>OX352222.1:3222500-3822500 GCA_947086425.1 Xanthorhoe spadicearia
TTATGAAATAGAATAGTTTGCGGCCAGTCCCATTTAAATACAAAACTTTTTTTTTTATCTTGCAGGTAAATAATTAGGACAACATTAAGTAAAACCTACATACCTATATTTATCATTGTATTCAAGGAACTTCTTACAAAATGAAATTGGAACAAAATATTTATTTTAGGCTATCTATAATATCTATTTTAGTATGTGAAGTTTTAAAGTGAAGGAAGGTATATCTACTTACTGAATCAAACAAAGCAAATCAATATAAGAGTGTTTATTTTTAAAAAATACTTAGAAAGGTACAAAAAGTTTACAAGTTAGTGTGGTAGGTATATAAATTGTAGTGTAGGTAAATTAAGATGTATAAGCGAACACACGGAGAAGTAGAAGTCGGTGAAAGAAAATAATTGTAAGATAAGGTACACGAACGATTAACTTAACCATTTTGAAAAACATTTTATGTTTTAAATTAACTTATCTAAACAATCGTTGATTTTAATTTTTACAAGATAAACACAAAAAACATTTAACGATAATATTTATAATAGGTACCTTCTTAATCTTAAAAAACTAATTAACTAATTCTTAATTTTAGATTGGACGTGTTACAATTTTTGTACAGTAGTTAAGAAATTACATAGGTAGGCGGCTTACCTAGGTACCTAAATGAACTTAAACTGTCTCTTACGTAAAAATCCCACTTAATTGGAAGTAAGAAAAAAAATATTGAATTAAAATTAAAAAATAGACAAAAATTAATAAAATACATAAATTTAATTTTATGCGATAAAAAAATTCAAAACATAACTTAGGTACAATTAAAATAAATACAATTAAATCTTAGGCTAACACAAGTTCAAAATAAATTTAATAATAAAAGTACTAGGTATTTCGAATTATTAGATGGAATTTACGAGCCTATCCTTAGCGTGCTTCCGAGCCGGACACTACGCCGCCGACGCCGTTCTTCCTACTGCTTGAAACAAGCGTAAACGTACGTAAACTGCGGCTTGAAGCGTTTACACGTCACCTCCTGTGCCCGGCACTATGTAAAAAAGAAAAGAGTCGACTTTCGACTGTTTCTTTTGGCATTGTCGTTTGGGATTTGAAAAAGAAAACATGGTTTAGAATGATGATAAATTATTGTAATTTTCTCATGTAAAGATAAATAAAACCCAGTTGTGGAAAACGTGTGTTTAAATTATAATAGTCCTTGCTGCCGTGGGGTTTTATATGTCCGGGGTTTTTTTTTTGTCTAACTTGTATCAAATTGTTGCGAATCAAAAATAACAGTAATCCTAACAACTGCCATATGATGGTATGTAACTTGCTTCGGTACTAACTTACATTAAGCGTAAAATCCCGTTGTTTTCGCGGATTACTGTTATTTTTGATGCGCAACAATTTGATGCACAAGACAATCCAACAACAAGACAAGCGGGTGTCCGTATTGCTGGTACTTAGTGACACTGACATAGCCCGTCATGACCACGCTCTGCCAGTCCACGAATACGGTCCCCAGTTCCACCAGCACCCGCGGACGTGGGCTGCACTCGAAGACCGCGGTCATCTCCTTGTACGGCCTCTCCGCGACTTTTTGAAGACGCCCTTCATGGCCGCCTTCACAGCTTGTAGTGTCCACTCGGCGCCGGCGTCGCCCTTGAAGTTCAGGGACGCGACCTCCTCGATTATGTAATCAAAGGGGGGTCCCCGTCGATGTTTCGGAGGGCGACCAGAGGCCACCGCCGCTTCGGCTCCACCACGCGTAACGAGGCCGGCACTGCCTTTGCCTCGGCCGTGGCCGTCTGGACGACACCAGCGTTCCCCACCCTGCGGACGCTCTCCACTTGCACTTCGATAGCCCGCGGGTTTATGAGCTTTTTCAGTTCTGCCCGCGTCGTCTCCGAGGTGCAGCCCTCGGCATCTTCCTTTGGATAGATCGCAAGCGTCGGGCCCTTTTTTTTTTTTTTTTTTACTTCGAGAAATGCCTTATGCATTCCCTCCTACCGCGGGGGCGGTGAGAGGGATATGTGGGACTCGCACCCACTAAAACTCGAAGGGTCCTCCTCAACGCCAATTGCCGGGGCTACGGGCACGCTTATGCACTCATCCGCGGCCCCGACGGCGTCGGCCCTGAAAAGGGCTCCACCTCTGGTGAGGCTTAAATGCCCCCCACCTCCTTCTCTCGGAGAGAGAGAGGCGCGCGGAACACCCACGCGCGCCACCTCTAGGCCGCCTTTGAGGGGCGGTAGCATCCCCCGGTGCTACCGTCACGGCCTGTGCTATGGGGGCCGGAGAGGTTGGAGGAATTTCCTCCTCCGGCACCCCGCTCTCCGCGGCGGATCGTTCCTTGGCTCCGCCGCAAAACCACGAAACGGCCGCAGAGGATAGGGAGAGCGGCAACGACACACCGACACTCCTTTTCCCCTGCGGCCCGACCGCCAACGCATCATACGGTGCGCCCCCGTTGTGTCGCGGAAGATAGGGCGAGCGGCAACGACACACCGGCACGCCTCTCCTTCCGCGACCCCTCCCGGCTGCGGGGAACAGAAAAATCCGTCCCCCGCACCCTCCCTGGACGCATCCAGAGCAGGCCCACCTCGCACGGGGGTTGGAATCCACCGGGGGGGAAGCATCGGGCCCTGACCCGTCCTGATCTGCACGGTTCTGTCTTTGCCAACCTTGAGAGCGCTGGCGTAACTGGTGCCGGGCGGACGGGCGTCGGGCACCGCGCTGACTGCGAGCTGAACTTTGGCTCCTGCCAACCTAGCTTCCGCAATATCAGCACGGCTCTCTGCCTCTGCCAGCCGCAGCTCCAACGCCGCCACTACTCCCAGGATATCCTGCCCGTGGCCGTATATCCCCCCGATGTCTGCTTTATTGAGTTTCGAGCCCGGGCCCGAGGCAATCGCAACGATGCCTCGGACAGCTCCCCTTACGCAATCTAATAATACGTACGGTACGAACACGCGTGGGAGCCGGCTGGCTTTCGCCCGGCGAACCGAGCGGCCGCTTCGCCACACTGGCTGCAGGCGGAGTTCGAGCCAGGGAGGAGCCCCGCTCCTCCCCCCCAAAGTGCCCCCGCCCCCTTCCTCCGCGTCGGACATCGGTCCTACTCAACTCCCCCGTCGTTGTCACACCACTAGTCGATATGAGCGTAATCAAATCTTTCCCACCGCACCAGCCACTCCGCCAATACGTCGACCGCACGCTTAATGCGCCCGTTCGCCCCCCGATGGATCCTCCACCTCGGTCATTCGCCGGTAGAACTCCCGATAGTACCCCCAATGCCGCACTCGTCCTCCTGTACGCCTTACGCGAGGAGGACCGTCGAAAGCCACTGGGAGCAGAAGAAAGTACCGTAGTCCGGTGATACCATATCCTGGCTGCGTAGCTACCCTTAGAGCCGACTAAAAACAACAATAACACAACATTCCTACAAATCGCCTACTGAGCAGCTTTCCCCTGTTCTTTTTGGCTCGACCTATAGATACCCTTGATTTACACTCCAACACTAAAGGACCTGTGAGACATCATTGTGTTTAGAGTTCAGTTAATATGCGAAACACGTAAAGCCAAAGTTGGAATAACATGGAAGAACGACTTCTTCAACCCAAGAAGTTAAGTTACCTCAAAAGAACATAGGTACCTTTAATAGATTTCAAACTCCAAACACATTGCCATGAGATGGTAAAAGACATCGATCGTACCTTGTCTTTGATGGGTAGACCTAGTTTAGCGACAATCTTCTCAATCATCTCGCACTATTTACTATCGCACGTAAGTACGTTATTTTACCGGTATTTTTGACAGATTTGTACGGACAAATGTCAAATTATGTCGTAGACAAGCGTCATTTACTGTAATTAGCGTAAACTTAAGTACCTAGTACGAGTATACAAACTCAGACCTTTACATCTATAAGTACCTACCTACTAGATGATTTATACAGCGTCAGGAGGCAATCTTTGCCTACACTTAACGGGACAATTGTAATGCCTAGGACATTGTTGAAATAGAGAATGCTTAAATGCTAGTACACAAATAGTTGAAAATAGAAGTTAGGTACCTATTTTTCTTCAAGTTCATTATCTTAATTACGTACTTAGCGTAATTTGTTAGTCCTTTGCAGTATTAGGTTTTGATCTCCATTCTTCTATCTACACGATTCTTGAAACCGATGACTTCCATGAATGAAACTTCGGAAAAACGTATCTTCATCGCGTCGATCCATGGGATATCTGAAAATATAACAATTGAAATGAAATAAGAACATGCCATTTTGCTTTTGTGACTACGTTAGAAACGTAGAAATCAGTTTATCAGTAGGTATCTATTCGTACCTACTAATATCGACTTCTACCTCTTCTGAATATTATCTACTTTATTGTACACCATAATAGAAACACAAAACAACTTAGATAAACAAACAAAACAAGTGTAACAATGGGCGACCTTATCGCTGAAAGCGATCTCTTCTTCCAGGCAAAGTTTAAAACATACCTACATAGTACCACAGATAAAATAGTACTATTAGTACATACCTACCAATAATACCTAAACTAAAACGTAGAAGTAATAATATAAATACCTAGATAATAAGTAGGAAGTGGTTTGTTGCCTCGCTAAGGTGCAGGTGTCAACACCAGTTCCGGACACCGGTTAGACACCTGGGAATCAGCTAGCGCTGCGTTACTGTAGCCTTCACCATCCAAAGCTGTCATATCTTGTGGATATGAAGCCCTACAATACAAGGCTGTATCCTAATAATATGCTGTATCCTAGTTAACAAAATATGTTTACCTTGAAAGTAAGTGTAGTTGTAAGTATGATAGTGGCTCATTGGAACATCTCAAATACGTCCCTATGGTTCTAACTCTGAAAAAATAAAATTTCAATTTAACACCACATTAGAAAAATTGAAAATCTTAATACTGATGTGTGATGTGTGGTTTAACACAATAATAAAAAATATAAAAACTAACATCACATTTCTTAAGACGTTTAACATTTGATTTGTTTTAGTTTATGTATTAGTTGCCACCGTCTTCACAAGTTAAATAAATAAATAAATAAATAAATATCCTTGGACATTCCACACAACGTCATCGAGTCCCAAGCTAAGCAACTTAATGCTTGTGTTATGGTAACCAGATGACTGATATAATTCTATAATATAATTCTATAATTCTTCTCTGCGGATGCTTAAGCTAGTTGATTGATAGAAATTTGTTACTAGATATGTTTATTTTATAGTATTATCCTACCTAAAATTTTGTGTAACCTACGATAGGCTAAAACTTACATCTGTTTCAAAGCAACATCTTGTTCACATTTACATTATGCTATTTCTATGCGTGAAAACCTTTAATTGGCTCGTTGTGTCTTAATAAGTGTACCTATTTGTTACAAAAGCTGTTGGTTTTCCAATAAATCTATAAATCTATAAATCTAAATCTATAATACTTAGATACATTTTTTTTGTAAATACATACATATTATAGATAGAAAACACCCAGACACAAACCCCTAACCGTTAACTAACGACTAACGAAATTTAGGGTTTTTATTAAGGCAAAGTTCTGATATCAATAATAAAGGAGTTATTAAAATTTTATACAATGCCCTAGTGCGTAGTAATTTAGAGACCAATGCTATCATATGGAATCCGCATGAAGCTAAGTACAGGCTTATGATAGAAAAAATACAAAACAAATTTACTCGATTTCTGTACTTAAAAGAGTACGGAGTTTACCCTCTTTACCCCCTCATGTACCCAAGTTTATTTGTACTGGGTATGGTGGGGTACTGTAGGTTGTCGGTGCGAAGAGATTTAGCCCTAGTGAAGTACGTAGTGAGAGTATTGCGCGGTGCCTTGCATCAGCCGGACGTGCTGGCAGCACTGCGCCTGCGTGCCCCGGATGGAGCAGTAGGCGCGCGCCGTCGCCCGGCGCGTGTTAAGTGTGCTTCCATCAAGGACTAACCTTCTAAAGTTTGCACCGTTGTCTAATGCAATTCGTTTAATCAATTACCTGAATGAAAATGATGTCGATATATTTGCCCTCAACCTGCCGAAACTCATTGAGGTATCACAGTTTATTTTAGAAAATATATTTAAGTAAAATTTATCTTTATTATTATCCATTATTGTACCTATTTAATTGTTCGACTAAATTATGTAAATACCTAATGTTAAGTTACGTTTTGCTATACTTTTAACACTGCCTTGGCATATACGCTGTAATAGTGTTAAAATTGTTTGAATAAATAAATAAAAAAATAAAATAAAATCTCTATCCTGTCCATCCAAAGGTTACCTGGAAGAAATCGCTTTCAGCGATAAGGTCGCCCGTTGATACACTTGTTCTGTTCGTTAATTTTAAGTTTGTTTTGTCCTTTTATGGTGTACAATAAAGATATATTCTATTCTATTCGATTGTTAAGTGAGAAGTTGTTTGTTGCCTCGCTAAGGTGCAGGTGGCAACACCAGTTCCGGACACCGGTTAGACACCTGGGAATCAGCTAGCGTTGCGTTACTGTAGCCTTGTGGTTAAAGCTGTCATATCTTGTGGATATGAAGCCCCAAGAATAAAGGCTGTTACTAAAGATTATCCTTTAAGCGCAAATATTTACCTTGAAATCCAGTGTATATCCATAGGTAGTTGTGATGAAAAGTCTGTAGTATCTATTTGTTATTGCCCATCAGTCCCAAGTAGTACTTTCTCGCTCTCAACACTGAAAATTGATTAACCAATAATTGGTAACCACATACAAAGTACAATAAACAATTTAAGATTAGTAGGAAGTGGTTTGTTGCCTCGCTATGGTCAAACACCAGGGGAGGTGCACTTAAGTCCGAAACAAAACAAGACGTGTGGCACTCGGGGACTGCCGCGGTAAAGCAATTGCATGCCATCTAGAGGCGAGTTGCTGAACTAAAGTGACAGCGTTAGGTTATTTTCGTTACGGAATTTCTGGATTCGGTCTCCACGCTCGAGGCCCGCCATAGAAGCTATGCAATAGCTTAATATTCTATTTTATTCATAAGTAGGTACTAATTCATAAAAGAAAGAAAGAAAAAGCAGATAATTGACACACAACTTCAAACAAGCCAGAACAAACCATCATCCACAGCCCGACTTAACCCACTGCTGGGCATAGGCCTCCTGAGTTTGTGCCATCCACTACGATCCTGCGCCAGTCGCATCCATTGTCGCCCCGCGACGTGAACTATGTCAGAATTTTTTATTTAGATTTTCATAAAAGTTACGACTTCGGTAGGATTCGAACCTGCGATGATACAAGCGATCGTCCTTAACGCGGACTGCCAGTGACTAGACTGTGAACTATGTCGTCGACCATAACCCACCCTTGAACAAACCACAAAGACATAATTATAAAAAAACTTACCTATGAAATAACGACTCCTGTTCAAGAGATCATTATATTTCCAATTTCCATCCTCAGTGTTAAGCGCTTGTGGCGAAGCTTGCTACGACGTTCTTGATCGCAACGTTCGGAGCGGTCACAACTTGGATGGGTGACCGCAAGTGGCTTGGATGGGTGACCGCAAGCATGACTGAGCGCTTCCGCGCGGAAGGTACGTTAAATTGTCGGTCCCGGCTATTAAAGTCGTTAAGCCATGAGGCCTTTAGGCGGCCTAAAACCTCCGTCGTCACTAGAGTTGGCCACTTGCTCATACGAACGAGTGTTAGGCACATTGTTTAACGGAACACATGTATTTATAGTCCTGAAAAGAAAAGAAATAGCTAAGTTAACACATACTAACTATGACGATAATCTCTGTAATTTTTAACCTCCGACAAAAAAGAGGGTTGTTATAAGTTATGTGCGTCTGTGTTTATGTCTGTGACTAGCAGCACAGCACGTCCCGGATTTTTGCACGGTACCTACTGCACAGGTACCGTGACCGTACCTACTGATGAAACTACGTGGATAAAATATAGCCTATATCTAACCATCCAGATAGTTCATCTAAGTATTTTCGGAGACACCTCCGTCAAACAAACAAACCAACATTACCGCTTTGTAATATTAGGGTCTTATTCATAAAAACTTGACAATTTAATATAGGTTTAAAGAACGTTTTTTTCTTGTCACTCATATGTCAACGAAAAGAGATAGCAACAGATTTAATATGCGTTTTAGCTAATACAGGTTTACTGGTCGAATATGCATAAGGGGGTTAGAATATACTTACCTACATAAAGATAGAATAACTACCCACATTTTAGCAGAAATACGATGTGGCAAATTTTATAAGAAAACAAAATGCGGCATACCTACTCTGAGCCGTGATTTTAAATACGTAATTGAGAAGAAACAATTAAATGATGTATGTACCTATTTAAAACTTACCTCCACTAACAAAAAACATCGATTATTTTTTACCACATCATCGCTTTCTACTTCTACCTAATTAGGTAGGTACCTACACTGCGCACGAATAGGTACTTTTTAATTAAACAATCACGATGCTTCTAATCAATTACAATGTAAACTAGTAATGGCCGAATACTCAAACGCTAATAAAATATTTATAGCCGTAAACCAATAAAGAAGTTCTTTTTTAACAGATTTGTATGTACAAGTCAAATTATTTCATAGTTAAGCTTCACTTACTTTAATTGTTACAGTATTCGGGCGTAAGTATCTTTAAATTTTAATATTATCACAAATTCCACGTAATTGTAAAGATCGGACACTAAAGTTTGAAAGAGGGTAGACTTACCGCGTGTGGTAGATCGCACATTTTAATTCGTGATAGGCCTTGATGTTTCTTGATGTTTATCGTAGATTTTAGAAAAGACATTCGAAATTACTAGAAACTCAAGTATTAGAAAAGAAATTCGAAACTACTAGAAACTTTTAAAGTTTCTTGAAAATGGTGGAACGTGCGTGAGGACAGAGCGGTAGGTTGAAATGAAAGAGGCTGGGATTTGGGAAACGGAAACAGAATGAAGCCTTTCCAACCCCCACTGTGCTTCTGACTGATTGGCCGAGACGGATCAAACATGGATCAAGCCAACGACGCTGATTGGTTGATTTGATGTCAGTTTACCAAATAGTGTTGCCAACTTCGAACAAATATTGTGCCATGCTGCGATTTTTTTTGTTAAGAATTATATTTTGTAAAAGTTATTCAAACGCATTAAACATTATTTTACTGTAACAAATTTTATTGTTTTCATAGGTACGGAGAGAGAGAACCACAGACTACGATATGAAGGTAGGTATGATAAAAATGCATAAGTAAGTAGGTACTGTTTAAAATATTTGCTTGGTATACCTACTTATTTAGATAAAAGTACTAAGGCTATGCATTAATCTAAAATTCCCAATCATCATTATTGTTTGCTTATCTACATACTTCCTAGAAGTTATGGGAAACTACATAAACTTCTAGTACTTACAATTTACTTATTTACGTAGCAATGTCGAGTTCCGTAAGATGGCAACATTGATAAGTTTGAAGGATACTACTCGATTAGAGTCAAAACAATGTTGTTTTAAATTGCTAAGTTCCTTAAATAATCTCATGTTAAAAAAAAAATCTTAAAATAATTATTATTTTGAATTATCTTTTTATTGTAAACAACATTGCAACGGATTAAATTAAAACTCAGTATTTTATTAATTTCTACTTAAACTGTTTCGTGGCCCGCGAAAATCAAACTTTTTGCTATTTTTAAGCTATTGCATACCTATAAGTTGGATACTGGAAGAATGTATCCATGACATGGTAGCCAACTTTAAACTTTTTAATTTTATGGCGGTAAAACTTTGGAACCTTACCTTACTAAAATAGGTACTGTAAAAGAAATGTTGAGAAAATTGCGAAACAGAAAACCACTTAATTACTACGAAGCAGAGGAACCGGCACATGATGCTTATGAATGTAAGTATTTCTGTTGTTTACTTTTGTTAGGTAGGTAGGTTTAGATTCAGTTGCAGAACGAAGAGGTTGATTTCTGTTATTTGAAACAATACCTACTTTTTAAACTATCGCGATTTGGAAACATTTTTATAAATATGTATGTATTAACGGGACTTAATCGCATATTGAAAACATTTTATTTACCTCGAGTTTTCGATGACGTAGGTACAGTCAGATACCCTTGATTAACACATAGACAACTTTTTATCCCTATATTCCCGCGGGAACAGAACTTACGCGGGGTGAAACCGCGGGGAGCTGCTAGTTTATAATATTTTAGTAAGATTAGGTGATCTGTGGATTTGATACAAGAGAATCCCCATACCTACTGGTTTGAGTACCTACCTATACTTCATTTATTCGTACGTTCCTATTAGTTCGTTTCAAGAAATGAAGTATACTACATTTTGATATTGACCATGTTTGTTCCAGTTTGTGAGCATTGCAACGATTTCGTAGAAGAATTCTGCACATCACACGGCGGTCTACTCGTGATACCTGATGACAAAGTAGGTACCTACTTACCTATTTATAGTACCTAGGTCCTAGGTGTCTACCTACTTACCCCTATAGTACCTATACTTCATTTCTTGAATCGAGCTAATAGGAACAAAAATAAACGCACGTGATTGGTCGTCGAATAAAACTGTATTTCTCGTAATTGGCTAGATTGTCAAATCAATTGTCAATTGTCAAATCTAGCCAATCCAATGAATTTCGACGACCAATCACGTGAGATTATTTTTCTTCCTATTAGTTCGCTTCAAGAAATAAAGTATAGGTGTCTTAATCTAACAATTACTAGCTGAGCACCGCGGTGAACTGGTAACCGTTCCCATGGGAATACCGGGATCAAAAGTAGCCTATGTCCCTATACTATCTATTCTATATATGGACTGTCGGGATGGTTATGGCTATATTTTATCCCGGTAGTTTCATTAGTACACCCGTGCAAAGCAGGGACGTGCTGCTTATACCTACTAGCATCTACTAATGAACTACATTCTTACAAAGTTATTAAAGCTATTGCATAGCTTCTATCGCGGGCCTTGAGCGTGGAGACCGAATCCAGAAATTCCGTAACGAAAATAACCTAACGCTTGTCACTTTAGTTCAGCAACTCGCCTCTAGTGGCATGCAATAGCTTTACCGCGGCAGTCCCCGAGTGCCACTCGTCTTTTTATCTAGTCTTACCTACTTACGTGGTCATTTTTTCACTCTAGGTACCAACTGGCAAATCTCGACTAGCACTCCCTCGGGCGATGCTAACTGTTCCTGCCGCCTTTCTCTATATCGACTCTTCATCAATACCAGGTACGTACCTACCTACTTACCCCCTTATGCATATTCGACCAGTAAACCTGTATTAGCTAAAACGCATATTAAATCTGTTGCTATCTCTTTTCGTTGACATATGGGTGACAAGAAAAAAACGTTCTTTAAACCTGTATTAAATTGACAAGTTTTTATGAATGTTTAATGTTTTCTTCTCACTGAAACTTTACTATTTAGGTTGTTATGGGATCGCTTTAAAAATAAGCTAGGCCACGGATTACATAAGTACAGACTACAGATGCCTTATCTCGAACATTGATTTCACTCCTACTTTTCTTCGGGCTATTTTTTGCTGTTTGATTTTTGCAGCGCCCCTAGCGGCGTTCAGGTCTTGTCTGCAATCAAAAGTAAGTATCTAACTCCATCTAGTGCTAAGTAGCATGCAGTCGGATGCCTGAACGCCGCTAGGTGAAGCCGCAAAAATCAAACACGGATAAATAGCCCGAAGAAAAAAGGATAGATAGATAGATAGAAAAACACTTTATTGTACACAAAAGAAAACACATTTCAGACATTACAACTAAGAAATAAAAGTACAATGGACAAAAGGACAAAAGGAGTGAATTCAATCTTTGAGATGAGGTACCACTGGTATTACCTACTTAGTCCAGTGTGTTGTGTTTAGGCGCGGGTTTAGGCGTGTTCGCTCGGGTGACTATACCACTCGGCGCCCGCTTCGGCCCCTACATAGGTTGCAAGCGCCATCCATCGCAGACTATCTCAGACTACGCCTGGCAGGTAAATCATCATCATCATCATCTCAGCCCATTTCCACCCACTGTTGGGTATAGGCCTCCTCTCTATTAAATAAACAGGCAGGTAAATAAATAAATAAATATCCTTGGATATTCCACACATCGTCATCTAGTCCTAAAGACTAACTAGGTCCTAAGCCACAGATTACTAAATACTTTACTTTACTTAATGTAATTTGTGCCCAAGCTAAGCAATTTAATGCTTGTGTTATGGTAACCAGATAACTGATATAGGTAAAGCTCATATTGCGTTCCCAATAATGTTCAAAACAAAATAACAGTTCAGTAAAATTTAATGTTGGAGTTTTAGGCCCGTATTCAGACACTATACTCAAGCGTAAATCGCGTCTCAAGCGGTGATTCATAACTTAGTTTTCATAGAGAACTGTCAAAAATCGATGCATAAACGTAGACTCAAGTTTGAGCGAAGTCTCTGAATATGAGCCTTAGTCAGACTTACACCCGTGCGAAGCCGGGACGTGCTGCTAGTATAAGATAAATCTAAGGTCTATCCTATTTCGTGTAGATATCAGTTGGTGGTGTTAGATCGCACGTGTGCGACGGCGTCGACGCGTCTCGCTCAAACTGGATGCGGTACGTGAACTGCGCGAGACATTCACTGGAACAGAATATTATAGGGTACCAGTACCACGGACAAATATACTATAGGCAAGTGAATACTGTTTGTCTCATGGACGTATATAAGGGGGGGGTCCAGGGGGTCCGGACCCCCCCCTTAGCATACGGCGAAAATGTGCATTGTGTGTATGTGGTAACAATGAAATGTGCTAGGTAAGTCAAGAACATTAAATAAAAGAGTACTCAATCTGTTTAAATGAGACTTCAAACTGAAAACAAAGAAGCACAAAAACAGCACATGTAAACATTGGTACTTTTACTTTTTTTTTCTAATGGAATTTGATTTTAAATGGTCTTTGGAGACCTTTAAAACTCCATCAGACAACCTCTACGTACTTAGTTGAGGCCGACATCTAGTTTTGACTTCTATCAAAATAATAATATCTAACGCGTTTTCGCTAGCGTCTTTTCTCGAAAAATAAGAACCGAACTAAAACGTTGCTTTTATCTTAAAAAATTTCGCTCGCTCCGCTCGCGTCGTTTTTGTAATAATAGGTAAGTACCGGTGAAAGAAAAAATAAGAACCGAATTAAAACGCTGCTTTTAAGTAAAAAAAAAATTCGCTCGCTACGCTCGCGTCGTTTTTGTAGTAATAGGTAAGTACCGGTGGAAGAAAAAATGAGAACCGAATAAAAAGGCGGCTTAAGTAAAAAAAAAATTCGCTCGCTACGCTCGCGTCGTTTTTGTAATAATAGGTACCTAAGTACCGGTGGAAGAAAAAATGAGAACCGAATTAAAACGCTGCTTTGAAGTAAAAAAAAAATTTGGCTCGCTACGCTCGCGTCGTTTTTGTAATAATAGGTAAGTACCGGTGGAAGAAAAAATAAGAACCGAATTAAAACGCTGCTTTTAAGTAAAAAAAAAATTTGGCTCGCTACGCTCGCGTCGTTTTTGTAATAATAGGTAAGTACCGGTGGAAGAAAAAATAAGAACCGAATTAAAACGCTGCTTTTAAGTAAAAAAAAATTTCACTCGCTACGCTCGCGTCATTTGCACTAGGATAAAATAGCCAGCCCTAAACCAAACAAAACAACCATGCCCACATTTACAAAAAATGTCAGCAAAAGTCGGGGGGGGGGGGGGGTAAGGTAACTTTGATGCCTTGGACCCCCCCATAGGAAAGCTATAGCTACGTCCGTGGTTTGTCTTACTTGTATCTTGTATCAAACTGTTGCGAATCAAAAATCACTGTAATCTGCGGCAACAACTGTCAAAGAATGAAAGAAAGAATAGTAGATTACTACACGAGGAAGAAAGGCAAACTACAGTGTGAAATTTAAATTTTACATCAATTTTTTTGGTAATTTCCTCATATTCGTAATGAAAAGTAGAGTACATACCTCGGAATCTTTGCCTTTCTTACTCGTGTAGTAATCTACTATTACTTAATTTATTTCACTTACATCTATTTTACAGGGTATAATCCTAAAGCAATAGAGTAGTCATGTTTATTTTTTAGGACCTCAAGGATCACTCAAAAACGTACAGTCTTTTATGCTAGGTGACTCTATTGCCTGTTTCAAAACAACTCCCTACACCTGTGTTTTGATAGTATGGAAGTTACTTATGTACCTTACCTACTAACTTACATGTTGAACTTTAAATCGGACTGTTGTTTTCTTAAGTACCTAGTTAGTTATGCGATAAAGAGCAACAAACATACATCCTCTAAATTTTGCCGGCCGTATCCACAGGAAAGACAATGGTTAATACGTGTGTACCTACACACGTACCTACCTACCTATGACAATTGAATATCTTGAGGAAACCGATGTTTTCTTCACTGTTTATATCTCACTTGCTGCGCCCCGCGGTTTCACCCGCGTAAGTCCCTTTCCCGCGGCATATCGGGATAAAAAGTAGCCCATGTGTTAATGCAGGGTAGGTATCACCTGTCTACATACCAAATTTCAACCAAATCGGTCCAGCCGTTTTTGCGTGAAAGAATAACAAACATTCTCACAAACTTTCACATTTATAATATTAGTAGGATAGGAAGTAGGATGCGTATATAAACTTGTCGACACAAAAAGTCGGGCCGGATTCGATCCCACCATCAAAAGTCAGAGCACCACAACACAACCAACAGCGTTTTGTTTGACAGAACCAGCAAGATAATCACAGCCGGCAGAGAGTTACTCGTGTTCTACGGAACAGAGTTCGCGGCAAAACTTAACATCGACCTCGCGAACTATAACAAGATTCCAGCACAACTCGCGCGTAAGTAAAGTACCTACCTACCTACCTACTTATAATACTTATACTTCATGTCTTGGATCGAGCTAACAGGAACAAAAATAAACGCACGTGATTGGTCGTCGAAAATAATTATCTTTCTCGTGATTGGCTAGATTGTCAAATCAATTGTCAGTTGTCAAATCTAGCCATCACGAGAATAAACAATTATTTTCGACGACCAATCACGTGCGCTTATTTTCCTTCCTATTAGCTCGTTTCAAGAAATGAAGTATAGGTAATTTTTGTTTCGTTATATTATTCAAGCAGACCCGCAGTGGATGGCACAAACTGAGGGAGGTATTCCCTGCAGTGGGTAAAGTCAGGCTGTGGATGATGATGATGATTTTTGAGATTTTTCGTGTTTTATGATAATACTAGCAGCACGTCCCAGCATTGCACGGGTGTAACTAATAAAGCTGCCGGTATAAAATATGGCCTATAACCATCCTGACAATCCATTCTACACCTCGGTAAAAGAATTTTGAAATCGACTGAGTAGTTTCGGATATTACCTTCGTCAAACAAACAAACTAACATTACCTCTTAAAATATAAGTATCTATAGAAGTATTGGTAGACATATAACGTAATAATTAGATCCCCTACCTACTCAGCAGAGCCTGCCATTTGCTTCACACTCCATATCCTCTTCACGCCGTGTCCTTTCATTCCTTGTGAAGTTTACTTATACTTTCCTCAGGTACAATGGGCAACACGTCAGATAAACAACAAGATACAGATATGGGAAATGCTCAAAACAACTTAGCAGATTCCCTGAATGCAACTTCAGCTGAACTAAGGAAAGTGAATGACTGTTTGTTTGGGGCAGACAATCTCTACAAATACAAGCCATCTGATGATCGAGAAATGGATTTCCAATCTATGCTAAAGAGTTTTAATGATGATGGAATCAATGTAGAACCAACTAATGAGCCAAACGTGTGTTTATCTGCTAATGTTTCACTCATAAACAAACAAGAAAATAATAAAAATGCTGACAGTAACAAAACAGAACTCATAAACAACAAAGACACTCAAAATGAAAATGCTGACATTAACGTAACAAAGAACAGAGAGTCTAAAGAAAAGTGTGATTCTAAAGCTTGTAAACGTGAAGGTTACAAGCAACTAAGCAGAAGTCAGTTACGATTCAATAAAGTCATTGGTTTGCCTGATGACCTAGACGATAGTTTATCTGCTTATCTAGCACTCGTAAACAACAATGAAGATAAAGATAAAGATAACAACGAATATATTAAAATGACCCAGCGTTATGAATGGCAATGCAAACAATTCAAAGAAGTGTCCAAACCGAGAGAAGAATTATTTCAGAGTAAAGATAAAGATATAAACAAAGATGATGAAACAACTCAGAATAAATTGCAGCACAAAGTATGCCCAGAAGTGTTCACACCCACAGAAGCACTACGTCAGAGTGCAGAAAAAAACATAATGAACAAAGACAATGAAACAACCCAGCTTAATAAATGGCAATGCAAAGTATGCCTAGAGGTATTTAAATCGAGAGAAACATTACGACGTCATAAGCGAAATCACGAAAACGCACTAAGATTCAAATGTGAGATGTGCGATTACAGAACCAACAAGCTATTTTACTTCGAAAGACACAAGAAGTCATCTCATCGCGTCGCGGCTAAGGTTTTTAAATGCGACCGGTGCAACTTTTCAAGTGTTAATCTAAAAGGTGAGTTTGGTTCGTTCGTTCCATTATACTCGCAAAATACATCCTGTCAGCATAGCCGACCATATCGAAAGACAATTTGCCCACGTATTGATTGACGTGCGGGACTGACTAACCGCGGGTTTCCTTACAATGTTTTCCTTCACCGTTTAAAGCTCGTGTTAGCGTATAAACTTTTCGACACGGAAAGTCCATTGATGCACTGCTGGATTTGATCCCACGACCTACGACCGAAAGTCGAAGTACCAATTTTATTTTTCAGCATTCAAGTCACACTGTGCATTACACGGTAAGGCGGCTGCGATCAAATGCGATCTATGCGGCTACATGAGTGATCGAGCTTGGGATGTGCGCGCTCACTTCTCTCGAGCGCACGCACCTTTCCGTAGTAACTGTAATATCTGCGGGCGCGCCTTCTCTTGCGAACAATATCTTCGAAGACATATAAAGGCTCAGCACGAGAAGGAATAATAGTGATCTTTTAAGCTATTGCATAGCTTCTATCGCGGGCCTTGAGCGTGGAGACCGAATCCAGAAATTCCGTAACGAAAACACCTAACGCTGTCACTTTAGTTCAGCAACTCGCCTCTAGGTGGCATGCAATAGCTTTACCGCGGCAGTCCCCGAGTACCACACGTCTTTTTTAATATCAAGACTAAGCACGACAATAATAATGATTTCACTGCACGATAATTCAATTGACACTAACCAAAAAGTTTTATTTTATGCATGTTTAGGAATAATAATATTAATAGCAGCACGTCCCGGCTTTGCACAGGTGTATTAATGAAACTGTGGAGTGAGAGCACCTGGCGACCTGTAACACAGGTTTTCTACAAACCTATCTCAGGCACCAGTTTCACACAAAACGTCTTTGTTCCATTAATTCAATGAATTCCTACTGTTGTACCTACCATTTTGTGTGAGATAAATAAACGTTATATTAATGAAACTACCGGGATAAAATATAGCTTATAACCATCCGGACAATTTATTATAAACATCGGTGAAAAAAATTCAGCCCATTCTACACATTGGTGAAAGAATGTTTGAAATCGGCTGGGTAGTTTCTGAAATTACCTGCGTCAAACATTACCTCTTTATAAAATTGTATAGGCAGTAATGGACTCTCGGGATGGGTTAGCTATAATTTAACCCGATAGTTTTATGTGCAAAGACAGGACGAGGTGCTAGTTTTTTTATAAAATGTACAATTTTTTGATTGTTGATTTAGAATTATAATTAAGTTAGGTATTAAATAATGTGATTATGTAATTTTTAAGACTGATTAATTATGATTAGTGATTACTTAATAATTTAAAGACTAAAATGTTTATATTGAAGAAGTTTGAATTTTGTGATGCATTAGATTTATAGAACTACTTATTTACACTTATTTTAGCTCGCTGAGACAATAGTGGCGATACTTATGTCGCCAAAACTTAAACTAAACTAACTAAAGTTGATGCCATCTTCTTTATTTCAATCACTATTAAAGGGACGGCAACATCTTTAGTTAAGTAGTTTAAGTTTTGGCGATACAGGGCCATTTTGTGATTTTAAAAGAAATTATACTTTGTGATATGTTAAAAAGGATTTTAATAGATAAAGTTGATTTTATTGTGAGTGATTAAAATAAATATTTTCTATTTTTATTCTATTTCTAATTTTTACTTAAAATGTCAAAAACCGAAAAAGGATGACGTCTGTAAACACAAATAGGCTGAAGTTCTTGAAGAAACTTCCCACAAAAAGGATACAAAGTTCTTTTTAAAAAAATAAAGATTCCAAGTAAGTAGGAACTCAGACCAAATAAAAAATAAAGACGGAACGCTGCGAACAACGAAGTGAAGCAAGTTAAAAGTACGCCTTACTGTTTTTGACGCACTTAAACACACACACGCAAAACGAAATACACCTTAACTTTTTAAAAAGTGACGTGCTCTCACGAGCCTCGGTAGCTACTGACAAGTTAAAGTGTAGTTTCGTTTTGCGTGTGTGTGTTTAAGTGCGTCAAAAACAGTAAGGCGTACTTATAACTTGCTTCACTTCGTTGTTCGCAGCGTTCCGTCTTTATTTTTATTTGGTCTGAGAGTAGGAAATGCTCTAAAACAAGCATCTATTTGTAATGTACATATAGTACCTACCTGTGCAAGTTTAATTTCGTTAATTGATTGCAATTTCGATATGCACAATAACTGACGATTACCTACTGCTTAGTGCTTAGGGCATGTCTCGCATTTCATCATTTTCACATCCATTTTATTACCTTAAATCAATAGGTTTCGACTGAAAAGTAACAAACGAAATACAACAAAACAAATCAAAACAATGTTGATTGTCTGTCATGTTTGACATTTGTAATTTGACATTGACAATGACACACATAATGTTACAACCATAGACAAGGCTCTTTTTTGATGTTTTGGTTACTTTTTGACCAACTTCAAATCTGGAGGTTTTGTGTTCCACTCTAGGTACATAATAGGTATGTTCTTTTCTTAATAAGTAGGTAGGTACCTATGTTTACTAATTATTCCGTCAATAGATACCTAACGGATCTTCGGAGCTACTAACAAAAATAGAATAGAATAGATAGAATAGAAATAAGTTTTATTTTCCATCAACACACATCAAATTAAAATGCATCTAGAAAGTGCAAGAAACTGCTCCCCCCGCAAATTAATTGAACTGAATTTTTGAAGTCATTTTAAAAATTGTACTTATCTCTGATGAAGCTATGGGTCTGGTAGGTACCTATTCAATTAGCAATAGGTACCTAGATCAGACGGAAACGGCAAAACGTATTGGTTCCTTCTTGACGGAACCATAAAAATGGTAGAAACCCCGTGCACGTCACGTCAGTCGTTTAAAAACAAAGCCACCCCTTCCGTTCCTATTTTAAAACAGTCACGCGCGAAAACAGATTAATTTGTCAAAATGACCTTTTTATACAGATGTGACTGTGATGTGAGAGATTGTAGAAATTGCTTCGTTTTTAGAATTTTTATATTTAGGGGTGTAAGTTATGGAAATGTATAAATTGTTAAGATAGATTACTATGTCGTGTGTAATCATGTAATGAGTAGGTAAGGTACCTACCTACCTACCTCTGCTATAGGTAGGTAAGTATGTAATTTTGGATTTACTTACCTACATAAGTCCACCTGTTTCTTGGTATCTTCATGTAGGAAGTGAAAGTTAGGCCAAGGTAGTGTTTTTAAGCTATTGCATAGCTTCTATCGCGGGCATTGAGCGTGGAGACCGAATCCAGAAATTTCGTAACGAAAATAACCTAACGCTTGTCTCTTTAGTTCAGCACCTCTCCTCTAGGTGGCATGCAATAGCTTTACCGTGGAAGTCCGTGTGCCACCCGTCTTTTATAAATTGTACAATCTTAAATAAATAAATAAATATTCTAGGACATTCCACACAGCGTCATCTAGTCCCAAGCTAAGCAACTTAATGCTTGTGTTATGGTAACCAGATGACTGATATAATACATACTTAGATACATTTTTTTTTTAAATACATACATATTATAGATAGAAAACACCCAGACACGGAACAAGTATCTGTAGAACATACAAACATTTGTCCTGTAGCGGGGATCGAACCCGCGACCTCGGCGTCTCAGCCGGGCGTTCACCCAACTGCGCCACAGAGGTCGTCTCTTGTCAACAAATTATAATTCTCCCTACCAGGAAGACCTACACTCAGTCTCGGTTGTAATCTACGTAACTCCATTACAAGGGGGTGATTCGGTTACGCGAATGAAAACTCAAGCGCTTTGATTTATAATTCACGGTGCTAAGTGTAACATATTTATTTTGAGAGGGTTTAAAAAACAAATACCTAATATAAATTCGTAAACAAACGAAATATGATCACGAGTATATCCCAGGGTATAGCAAAAGGCCCAAAGCAGAAGTGTTTGGCGTTCAGGGAAGGAGGCTTATGCCCAGCAGTGGGTTCTACCAAGCTGACAATGATGATGATGATATCCCAGGGAGCGGTAGACATTTCTTTCAGATCTATAAGTGATTTCTAGATCCTGTTTTAATAAAGTAGGTAATATTAAAGCCTGAATCATAGGTACCCACAGGTATGAATCAGGCCTGTGATGCGTCATGGGTCTATGTTAAGCTAGGTACCAAAGTAAGTTGTACAATACTTAATTATTAGTTAAGCAGGTATTGATGGTTTGTTTTCAAAAATTGGAACCCAAACTTGGTTGGAGTATATCTACCTACCTACCTAGGTTATTGTAGACTAGCTGCGCCCCGCGGTTTCACCCGCGTAAGTCCCGTTCCCGCGGGAATATCGGGATAATTAGTAGCCTATGTGTTAATCCAGGGTATCACCTATCTACATACCAAATTTCAACCAAATCGGTCCAGCCGTTTTTGCGTGAAAAAATAACAAACATTCTCACAAACTTTCACATTTAGGTATAATATTTTTTAACTGCGTTGGTACTTTACACTACAAGACGTGTCAAATGGTTATCAAACATAGCAAGCAATAACAGATCTTAAGGTGGTCAACCATTTAATTCCGCGACTGTAGGTACATCAAATGCATTTTCATCCTTTGAAAATGCAAATATATTGTGATCGCGAAGAAAAAACAAAGGTTCAGGCCTGTCTCAGAAAAGTGCCACATTTTTCCCAAAAAGTATTTTTAATTAGTGGAATTCCTTCGCTCGGAACTCCGTGACTTTCCCTTCTGAGATGAACTCGATGTCAACTTTTGAAAGACAAGTGGCAGAATTAAAATACTCGGTATGAACAATTGGCCAACTCTGGTGACGGAGTTTTTAGGCCGCCTAAAGGTAGCCTTTCGAACTGAGCGTCTATGGCGTCATTGGCGCCGCGGCTGTGACGCCGCGACAGTGCGACAGATAGATGTTCTATACAAATGTATGAAATTCTAGGGAACGTCATTCGAGCGCAGCGTCACTGTCGCGGCGTCAGTGACGTCACAGTGCCGCTGTGACCGCGTTTGCCAGATACTAGACGTAGACGCTGCGTTTGTGACGCTCAGTTCGAAAGGCTACCTTTAAGACTTCCGTCAGCGTCATGGTTTAAGTCGCAAGCTGGTGAGGAGTTGGGTTGTTCCAAGGAGGTTCACACACTTGCTAAATGTGTAGGTATGTCTAACAACTGATAAAACGCTACTTAGGTATTTGAGGTTGTATAATATGAGTACCTAACAAAAAATAAAAAATAATAATTTAAACCTATATTAAATGGTCAAGTTAAAGACCCTATGTCAATAGTAGGTACCTAATATAATTCATAGTCAAATAATGTCATAGATAACCACTTACCTTACACTTAAGTAGGTACTGAACCGTCTAAGAACAGAAATGCCTGAAAATCTTGAAGAATGTTAACTGCGCTAAATTTTTATTCATATTCGATCACCACCATTTTAATCAGAAATTACCCGCGTAATCTCATCGACATATTTATTTAAGCGAATTTGTTGTGAAGTAGAGAAGTCTTATTTATATTGTCATCAAAGAAGTATTTAGCACAAAGAAATGAAGGCTATAGTAGCGTAGAACTGTTGCGTGCTCTTTCTAACGCGGGTCTTCCGTCTCGCTCGCGCAGCTTACGGTGTTTCGAAGCTACGAAATCTACGCTTGGAGGTTCTATTGAAATGAATGAAACTATTAAAGTATTATTTGTGACCTATCGTTAGAATTTTTTTCCAAAATGGTTTTGTATGTGAATTTGATATTTAAATTTTAATCAAATTTAGAGTTTACTATTATTTTAGTTAAATAAACAAAAGAAGTTTATCAACAATACTAGTATCCACCGGCAGTTTCGGTCCTGTGGTGCCTTACCCTCATAAAAAGTAGCCTAGGTGTTTTTTTTGTCTTAAACTATGTACCTGCCTATTCAAGTCTCATCCACTTCCGTTTCACAGTTTTACGTAAATTTGTGACAATACATCCATTTGTATGTGTTCTAAATTAGTATAAAAATCTTAAAATGTGTGAAAATAGTCTATCTCCCTCACACATGTCACCTCCAAATACGTTGCCTCTAACATCCCTGCTACAATATTGAACAGGCAATGCTCCCAGTAAGAATATACAGGCGGAGCTGACCGCGCGTCTCAAAACCGCCCAAAAAACACAAATCACACCCAAAAATACACAAAAAACACTTAAAAACATACAAAGTGGTAAACTAACTGTGTTTTTATGTAATTTTCGAAGTGAATTAGTGAGAATATTACGTGATATAAGTGTGTATCTCGCAAGCAAGATGGCAGGTTCTGAGTGTTAAGGGGTTTCCAGTTTTCGAGTAAAATCAGAGGATTTTTCAGTGATTCAAGGTTGAAATTACCAGGAAATATAAAAAGGTAAGTGATTTTAGTTATATTTGATAGTTTTGAATGCTTATTTTTATTGGAATTCACGGTTTTCAAACGATAAACGTATTTAGGTGTAGTAGTAAATTTGTATATGTGGACTTGCTACGGAGCTTTTACGTGACGTGAAATACGTGCAAATACGTTTACGTAAAGAAATTAACAACAAAAGTAATTAAAAAGCGTAATTACTATGCTATTACTTGTAAACAAAGCCTGATAAATGACGACAAAAACCTTAATCATTATTCTAATGACTTTCTTCATTTTACCTCAATTTACCTAAAGGTAAGTAGATATAACATTTATAGAATTTAAAGGAATGCAAAAAAAGAAAGAAATTCCTTTTTCGCGAGAATACCAGGACCAAAAGTAGCCTAGTAAGTCTATCCTGGTACCAAATTTCATTCAAATCTGTTCAATAGTTTTCGCGTGAAATTAGTTTCAAACATTCATACAATTATACATCCATAGTCACAAACTTACTGTCGGTAGATATTTGACACATTTTGTATGGAAGAAGTGTCAAATATCTACCCACAGTAAGCAGAAACAGATAGATAGGTTATACTCAAATTGATCTGTAGCACTTTCGTAGACATCGCGTAGCACATTACTACGCGGATGCTACGCCGTAGCTATTTTCTTATTTTCTACGGTGTATTAAATTACAGCAGCTAGAAGAAATTTGGCTAAGTGCGAGTCAGACTTAACAGAGGGTTCCAAACAACAAATTCTCTGCAGGCGTAAATAAAAAAGGTTTATTCTTTTCAATTTAATTAGTCTTTAGGTTTACCATTTATAGATTTTATAGGAATGCAATGAAAGAAAGATTTTTTTTTAGGGAATTCCGTTTTCCAGGACCAAATGTGTATGAATGTATGTTTGTAACTATGTCACGCTAAAAAAACCTCAATTTTTTTAAGCCGGTTAATATCCATACAATAAATCCTCCAAGTCCTTTGATGTGGGTTAAATTGTCATTTTGTTACGGAACCCTAAAACTGCAGATTAAAATAACTCTGATATAATGAGCCTGTAGAAGATCCGGGATAATCTTAGAAGACATGATAAATTGAGAATTAATTATCCTTTCAAAGGCTAAATTTGATACTAATTACTGTTTTTAAAAGCGTATCTTGTCTTATTCTTAACCCACGACAAAAAGAGGGATGTTATAATATTGGCGAATAGAAGAGACAGAAACCAATACGTTCGTATGAGCAAGTGGCCGACATTGAGGAGTTTTTAGGCCGCCCAAAGGCCTCCGTCATGGCTTAACGACTAGCCGGGACCGACAATTTAACGTGCATTTTTCATTGACTTATTATGTCAATGAAAAATCCATACTAATTTTATAAACAGGAAAGTGTGTGGGTCTGTCTGTCTGTCTATTTGTCCGTCTTTCACGGCAAAACGGAGCGTCGAATAAACGTGATTTTTATGCGATAGTTGGAAGGATGGAGAGTGACATAGGTAACTTTTTATGCGCTTGAACGGGACTTACGCGGCTGAAACCGCGGGGTGCGGATAGTAAATATATTCTTAAAACTCCATATTGACAAAATGTAAGCATAACAGGATTGAATACTTTTTAAATCTTATGCCCTTTTCTCAAAAACTTTCGTCTACCCTCTGAGGGTGCAGATTTTTTCAATCGAAACTCAATTTATTGGTAAATGGTGTCCCACAAGGACACATACTTCTTAGAACGTTTCAAGGATATACGTACAGTTACTGGAAAGGACTGCGTTTGCAACCTTTCACATAAAACTATGGCGACCCGCATTGAAAGATACATGAAGAATACGTATCTAAAGTAGCCTATGTTTTAAGTCAGTAGCCGTATTACTTTTGGCGCAATAATATCCTCGCACATGAGACAAGTAGACTTAATGTATGAGAACCAGTACTTTATTTTGGTTACCGAGAGAGGCGCTGCTTTGGTTTTTATACCATCTTAACTCGTGAGCGAGGTTCCTATGCAAAACCCAATACGGCTACAGGATACAACCTATCCTGGTACTAAATTTCAGTTAAAACCGTCCAGCGGTTTGTGAAAGAGTAACAAACACACATACATCCATCCATCCATCCATATTTAAAAACTTTCGCATATATTATAGGAAGTTCGATGTCTCTTCTAGCAATTCTATGTCTAAATGTTTTCAATCGATTCCCGACCCTCCCCTCAGCTATTAGCGCCTAAAATCAAATGTCAATAATAAAGCGGGTAGTTCTGTAATGCAATAATGTAGGGCTTTGACCCGACTTTAAAAATATATGAGGGTTTTTATTGTTATGGAATCAAAATGTCAATGTTTTATGAAACAAGCCGTGTTTGTAAAGTGGGATTGAAATGCCAACATCTGCATTATGGGGAATGTACTTTTTATTTACTAACCTACATCAAAAAAGTATCTATCTTTGTCTCTTTTTTTCAATAAACTATTTATCTTTTTTTTTTGCTTACTTTCGGTAGATATTTGACACTTTTTGTATGAAAGTTTTGTCAAATGTCTATCCGCAGTACCTATGTTAAACCAAAGATCGGTAGGTTATTAACACTGTAAGTAACTTCAGAAAAATTTAAAAATCTTAATAAAAATTACGAGCTCGGCAGGATTCGAACCTGCGATGATACAAACGATCGTCCTAAACGCGGACTCGCTGTTTCAAACCCAGCTACGAAGCCACTAAGCCACTGTAAGTAACTTGGCTGTAACTTGATGCGGGGGCAACTGTCCCCTTTTTCCTTTGAACCCGGTTCTGGTAAAATATTTCCTCAGTCGTTCCACCCTGTACAGTGTACATTTATCAATGGGGCTGTCATGTCAAAGTATATTATATCTACGTAATCTAATTGTTAGTACATTCATGGATAAAAGCTATTTTAGGGGTAAAACAGTCGGGCATGCGCTGTATTCATCAGATGCCCTACTACCAGTTAACTGTAGTACTAGCTGCGCCCACGGTTTCACCCGCGTAGGTCCCGTTCCCGCGGGAATATCGGGATAAAAAGTAGCCCATGTCACTCTCTATCCCTTCAACTATCACCACACAGAAAATTACGTCAATTCGTAGCCACGTTTTGCTGTGAAAGACGGACAAACAGACAGACAGACACACACACTCTCCCTTTTATTATTGCTTGCTAGGTTTGATAACCATTTGACACAACACTCTTGTCTAGTAAGTATGCAGTATGTGCTTGTAACGCGTCAAACGAATTCAATTGAAAACTGGGCAACCCAGATACAGTGAAACCTAGAACTGCTTCTTTGCCGGTTAAAAATGTTCAAAATATTTAAGTAAGTAGAAGCTATTCAGCGTGGCAATGCGGCCAGTGTCTTGGGCACGCTTCCGTCTGGCAGTGGTTTGGATCAGTTGAGCTACCTTTAGACCGTTTGCAACGGTCCTTAGATGGCTCAACTGGTTCTAATTGTATTTTGTACAGTTATGTAAATATGTATTAGTTTAGTTTCTGTAAATAAAGTTTAAGACTGACAGTAAGTAGGTACCTATCGTTTCAGGACCTAGCTCGTAATTCTACCTTCTAAATGAATATAGGTTAGAATACAACACAAATGTTACGTCAAATAATGCTAGGGGTGGGGGTCACTGACCCGGCTAATGATTCAAACTATTCCATTGTCTATGCTTTCTGTAGTAATGACCAAGCCTTTTGTTATGGCGCCAAGACTGTTTCAAACCAGGTCTTTGATTCAACTCTGGTAGTGGCTTGGATCAGTTGAGCGGCTTCTACTTATGTTAGATTATTTTATGTTTTTACCGACTTGAAAAAGGAGGAGGTACTATTTTGTACTGCTTTTTGTAGAACCTTACCTGTGTTGTCTATTTTAGGTACCTAAGTAGGTACCATGATTTTACATTATGAGGGCCCCCGCAGACGGCAGACTTTTTGTAGGTCGAAAAATCGGTCATACCTACTGACAAAACGACTACTGCAAGGAAAAATATTGTAACTCACATTTTGGCCAAATTGAGTTAGAATCATATTCGTGCTGAGCGTATCTGAGCTCAATTTTTAAATGTGACTTTCGTATCTCTTTATTGTTAAACGAATAAAAACAAGATAAAGAGCAAAAAGTATTATTTTTATAAATATTTTCTAACGTTGTTGCTTATAACTTCTTTTTTAGTGGATTTATGGCAAAAAGTTATAGCAACATATTGGTAGGTAAAACAATTTGCTACAAATTATGTCTTGTCATTTTTTTTGTAAGACGCAAAGTTTAAGAGATTTCGCAAAATAAGAGTTTTCATCCCTTTTTTTCAAAATGGCGGCCGGGGAACAAGAGTGGCGACCCCACAAACTTGAGGTTAAGCTTTTATTGACCCCCCACACATGTCCTAAAAATAAAATTGCGTCCTCTTACAAATGCAAAGCTCATGGTAGTAACATTTCAATGAACTATTATGTAAAGTTACGAAAAATAATCTAGCCCATTCATAATAAGATAACAGTAACAAAATTGCAACATAATTTACAGTCATTATTAGACTTAAATGAATTTTTTGAAACTTTAACACGCTCCCCTAAAAAGTAGTGAAAAATGGGTTACAATGATTTTCCTTGTAGGCGCCAAAAAAGTAGGTGAGAAATAAAATCGGTGCATTCCGACTAGGGATGGGTCATACTTGTAAAATCGACCTTCAAAGTATTTTAAGGGTCCGACTTTCTTCTTCATTCGGAGCGAGCGCGAGTGCGCCAAAAAGTCTTTTTCTACATAGTATTTTACCTGGAAATATCAATTCACGTATATTACGGCGTATTACGCCGTAATGCTTTTTATTTGGATGAACAAAGAGATTATTATTCTTCAAAAGTATTTTTGGCTTGAAGTATTTTTAGCAAAAAAGTTTTTTCATTACTCATACACGGAAAGTACGCACGAAGTTGCCTGATTATAGGGTTCAAAGTAGCATTTTCTGTCCCTAGGGAAAACAAGTACTTTCCTGCCCTAGGGCAGGAAAGTAAATAACTGTCAAATGTCAACTTCATTTTTGACATTTCTTTTGTGGCATGTCGATGCATGCTAAGTGTTCAAGTTCTTCTAACTCAATCAGATGCTAGATATTATGTCTCTCTTGCACGAATTTGTGCTTCTCTACACTTAATTATATTATATTTATTTATTTTATTTCATTTATTTAAATTTTTTCATCATCAAAAAAAAACTACTGGTAGAATGCCTACTACTTTTATAGCCATTCTACCAATCAGTATTTTTTTTAAATCTGGAACGCACCTATGCCATGCCATCGTTAGCTGCTTTTAGTCAATATTAAACTAGTCGATTTAAAAAAAAAGCGAGACAGCTAATTTTCGTGTGTGAAATTTAAATTTTTCATCAATTTTTTTGGTAATTTCCTTATATTCGTAATGAAAAGCAGAGTGCTTACCTCGGGGAAAAGGCTTTTCTATGCACTCGAACTATTATCGCACTCGCTGACGCTCGCGCGATAAACCATCTCGTGCATAGAAAAAATGCCTTTATCCCCTTGTATAGCAATCTACTATTTCTGCAAAGCACACAATTAAGGACTTCACACACAGCAGCTATAATATATATTACGGTATATTACATCCCGGGATATATAGCTGTATATTATCGTAAGCTATCACACACAGAACAGATATCTGCTGTAATATATCTTTTGCACGGACGTAGCTATAGCTTTCCTAAGGGGGGGTCCGAGGCATCAAAGTCCCCCCCCCCCCTCTCGCCTCTTTTTTCTTCTATTACTTGTAGAAATAATAATAATAATAAATAATAAAAATGTGTTTATTTTCAAAAAAGGTTTACATTAGGTACAGAGCAGAAATGGCGCGAGCGGAGCGAGCAAAATATTTTTAGTTAAAAGCAGCGTATTCATTCGGTTCTTATTCTGCAAAAAAAGACGCGAGCAGAGCGAGCAAATTTTCTTTTGACTTATAAACATAATTTTTGGAAGATAAAAGCATTGTGTCACTTTGTTTTATTGAGGGCCGGTTTTTATTTTGATAAAAACGACAATAGCAAAGCGAGCAAATGTTTTTTTAGTTAAAAGTAGTAGTTCGGTCCCCCTGGACCCCCCCCCTAGATACGTCCAGTTCATTTCATTGACATACGCCATTTGATTGGGTATATTTCTATTTTTACCCACATGTTCTACCCACTCACCTTTTTTTTTTCCCCAAATTATGTCGGTTTTTCAACCAACTTCAAAAAATATGTTTTTTTTTGTCGTTTATACCCAAAATGTGTTTTATTTTCTACCCGCAATCAAAATAATTGATTTTATACAGTCAGACAAACAATTTGTAGATAAAATTACAAAACTTTGACAGTTAACTGTTTAAAATTACTTACTTACCTGCCTACGGCTACCAGTTTTGAACAACATACCTACCTAAGAAATTATTATTATGGCTAAGATACAAGCTTTTCCTAGTATGTTTTAACTATAATTAAAACAAAATTATAATATTTATATACACATTTTTATAAAACATCTATAATATTTTTCGTTAGTTTTTGTGATATATATATGTATATAATATTTATGTGTATATTTTACTGTATAATTATTTATGTTGTTATTTGATTTAAACATTTTTGCCGTATTTTGTTACTTAAGTCATTTTTGTTCTGAGTGAAAATGAACGAAAATGAAAAATAGCAGTGGGTATAAACGGCAAAAATTATTATTACTTTGTGCTTTTGGGAAGAAACTGTGGGTAAAAACAGAAATGCACCCATGATTGAGGCGCTCTCCAGCTAAAGTGTTATAAAAGGTGTTCTTATTTATTCATACTCATACACGGAAAGTACGCACGAAGTTGCCGGATCATGGGTTCAAAGCAACATTATCCGTCCCTAGGGAAAATAAATAATACTTTCCTGCCCTAGGAATAGTAGATTACTATCATCATCATCTCATCATCTCCCTGCCCTTATCCCACTACGTGGGGTCGGCACAACACGATAACTGTAAACGGTAGAAAGGCAAGTTTTCGATATACAAGATGATTTATGCGATAATAGTTCAAGTGCATCGAAGGGCCTTCCTTCAAAAGTAATATACTATAATAATAATATAATATAATATAATAATATAATATTAACTTTCTATGTGCAAGTATTAATTACTTATATTAATTATCCATGATTTCACGACACGTCCGCTCTTCGGAGGCTCTGGATGGGGACAGCAGTGTAAGCAATAATTCCCACATGTTCTTCCGAAAAACGACTTGCTTTGTGCTTTAGGTAAGAATGAAATAAAAGTATAAAATAATCATCAAATTTTTGAACATCCTGTACGAAGTGAAATATACTGAAATATATTGAGATATACTGAGATATATATTTTCGTATAGCTCAGTATCTTAAGATACGAAGATATGAAAATATATATTATAGCTGCTGTGTGTGGTCTCCTGACGATTTCTATAGAAAGATGTATTGAGATATATCGTGCTATAAGATATATCTTCATATTATAGCTGCTGTGTGTGATGTCCTTTATGATATGACAAAAGGGGTTTTAATTCTTTAATAGTATTTTTGAGATGGACCTTATTTTTTTAAAAGTATTTTTGACATTGACGTATTTTCTGCATAGGTACCTACCTACCTACTCAATTATGCTTTTTGAGTAAATGGAAACAAAGATCATTCTAAAGTGAATACCTACAACTAAGTCATAAAAATTAGACTTTTAATTGGATAGATAGGTACCTATCTACTTACTTTTTGTTAATTACGTACATTCAATAAGTAATTTACTACAACCTTTTATAAAATTACGATTTTTATTTCAGAGTTTTTGATTTGCCCGCGGTTTTTCAATTAGCCAGGCAAAATTATTATGGAACTTACATACGTAAGTAGGTAACTAAATAAATAAATGGAAAATTGTTTAGAGGAATTACTCGCATACGTTCTCACTCTTACCTACGGTCATCCCGTAGGTAGAAGTGAGTATGCGAGTATGCGTACTGTCCCCTCACTAGCACCGACAAGAGAGTCGGTGACAAAATTTTTCGTAGGTATGACCGATTTTTCGACCTACAAAAAGTCGGCCGTCTGCGGGGGCCCTAAGGGCCCCCGCAGACGGCCGACTTTTTGTAGGTGGAAAAGTAGGTCGCTTTTTCAACCGATTTTTTCACCTACTTTGTCACCGACTCCAACGCACACGACCGTCACTTTGTAGGTGGCTAGTGAGGGGACAACATCGAAAAATACTAGAACGGTGGATTTGCAAAGGAAGATAATTAAGTAGATAATATAGTAGAAGATAAGACTACCTAGCTTTCTTTTCTTATAATGCAGCCGAAATATACTTCGGTTTTAATCCTTTCTACGAATCCTACGAAAATTCCTACTATAATTTACTTATCGAAAGTTTGTGAGTATGGATGTATGGTTATTTCTCTTTCACGAAAAAACTACAAAACCTATTGTATAGGACCTACTTTGGGATATAGGTAGCTAATGACATGGTATTATACATAGGCTACTTTTATCATGATATTCCCGCGGAATTCGTTGAAATTACTTTAAATTACAATAAGTACTTAATAAATTACATGGTTAGGTAAGTACCTACTTGTAATATTATTATTATTAATCCAATAACAATAAATTATAATTATGAATGATTGAACCTACTTATCTACCAGAAGTGTACCTAGGTACCTAAGCAAATAAAATTCGGAGTAAATGTCCACTTGCGGAGTAAGCTCTATCACTTATTCCGAAAAGCGCATCACTAAACGACCTACACATTCGGAGTCGGTGTCGGGTCGGTCGGAATGCCACCTACTTTTTTCTCACCTACTTTTTGTAGGTCGTGTGCGTTGCACTATTGTTGTCAGTACGTTCTATTTTTCGACCGATTTTTCCACCTACAAAAAGTAGGCCGTCTGCGGGGGCCCTAAGTCCGGCAATTAGTGGACCGATTTTGATACTTTACTCACTTTACCAGCTTCGGTAGGTACCTATAACTACCTACTCACCTAATGAAATAATAGGTAAGTAGGTACTTAGTTAAATAGTAATTCGCCTCGAACGAGATCTCGCGGTCTGTTCATTGATGACTTATTCTGTACAATTGCTTCTGACTACAACGCTATCAATATCTAGAGGTAAAATTTGTTTGTTTGTTTGACGGAGGTCATCTCCGAAACTACTGAACTGATTTAAAAAATTCTTTCACGGGTGTGTTTCATGGATTCTTCTGAATTCTTTCATGGACTGTCCGGGAGGTTATAGGCTATATTTTATCCCGGTAGCTCTAATAGTACACCCGTGCGAAGCCGGGACGTGCTGCTAGTCTTTGGTTTTCGTTGTAGTTGACCGGAGTAGATAGACATGTTTATTTATTGCGACTATTGCGAGTAACCGATAGATAAGCACCTACTTACTTATAGATAACTAGTTCACTCCGGTCAACTCAGATTACGCTCACTGTAGCCCTACCGTCAGTTTTTGAGTTTAGTTATCTATCCTCGCTAACGGGTCACGCAAACTCAGTTTTCTTTACAATACTTTTGGTTTATTTTTAAGCTATTGCATAGCTTCTATCGCGGGCCTTGAGCGTGTAGACCGAATCCAGAAATTCCGTAACGAAAAAACCTAACGCTTGTCACTTTAGTTCAGCAACTCGCCTCTAGGTGGAACGCAATAGCTTTACCGCGGCAGTCCCCGAGTGCCAAACGTCTTTTTTATATTTTCAAAACGATTAAGTACTTAGTAGGTAGGTATCTACTCGTACCAACTTAGGTACCTAGCCTACATTATAGACGAATGCCTACATTTTAAAGCAGTTCGAATGTCGTTCTTTCGTTCGAGCAGTTGAGTTTTGTACATCTAAGTAGGTAACTAACTTACCTAGGTATATATATACATGTATACCTACCTACATGTTCCCAATACGAGGTAGGCAGGCACAACTTTCTCAATGAGCCGTTAAAATCGATACTTACTATGTTGACATTTCATTGTGCTAAAGGGTGTGTGTTATTCCTTAGTGTATTGATTGACATTCAAAAGTGCTTAAACTTTAAAACGCCAAGTGATGTAGGTAACTATACTTCATTTCTTGAAGCGGGCTAATAGGAAGAAAAATTATCTCACGTGATTGGTCGTCGAAATTCATTGGATTGGCTAGATTTGAGAATTGACAATTGATTTGACAATCTAGCCAATCACGAGAAATACAATTATTTTCGACGGCTAATCACGTGCGTTTATTTTTGTTCCTATTAGCTCGATTCAAGAAATGAAGTATAGTGTAGGCATAAGAGATAGGTATCTACCTACTGCTTATTCTCCAAATAACCATGTCTTGACGTGGCACGACTAGGCGTGGTTATTTTAAAAAATGCTATGGCAGAAAACAAAAGCTAGATAACGTGCAATCTCTTACCGCGTCATTTTTTGAAAGTCGTCGAGAATCGACCAGCTGGTGTATCTTCTTTAGTACGCTACGACGCAATAACCAGTGTAGGATGTTTAGTTAGAGCAAGAGACAGTCAAATATAGCTTCAATTAAATTGTAGATATCTACAAGGCAAGAATACATCGTGTAAATGCTAGTTAACATCCATCCATACATTCGGGAATTACCCGTATGTTTCTCGATAAACTAGTTTCCTGACAAAACACAGTTTATTGTAACGAAAAAGTGCATAAAAATCAATTTAATCGGCACCTACTTTGTTTGCTAACAACGTGATAATAGCACAAATATGGCGAAAGGTGAGTCATATTTGTAAGCGCGGGTTCCGCAGATAAACTAACATAGTAAGTTGAATGAACATAGGGAAAGAGGCGTGATTTTATGTATGTATGTATGTATGTATGTATGAACATAGCAATTTAAATGTTGTTGGCTATTAACTCTGGAGCACTGAGGCTATGTAGAATGAATGAATGAATGAAAAATTATTTAGTGCACACCTTAAATTTAAAATAACAATAAAATAATTACAACTGTAGAGCAGAGAGTCAGCCAGGCGAAGTGGAGGCCTAGCCCTGGATTATTAGTCCTACGCAGTGGATGAAGTTGAAGAGCGTGGAAGACAGGTTAGGTTGGATGCAGGCGGCGAAAATAAACTAACTCATTCACATGTCACAATCTCTATAATTGCACAGTGAAGAAAAAGTCAAAGTATAATACTAGATTATCACATTATTAGGAGATTAGAAAAATAGCAAAATCAGACCATATTGATGCGTAGGCGATTTTAGAACAGACAGATACAAAAGTAAGATGGTATGTCAAGAGCAATGAACGGCTTTGAGAGTCAAGTGATGTCAGTGTCATCGAGACGACATTGACAGATATAAAGCAATGATTTAAACATAAATCTATACTCTAATCTCAGTCTCGGACAAGTTGAATGGTGTACCGATTACATGGTTCAATATTCCAACACTTCCCCTTACACCATACAACGGAACTCCAACTCTCAGAACAGTTATACAACTTCATGGAGTTCTTACATTTAAATGAAACCTAAATTCATTATGTTTACACGAAGACAAAGCCTTTGTTAGAATATCAGCTATCATTTCTGTTGTAGGCATGTATGAAACAGTTAAACAGTCTTTAGAAATCAAATCTCTTACAAAGTGATAGCGTACATCAATATGCTTTGTCCTCTTATGACATTGTACAGATTTTAAGATTTTCTGGGCACTCTGATTATCATTAAATATCTTACATACAATATTTCTGTTCATTATCTCAAACCAGAATTGTTTGATAAACAGAATGTCTTTACAGGCGTCACTTATGGCTATGTACTCTGCTTCAGTACTTGACATAGCGACGCAGCGCTGTTTTCTGCACTCCCAATTAACAGTATTTGACCCTAACTTAATTACAAAACCAGTATAAGATTTACGGTCAATAGGATCATTCGCCCAATCAGCATCAGCATAAGCTACAAGATCTAAATTGTTACTTTTAAGAAAAACTAAACCATAATCAATAGTTTTTGCCAAGTAGCGAAGTATCCTTTTTGCTGCTAACCAATGTGTCTTATCATAACAATTATTAAATTGACTTAAAACATTACATGCATATGTTATATCAGGCCTAGTACAAACACTCAGATACATTAAACTACCTATCAATTCTCTAAAATTATAATCTTTGTCAGGCAAATTTTTGTCACATTTATAAAATTTCTCATTTAATTGCATTGGTGTTGAAATACCTTTGCAGTCTGACATTCCAAAACGACATAGTAGTCTTTTAATGTAATCTTTTTGACTTAACAACAAAGTACCTTTTTCTCTATTTCTGACAATATTTATTCCAAGACAATTTTTAATGGAACCTAAATTTTTGATATTAAATTTATCACTTAGAATAGCCAATAAATGTCTTTTCTCTTAATTATCATTACTGAATAGAAAGAAGTCATCAACATATAGAGCTAAAATAGTTAAATTGCTAGAGTTTCTCTTAACATATACACAAGGCTCACATTTTGTTTGAGAATAACCATTAGTGACTAGCAATTTGTTTACAGTATTGTTCCACATCCTACTTGCTTGTTTCAACCCATAGATGCTTTTCTGTAACAAACAAACTTTATTATTATCATTCACAAAACCCATAGGTTGTTCCATAAATATTTCCTCCTTTAGCTCACTATGAAGGAAAGCAGTTGTTACATCTATGTGCTCTATGTCCATGTCTAACTCATTTGCCAAATTGAACAAAATACGCATTGTTGAGTGTCTGACTACTGGCGAAAAAGTCTCATCATAATCAATACCAGGTTTTTGACTAAAACCGCGAGCAACTAAGCGAGCCTTATACTTATCAAAGTTTCCAGAAGTATCTTGCTTAACTTTATAAACCCACTTAGATTTAACTACATTTTTATTCAGTGGTCTCTCAACTAATTTCCAGACATTATTGTTTAAAACAAAGAGTCATACTCTGACTGCATGGCTGCCTGCCACTTAATGCGGAAAGGACTGGCCATAGCATCCTCATATGAACCAGGTTCGTCAAACACAAGCTGCCCATGAGAGAAAAGAGAATAATCATACTCGCAGTCACCATACCTCTTAGGTGGTATACCCCTTGTACTCCGTATAGGATATTGCCGTGGCAACTCATTATTGCTCGGTCTGCGTTCAGTATCCAGCATAGAGTTGGCCTCAAACTCTATCATAGAGTCGCTCTCCTCTGCCCAAGACTGCTCGTTTTCTTCCACCTGGTCGCAGTCGACGAATATAGATGGCGATGCTGACCTATCAGCACTGGCAGACGTGTTTGTGATGGGGGCCTCAGTCCCAACACTTCCACTCTCCATTTCACCACCTGAAATTGCAGAAGGAGATGTTAATTCACTTGAATTAATATTATCACAGTTCAACATTGGAACACAAACTTTGTCATTATTAAAATTATTATTACTATTTATCATTTTAGATTTAATAGTATTATTATTATTCATCATTTTAGATTTAATAATATTATTTGTATTATTTATGTCACAATCCAACTTCTTAGAATTAATATCACAGTTTATCATATTAGATTTTACATTAGAATCCATCAATTCAATAAAATGGACATTTCTAGATTTAATTATTTTCTTTGGTTCAGTTGGATCTACTAATCTATAATAACCCTTGGACATTTCACAATAACCCACAAAAATACACTCCTATGACTTTGCATCGAGTTTGTGACGGTTATGTTCTGGAATCAATGAAAAAGCTTTACAACCAAATACTCTCAAGTGGCTTAGGGTCACTTTGGATCCTGTCCACACCTGTTCAGGAATGCCGCCGGACAAAGCTGCTGTAGGGCTTCGATTCTTTAGGTATATTGCAGTAGCAATAGCCTCTCCCCAAAAACGCTTGTCGAGGCAGGCCTCAGAGAGCATACATCTTGCTTTTTCCATAAGGGTTCTATTAAGGCGTTCAGATACGCCGTTCTGCTGAGGAGTATAGGGAATACAAGTTTCATGAATAATGCCCTCACTAGACAGAAACTTTTCAAAGATTTTACTACAATATTCCCCTCCATTATCTGTTCTAAAACGCTTGATTGTTTTACCCACTTGTTTCTCAACTAAACATTTAAATTGTATAAAACATTTCATGACTTCATTCTTATGACACATAAGATAACCAAAACTTTTTTCTGGAAAAATCATCAGTAAATGTAACTAAATAACGTGCACCACCCCAGCTATGAGTTGACATAGGCCCACAAACATCAGAGTGTATTAACTCTAATATATCATGAGCTCTTTTTGCTTGGCCTTTAGGAAAAGATTTCATTGTAATCTTCCCCTTAATACATGAGATACAAATTAACTTACCATGACAGTCATCTTCGAAAACAACATCATCTGCAAGGCTCCGTATCCCATACAAACCATGCAAGCTCAGATGCCCAAGTCGCTTGTGCCATACTTCCAATGGCACACTAGAAATAGCTGATAAAGAACTTTGTTCTGCTTGCTTACAAGCACCTGTGGTAGCAACATTACATTCTGAAATACAATTTAGGTTAGGAAAACAATCAAGTTTATAAATACCTCTGAAACATGTTGCATTAGCAAAAGGCTGGCCTTGAAGATCAATGATTTTGCAAATAGTATTTTGAAAAATTACACTAAAACCTGACTTTGTCAGTTGACTAACTGATATGATTAGTAGTCAATTTAGGAACAAACATTACTTTTGACAAAATCTTTAGATCACTCTTATTATTATTGAGATTCAAAGAGACGGCACCAAGACCCTGACATTTCATTGCTTATTTAAAACTTATGTCAATGTCTCTAAAAGGGTCCATAACACAGCACATGTGCGACGAAGTACACCCGGAGTCCACTATCCAGTCCACGCTTCCGTAAACAGATAAGAGTGACACTGCTGATACCAACAGTGTGTCCGCAGACCCCGCAGCTAAGTTGACATCGCTTCTGCCTTGTTTCTTCAAAACCACATCATCATTGGATTGGCCATTATTTGTGGATTTCCGGAACTCCTCTTGAAGTAGTCGAGCTCGCATTGCTTCACTCGTAAGAGTTTCAGAGAGGTTTGCTGTCTCCAGACCAGAGACCAAAACATCAAAGTCCTGTGGTAGATTGCTGAGTAAAATTTCTTCGATGTAAGCATAAGCACCCATTGAATTGTATTCATGGTATTCAGATCTATGAAGTTTTCTAGAAGCACAACCCTCCGACAGTCCTTTATCCTCAAAAACATACTGTCAAGGCTTTTTGATCCATGCTGCTGCTAGTCTCAGAATCATCAGTACGCCATAAGCCTCACATGATCAGCGCCATTCGCATCTGCTGACGACACATGAGGCGTGTGTCCGCCAACGTTGTCTTCTTGCGGCCGCTGTGACATTGCACACGATTTGTAATCCGCTTCTTTGTGTTAGTTGCGCCCGCCTGCACCCCGTGTAGATTGTCTTCCTCAATTCAAATTTGTGTCCGTAATCAGTAGAACACAATACTGGGTCACATAACCTGTAGAGCAGAGAGTCAGCCAGGCGAAGTGGAGGCCTAGCCCTGGATTATTAGTCCTACGCAGTGGATGAAGTTGAAGAGCGTGGAAGACAGGTTAGGTTGGATGCAGGCGGCGAAAATAAACTAACTCATTCACATGTCACAATCTCTATAATTGCACAGTGAAGAAAAAGTCAAAGTATAATACTAGATTATCACATTATTAGGAGATTAGAAAAATAGCAAAATCAGACCATATTGATGCGTAGGCGATTTTAGAACAGACAGATACAAAAGTAAGATGGTATGTCAAGAGCAATGAACGGCTTTGAGAGTCAAGTGATGTCAGTGTCATCGAGACGACATTGACAGATATAAAGCAATGATTTAAACATAAATCTATACTCTAATCTCAGTCTCGGACAAGTTGAATGGTGTACCGATTACATGGTTCAATATTCCAACAACAACAAAGTTATAATGTACAATGGGCGGCCTTATCGCTAAAAGCGATCTCTTCCAGGCAACCTTTGGATGAAAAGATTACGCCGAAAAATTTTACGTACTAAGGTATATCCCTTTCCAAACGAATATTCTAAACGCAAAAGTAATTTTGTAAATACCTACTTACCTAAGTACTTACTAATAATTATCAAGCGGTAATACTGGTATGTTTGTTTGTTTGACAGAAGTAATCTTCGAAACAACTCATTCGATTTCGAAACTTCTTTCACCGATGTGTAGAACGGACATGTCGAGGTGGTTATGCTACTTATATTATAAACTAGCTGCGCCCCGCCTAATGTCGGAATAAAAAGTAGCCTATGTGTTAATCCAGGGTATCACCTATCTACATACCAAATTTCAACCTAATCGGTCCAGCCGTTTTTGCGAGAAAGAATAACAAACATACATTCTCACTGTGATTCTCACAAACTTTCACATTTATAATATTAGTAGGATGACTCTCTTGTTAGATCACCAAGGAACCCTAATGTATAATAACACCGGGTTCCCGGTAAGGGTTGCGGGCGCGAGCACGGTATAATTATATTTCAATTGCGACAATGCCGTGTTCCACGTTCGTGACTACTATGGATCAGTAATGTTTGTGCTTTGACTACTATGCTTGTCAACTTAACCGACTTCAAGAATGGGGGTTTGTGTTCCACTGTACTGATGTATATTTTTAGTAGCAGCACGTCCCGGCTTTGCACGGGTGTACTAATGAAACTACCGGAATAAAATAGCCTATAACCATCCCGACAGTCCATTCTACATTTCGGTGAAAGAATTTTTGTAATCGGCTGATTAGTTTCGGAGATTATCTCCTTCAAACAAAAAGACAAACAAACAAACCAACATTACCTCTTTATAATATTAGTATAGATTATTGTGACTTTAAAAACCTACCTCCTTGACAAACTTTTATAAGTATTCTGGGTGTTTTCTATCTATAATATGTATGTATTTACAAAAAAAAATGTATCTAAGTATTATATCAGTCATCTGGTTACCATAACACAAGCAGTTGCTTAGCTTGGGACTAGATGACGCTGTGTGAAACGTCCAAAGATATTTATTTATTTATTATTTATTTCCGGATCAAAAAATGCACGGATTGAATTCTTCTAAAAACTTTTAAAACCTAATAAAATGCGTTACCAGTCTCTCACAGTATCAAATATTAACGCAGTAAAGCATCAATATTAAATCCTAAGAGTTTGGAACCTTTCACAAAAGGGCTGGAACTTAGAACGCCTTCGCTTTAAACATTCACAATTCAAGATGTAGGAAGCTAAAGTTTGGAATTGCTTTGAAATAAGGTTTTAAAATAGCAAGATTAAAAACAGATCTAGTTGATGGGCTTGCAACCTGTCACGTATGGAAAGTTAACTTCTGAAAAACGTAGGCACAGTCTAAAAAAAGATTAAATATGTTTTTTGAAAACTATATATAAATAGATTTAAAATATGTTTTTTCTTGTTAAACTGGAAAATCTGATGAGCAGTCTTTTAAAGTCTGTTAAAACTAAGTCTTCCCAATATCCTTTTAAAAGTGGACCAAACTAAAAGTAGGGCGGAATTCCCCAAAACCTCCAAAGGTATTTAAGTCCCTAATTCCCGCCCACGGGACAAACTTTGTGTGACAACATGTAATCTATCGGATCTAGAGAAGTCACTGGATAAGTTAAAAAAAAAAGATGTGTGGCACTCGGGGACTGCCGCGGTAAAGCTATTGCATGCCACCTAGAGGCGAGTTGCTGAACTAGAGACAAGCGTTAGGTTATTTTCGTTACGGAATTTCTGATATAATCTATCCCGCGATAGAAGCTATGCAATAGCTTGAAAATTATAAAAGAAGTATTTAAGGGTGGGTAAGTAACTATACCTAAGTATAATTGATTTGACAGTTTTTTACAGGGGATTAGCCTGTTCTAGTTTTAGGACGGTGCGTTGTTGTTACTCAATGTAGTACCACAAATATTTTCTAAAACAAGTGACAAAATAAAAACGGAACCGAACGAATATAAAAATTATGTTTTGCGGTGGTAATCTCCGAAACTTCTCACCCGATTTAAAAAATACTTTCACCGATGTGACATCTAGACTCCTAGGCTATTTCATCCCGGTAGTTTCAATAGTACACCCGTGCGAAACCGGGACATACTGCTAGTAGAACAATTTAAAACATGGCGGCCGCAATTTTTTGACGTTGGCAGTTTTCAAAAAATTATTAAAGCTTTGGAGGAATAAGTATTAGCATACCTTAGCCATTTTAATTAAAAAATAAAACTGTTTTATGATAACACCTGCGCGCTGATTTATAAAGCACATTCATTCTAACGCCCTCTGAATTTCAATGCATTTAAATAACACTAGCAGCACTTCCCGGCTTTGCACGGGTGTACTAATGAAACTACCGGGATAAAATATAGCCTATAACCATCCCGACAGTCCATTCTATACAACGGTGAAAGAATTTTTAAAATCGACTGAGTAGTTTCGGAGATTACCTGCGTCAAACGAACATTACCTCTTTATAATATTAGTAGGTATAGAAGTATATACTCAGCGGCACAATTAACCACCCACCCGTTTTCAAGTTTTGATTTTATTGCAATTAAAAGTTAAATAATATAAATTAGTCAAGTGTGAAAGATATTTCGGTACAAAAAAACATTCGAAACTCATAATAAGAATTTGCGGGGGCGTTGATTGTTATTATACTTCATTTATTGAAACGAGCTAATAGGAAGAAAAATAAACAAACGTGATTGGTCGTCGAAAATAATTTTCTTTATCGTGATTGGCTAGATTGTCAATTCAATAGTCAATTGTCAAATCTAGTCAATCCGAGAATCGACAATTATTTTCGACGACCAATAACGTGCGTTTATTTTTGCCCCTATTAGCTCACTTCAAGAAATGAAGTACTTATAGATGTATTTATCTAATGTGTTATCTGAAAGCGTTCGTCTTTTATTAGATGTCTACTGGGTATTATGTCGATGCAATCCACATTCATACCTACTTAACTCTTTTGGTTTATGTCCTTTATCCCTTCTTCATCATAAATGGGACCTAATATTGAGATTTGAGTCCATATCTCGATTTTATTGAACAAGCGGAAACAAAAACACATTTTTTGCATGTTTTAATCGAATTTAAGGCAATTAGCATATTAATCTGCAAGGGTTGGTGCGTTGTTGACAAATTGAATTCATAACACGTTATTTTTTACATAAGGGTAAAGATATTGTCGATTTTGCGTTATTTCAAAGATGAAAATTAAAGATAGAAAAATTACCAATGGACTCTAGAAACTTTTAAGTCCATCATCTTTGGACTGTCGGGATGGTAATAGGCTATATTTTATTCCGGTAGATTCATTAGCACACCCGTGCGAAGCCGGGACGTGCTGCTAGTCTTAAATAAAGTGACTAATTTATCCAAGATGTCCATATGTACTTAAAGAGGTAAGTACTTTAGGTACATATGGACATCGACTAAAGCTATAATTGTTTGATTCATTACATTAATTGAAACGATAATTTCAGCCACCATTATCAGTACCTATCACATATCATAATTAGCTTACTGCACCGCAGGTTCGTTTGCGTGGTACCTAGATAAAAAGCAGCCTATGTCTTATTTCAAGTCAACTATGAGTACCTATTCGAAGTTTCAGCCAAATCCGATGAGTAGTTTTTGCGTAAAAGAGCAACAGACATCCATACAAATAAACTTTTATTTTACTTTATAGTTATTGTAATTTCTATAATCATATCTGTATTCAGCAGAAAATATACACTTACGCTATTAAAGTGATCCAGAAACGTCATTAGCAGCGGCTTAGCATGAGTTGTGTTCGCGGAATAGGCGGGAAAACAAAATGGCCGTCTTTTAATAGTCCCCTGCGAGAAGATGGTAAATTGGGAAGGCTCATTGGGAAGTATTTCAGCGGATTATAAAAAGTAGGTTGAATGATCTCGACCTTATTAGTGACTCTTTATTTGTGATACTGGCCATATTTTAAGAAAAAATTCAGCGGCCATTTATAAAACTAAATGTCAATATTTAAAGCTAAAGGCAAACTGTTGTGGGTAACCGCAAATCAGAAGTTACTATGTGGTATTGTTGTCAGAAATTGCTAACTATTGCTGGGATACAAGTATTAATGAGTTATTCACTAAAATAGGGAGATAACTTATGTTATGTAGCATTTTTTATAATGATGCCTAAATGAAATTTATGTAAAAGGAACAGTGTGAAAGCGTATAATTCGTTGGCGGCTTTTCGCGTCGGTATGACTGTTGCTTTATTTTTCTTTTTAAAGTTTATGGCCAGAGGTACATAATTGGTTTTAATTGTTTTAAATAAGGTTTTATGCACAACAATTTTATAGAAAAAAAAAATTTTAAAAAAATATTCTACTAATTTTCAGGAAAGAAAAAAAAACAACATTTTACTATGAAAACAAAACGGGAAGGTTAAATTTAATTTAAATCCCTATTTTTGTTAGAAATAATTAGTGGATACGTAAATTAACGAGTGTAGGTAGCTACCTACTTATGTATCTACCTACATAATGTGAGTAGACTTGTGTGTTATTCTTTCGGAAAATAAATAAGTACCTAGGTAGCTACCAATAACAGTGCTGTCAGAATATTAAATTTCTAACTTTCTAGTGTTTTCTGAATGAATGAAAGACTTATAACTTCACCGGACTTTGGCAAAGCCAGAAGTCCTCTACGGAAAGAAATAAAACACTTCTTCCACTCAATCTCCTTTTATTAGATCACACACACCCCCCCAATCCGCCCAGTAAACCTGCCGCTCCCATGCCCAGCGCGCTGCCCACAGCGAACGGGGCTTGGAGTAGCCCATACCCTGGGGAGTAGCTACGACGAGCCTCGCACGGACAAGGGACGGCGTAGTATTGAGCTGAAATTAATCACACCATTTTTACTTAAGAGCTTTCTATCTGAAGCAATAATAGAAACACCTACGAACAAACAACTTAAAACAATAAATGTTATGAATATGAATTAATCAAAAGAATTAAATAAAGATCTGAAAGAAAATGTCTACCGCTCCTGGGACATAATCGTGATAATATTTCATTTTTTCATTTCATGAATCCTACTATCCTACACCTACTAATATTATAAACGTGAAAGTTTGTGAGAATGTTTGTTATTCTTTCACGCAAAAACGGCTGGACCGATTTGGTTGAAATTTGGTATGTAGATAGGTGATACCCTGGATTAACACATAGGCTACTTTTAATCTCGATATTCCCGCAGGAACGGGACTTACGCGGGTGAAACCGCGGGGCGCAGCTAGTTATGAATATAGATAGATAGATAGATAGATAGATGAATACTTTATTGTACACAAAAGAAAACACATTACAGACATTACAACTAAGAAATAAAAGTACAATGGGCGGCCTTATAGCTAAAAGCTATCTCTTCCAGGCAACCTTTGGATGGACTGGATAATATAGTCGTAAAGCCACGGAGGTCTTTAGGCTGGATCAAAACTCTGTCACCAGGTTTGGTCACTTGCACTAGTGTGATTGTTATTGTCGAACGTAAGGGTGCGTGGATTATTATAAGCTCTATAGCTAATGTGTTATCTGAAAGCGTTCGCTCTTTACTAGGTGTCTACTGGGTTTTATGTCGACTTTTGTTTGTTTGTTCGTAAGTGGCTAACTCTGGTGACGGAGTTTTTAGGCCGCCTAAAGGCCTCCGTCTTGGATTAACGACTTTAAAAGCCGGGACCGTCAATTTAACGTGCCCTCCGAAGCACGGAAGCGCTCAGTTGATAATGCCACTTGCTTTATGTTGATCCTTCCTTCCTTCGTATGAGCAAGTGGCCAACTCTGGTGACGGAGTTTTTAGGCCACTTAAAGGCCTCCGTCATGGCTTAACGACTTATGTTTATTTATGTTGATGATAGCGACTTACGCGAGCTAAGCTGTTGAGACTGGCATGAAAAAGGTTGTGCAAAAGAGCACGGACCGCGGAGGCACTGAGCCGATATCACCAGTACATCTGTAATATTTACAAAATTTAGAAATATACCCCATTGTGCATATTCGACCTAAAACCTGTATTAGCTAAAACGCATATTAAATCTGTTGCTATCTCTTTACGTTGACATATGGGTGACAAGAAAAAAACGTTCTTAAAACCTGTATTAAATTGTCAAGTTTTTATGAATAAACCCCTTAAAGTATTGGTAATAAGCAGACAGGCACACATAGCGGTCAAGAGGGGTGTTATAAGTTTAGGCGCTTTTTTGTAACATCGGAGCTCAGAGAAGTGGACATAATTCATTGCAGTTTTTGTTAAGGTTTTCTAGCGGAGGTTTGACTTATAAGGTATACCATTTAATAATCTTTTTTTAAATTATCTGTAATAATATTATCCAGGGTAGGTAAAAGTAGGTTTGTTTGTTTGTTTGACGGAGGTAATCTCCGAAACAACTAAGCCGATTTCAAAAGTTCTTTCACCGATGTCGGCATGTTTATAGGCTATATTTTATCCCGGTAATTTCATTGCCCGTGCAAAGTCTGGACGTGCTGCTAGTATAATAAAAAAACACCAAAGTAACTCACTGACAAGAAGAATAAGTGCAGCGAGCTTCAACATTTTCCAGTTTTAAGAATTCAAAATAATTTAGCTTCGAATTTTTTCTACAAAACTCCTATAATGGTAAAAAATCTCAATCTATTGCTTTTATAAGTATTTCAAAAATTAAGACTCATTTACACTAAGGACCTTTTTTGTATCTTTACGCCCGAATTCTGTAAGAGGATTGTCTAACTTGTATCACAATGTTTCGAATCAAAAATAACAGTAATCCGCGAAAACAACTGTGAAATATGGTATGTAAGTTACTTATACTTCATTTCTTGAATCGAGCTAATAGGAACAAAAATAAACGCAGGTGATTGGTCGTCGAAAATAATGTAATTTCTCGTAATTGGCTAGATTGTCAAATCAATTGTCAATTGTCAGATCTAGCCAATCCAATGAATTTCGACGACCAATCACGTGAGATTATTTTTCTTCCTATTAGTTCGCTTCAAGAAATGAAGTATAGGTACTAACTTATAGCCTTAGAGCCCATGACCGCCAGACCTTCTTTACTTCATAAAGGCTAAAAAATTACCAAGCTTTTTTTTTTTTTCTTTTCCATCTCAACAATGTCCCAGGCACTACAGTGTACCGAGTCCCGGTAAGTATAGGCAAAGCTTGCCTCCTGACGCTGTATAAATTATCTAGTAGATGTGAAAGCTTGAATTTTTAAACTAGAAAATCCTAAAAATTCTAAGTTTAAAAAATTCTTCGGTAGAGTAGTTTTCGCTTGTTGTAGCAACAATCCATCCATACATCCACACATCCAAAAAATTGAAATTGAAAAAAATTGAAATTGAATCCATCCAAAACTTTCGCGTTTCTTATATTAGTGGGATTAATAAGTATCTAATGTAAACGAGTCTTAAGCTGTGATTTTAAAATATTATTAAAACAAAAATTGTTTTTAAAAATTTAATGTAAACAGAACGGTCATACCAATTTATTTTATGACATTTTAAATTTGACGTAAGGTTTTTAAAAAACATGTTTTTAAAACAATTTAATTATTGCTTACATGACCTTGTAAGGCTTGCACCGTAAGAAGTTATTTTAATATTTTTTGACTCGGCTTCAAAGTGGTGTGGTTTCGCCTTGAGTGATTTTACTAAGATGAGTCAGCGAAGCGATCAGCTAACCACTAAGCGTGCCACCACTGCCACCTGAGATGCGGCCTTGGATTCACAGTTTTTGACTGTTTTTTTTTGTTAAGTAAAATAAGATAAAAAAAATGTAAAATGTCTTTCAATTCCACCACAGTTATTAACTTTGCTGCGAGGTACCTTACCTACCTACTTACCAACTCACTCAGGCCTTTACTTACATGCCTTAACTCAGGCACTATAGTGAGGCACTATAGTGTCCTCACTATAGTGTCCTCACTATAGTGTCCTCACTATAGTGTCCTCACTATAGTGTCCTCACTATAGTGCCCGGGACATTGTAGAGATGGAATTGGCTTGTAGCACCTAAACCATCCTCACAGCTTAGCCGGCCATATCCACAGGGAATACAATGGTCAAAATGTGTGGGGATGACTAGCCGCGGGTTTCCTCACGATGTTTTCTTTCACCGTATAAAGCTCGTGTTAAAAACGCATATAAAACTTTTCGACACGAAAAGTCCTTTGATTGATTCGCTCCCACGACCTTCGAAACTAAAGTAGAAGTATCCACTTCGCCAACACGGTTTTTACCAACTAATAAAACCAGTATAATTCCTTTTGAAAACATATTTTTAATAATTTCAAAATAGCTCTACATTTGCTTTTATAGAGGCATTTTAAAAACATTTTATAATTTATAGAGCGCGTTGCGAATTGAATTAAAACAGAAATTTACAGTTTTAATGCAACACTAGATGTTCTGGCTTTGTTGTGCCCTTAAAATAAAGAACTTTAAAATAAAATCGCTGTTTACCATATTTTTGATAGTTTAGTGACGTTTTACTGTCAAAATAACACGTTAGTCATGGAGACAAATTTCCGTCCCACCACAAGTTAACCAATCATCTGACAAGTGATTATAGCTTAAACTGTATTGCATTGTCGAAACATCATTCCAGATTTTGAAGTTTAGATCAGCCATTTGACAGCTCAAGGCAAGTACCTACTCGTACCCGATTTTCTAACTTGTATCAAACAACAATCGCGGGGCAGGTGCATGACGGGATGGTTGTAGGCTTTGTTTTATCGCGATAGTTTCATTAGTACACCCGTGCAAAGCTGGGACGTGCTGCTAGTAAATTATAAACTTGTTCGATGTTTTTAACCGACGTCAAAGAAGGTGGTTCTATGTTTCACAGCCAATTACGCTGTTCTCTTCTTGAACTATTAATTAAATGATATTAATTTGTAAATATATTGTTTCAGGTATGTGACCTACGCTTACTAGAAGCTACGGAGAAAACATGTGAGTTCTAATGGTCCTAAGTTTTACGACAACTTTCTATGTCTAGTAGGTATATACACACATCAACAAAGTCTAGGGATATCATGGTCCCACATTGTTTTCGCTTTGATATTTTAAAATCTTTTTTGTTTTCATTAAAAGTTTATATACCGATTGAAACCTCTTTTATTTTATTTTCAATTTTTTTAAATGGAAATTAAAAAAAAAAGAATTATTAATAGTACGGAGGCAAAATTGTTAGAGGTGTGGTTCGACGAGAAAAAATTAAATTGTTTTATTGACATTAATTATTGAAAAAGGGATTGTATTGTTTTTATTTTATAATTTCTTGGGCCGTATGAGTTTAAAGAGCAATTTTATATCGTCATTTGAGTCGAGGTGAACCCCGTGAGCCGTGGGCACGTTAGAAAATTGTGCTATTTAACGCGTTGTTGCTGAGGCCATACACGCCAGCCAAGACGTGATAACAGGATTGTGATCACGTTATCTTAGTGATAGGGATGTAGTTAAACTGCCCAAGGTTAGATTCGGTGTTACTACGCAGAGACAGGATTGATTTTTCCAAATGACCGCTAGAAGACCACTGAATTTTACAGCGATGTAACTAGTAAAAAGGCTCTAGGGAGACCCCCAGCTGCTGGTAATCGTCCAAACCGTGCAAATGAGGTTGCATGATGTTGGTCTTCATGTTCGAAGACCCTTGCATGTTTCAGCGTTGCGGCGTGGCAATCGCGATCGGCTGCTTTTGCGAGCTCGGGAGCATTTAACATCGAGTGACGAACATTGGTCTTTGTTACTGTTCATCGATGAGTTCCGGTTTAATTTTCAACCGGATTCAAGAAGAACACGCGTTTGGCCAACTCTAGGAAGAGTTAGTCGCCTGCAGCACCCTCAAGAGGTCCCCCCATACCAAGGCGGAACAATCACGCTTTAGGCAGAAATTCGTCTTGGCGCACGAACCCAGCTCGTTTGGATCCAAGGCAACATGACTGCACAAAAATACCACGAAGAGGGACTAGAGTCTGTCGTGGTCCCTCACAGAATCCAAATGGGTTAAGAACTTTTACTCAAACACGGTAATGCTAATGTCCATACCGCGCGGCTGGTGTCGGCCGCTCACCGCAACAAGAAATGGCAATTTAATTTTAAGTATCAACCAAAAATATCGATGTGTAATTAATGTAAGAGGTAGCAACACTAATTACTTAATATAAGATTTTAAATTTAATAACAAAACTGTAAGAAATTAAGTTTTTTTATCATAGTAATTTGCTATGGCGTTAAAAAAATAACATTATTAATATTAAAAACAAAAGAATCACGGAATGTTTTATTTTATTATCAAAGACCTTGAAATGACCTACCATTTTGCCTTTTACTGTTTATAAAAATTCCTCATAGATTTTTAGATATTGGATGAAATGTACAATATCCCTAGACTTTGTTGATGTGTGTAGGTACCTAATTTCGTAATCATCGATCCCCAGTACAGCCTCCCTCTACTTTTAGGCTTGTCTCTCAAAATATCTGAAAGTGAGCTCAAATGTCCCAAAACACGAATAACAAATTGTTGGCAGTCCAAGAGGAGGTCTTAGTTTGTACTTTGGGCCAACTAATTCTTTGGTCTCGAGTTTAAAGACTAACCCCATTATGTATATTCGACCTAAAACCTGTATTAAACCAGTATTAGCTAAAACGCATATTAAATCTGTTGCTATCTCTTTTCGTTGACATATGGGTGACAAGAAAAAAACGTTCTTAAAACCTGTATTAAATTGACAAGTTTTTATGAATAAGATCCTAAATAAGTAAAACAAGTTCTTACTAGGTTGTAGTTTTTCTTCTCTTCTCTGATGAATGATTTCTTTTTTAGCTTCACTTATATTTATAAGCTCTTAATAACAGGATTACCTCCTGTTATTAAGAGCTTATAAATACACAGCGTGGTTATTGCTGAATTAATCCATAAAGTGTTACATTAGACCAAATATAAACTAAACAATTTTTAATTAAATTCAATCTTTACAAATTTACCCGTTCCGCAATGAGCCGTATCTTGAAAAACAGAAAACAGTGGAAATTGGTTTCTTCTGTATAAAAGCTGGATTCTGAACACAAGATGGCAGAGACCAACCAACATGTCTACCCAAGTACTCATCTGTCTAGCTGGTAAGTGTTAAAACTCCTTTTTACCTCCTTTTGACGACCTCTGTGGCGCAGTTGTGTTAACGCCCGGCTGAGATGCGGCGGTTGCGGGTTCGATCCCCGCTACGGGACAAATGTTTGCATGTTCTGCAGATATTTGTTTCGTGTCTGGGTGTTTTCTATATATATTGTGTATGTATTTACAAAAAAAAAAATGTATCTACATAAGTATTATATCAGTCATCTGGTTACCATAACACAAGCATTAATTTGCTTAGCTTGGGATGACGCTGTGTGGAATGTCCAAGGATATTTATTATAATTATTTATTATTATTATTTTTTTTAGCCTTTTACTCCATCATCCCCACGATTGTATAACTTGTATCAGATTGTTGCGAATCAAAAATAACAGTAATCCAATTACCTACAACGATTACAAATTACAAATTACAATTTGTAATTTGTATTTGTGGTGTTAGTATCCACTTGTGGATTACTATCAGTAAGAAAAATATATATCTTACAAACCGTATTACGAGTGCATAAGAACCTTAATTTTGTACTGGACACCAAACAGAAGAGAAGAAAAGAAAAGGCAGTAAAAGTACTAACTGTTAAAACTACATATGCTAGCAACCAATACTTAAAGCAATCAGAACGTTTATATAACACAATAAACAAAACCTTAGACATTTACCCTACTCGATACCGTAGTTGCAAAATGACCATTACAAACTGGCTTTTAACAAAAGGTTATGAGGAGACAGAAGGTCTCTTAGAAATTAACTATTAAATTAAATTAAATAAAAAGTAAAATAAACTCTCGCACACACACTTGCGCACACACCCCTAATACACAAACACTAACGCACATACATGCTACACACTCAGATATACTACACATACACACTCACACACACGCATACACACACACGCGTACACACACACGCAAACACACACACACGCATACATACACACAGGCATAAAACACAATCGCACCCTTCACACAAGTAAATTCATGGCAGACTTTTTATATTATATTTATAGACGTATATATTAAACCAACTACTCAGTTCATTATTTAGAATAATATTATACCTATAAAAATTTTTTTTTCATTACTCATACACGGAAAGTACGCACGAAGTTGCCTGATTATAGGGTTCAAAGTAGCATTTTCTGTCCCTAGGGAAAACAAGTACTTTCCTGCCCTAGGGCAGGAAAGTAAATAACTGTCAAATGTCAACTTCATTTTTGACATTTCTTTTGTGGCATGTCGATGCATGCTAAGTGTTCAAGTTCTTCTAACTCAATCAGATGCTAGATATTATGTCTCTCTTGCACGAATTTGTGCTTCTCTAGCACTAATTATATTATATTTATTTATTTTATTTTATTTATTTAAATTTTTTCATCATCAAAAAAAAACTACTGGCAGAATGCCTACTACTGTTATAGCCATTCTACCAGTCAGTATTTTTTTTTAAATCTGGAACGCAGCTATGCCATGCCATCGTTAGCTGCTTTTAGTCAATATTAAACTAGTCGATTTAAAAAAAAAAGCGAGATAGCTAATTTTCGTGTGTGAAATTTAAATTTTCATCTATTTTTTTGGTAATTTCCTTATATTCGTAATGAAAAGTAGAGTGCTTACCTCGGGGAAAAGGCTTTTCTATGCACTCGAACTATTATCGCACTCGCTGACGCTCGCGCGATAAACCATCTCGTGCATAGGAAAAGTGCCTTTGCCCCCTTGTATAGCAATCTACTATTTTTTGTTACTTAGCTTCACTTCTTACTTAGTAGTAAACTTACATTTTAAAATGTTTAAAGATATGCAAGAGCAAGATTCTCTAACACAAGTATTATATACTTAAAAGAGGGTCTTTACACTGATGTTATGTTAGAATATAAGGTTACTGAAATAAATACATAAATATAAATACAAATACAAATACAAATTACGATACAACTTTATTGCTTGTTGCATACAATTGACTGTTATCATCACTCTCATGGTCTGCAAGGCTTTTCCAAAAAAAACTCAGGCCTTTACATCTTTACTAGATGATTTACCTACAGCGTCAAGAGGCAATCTGTGCCTCCTACACTTAACGGGACACTAGTGCCTGGGACATAGTTGAGATGGAATAAGCTTGTAAATCATCATCTCAGCTTAGCCGGACCAGCCAATTGCAATAACGTACTTGAGGTTAAACTCGGATGGCTACTGGGGAGTCAACGGACAGTTTGATCTACCCTTGATCTACCCGTAACTGCTGTTTCAATAACACTTTTTTTAGCAGTAAACGTCTAGTTAGAGTCATATCTGCCGTTTTGTCCGTCCCTCCGAAACGTTTCGTTTTTATATTATGATCTTATTAGGATCATACATTAATGTTGCAAAAAAATAGAGGTTTAAACTCCAGCGTTATTATTTCTTGTTGTAGAATTTTTATTGTTATTTATTTAATTTTTCTTTCCAATAAATGGGCTTAAAAAGCTGATTTTTCTTTACACAAAGAATAAAAACTTTTTTGAGCTTGAGCAACAAAACGCACTACCAATGACAATATGACATGACATTGATATTGGTATGTTTGTTAATTTTACTTTTGATTTTACTAGATTTCATGAACTATAGGTATTTATTTGATTTCAATACCTAAATATGTGATAAACTGATTAAAAACATCACGTAAGTAACAAGATCTATGATATTGCATTTATTACATTCTAACTCTATTTTACTTACTAAAAAAATTTGTGCCTATATCTTATTTGTTTTTAGATGATGCCCAAGCTTTTGTAAAATTCGGAGAATACTGGAGATCATTCAAAAGAATCACCAAGAGCAAAGCTAGGCCACAAGATTCGTGATGGGGTTGGTCGTAATACAGAAGAAAAACAACCCTGATCATCGACGACTTCAATGAGATCACAGAGGACCAAATCACAGAATAAATTGTGTTTGAGTTTGAAAGTGTTTGTGTTTTTTGTTTCCGTGAAATATTAAAAATAATATTATGTATTGCAGTCAGTTTTTATTTCGAGCCTAAGGTAAAAGTACACCTACTACAAGGTTATGCTGGCTGTGTCATATACCTATGAGAAATGTACCCATTCCATGTGCGAGTACAACTAAATACACTAATTTCATACATCATAATACAACTCTCATCAAATTTTGAGGCAATATTTTCATAAAATTTGCTTGAAACCATTGTTATCGTTGAAGTATCGTCCGATTTCGGGAGCTAAGCGAACTGTCACAATTTGCAACTGGAGTTTAACTAGAAATGTTATTGCAACGCTCAATTTATGTTTTCCATACATTTACCTATCTGTGGATAGCAAAATGCCCTCAGAACAGAAGATTGTAGTCGCGGATTGATATTCCTATCCAGAGTCGTTTATTGAAACGCAAAAACGCACTAACAGCGGATTACAGTAGGCATTTTGACTGATAGTTAAAAGTCAGCAGGTTATTGAAATTGGCTGTATGGATAGCCATAGGAAAACATTGCTGTAACCGCGGAAGTCAAAATATTGTTTTAATTCATTTGTTTGCAACAGGCAAGAATCTTGCATCGTTTAATTAAATGGTACAGACAAAACTATACTTTCTTAAAACTGGAGGCTTACTATGACCGTTAAAAGCGATTTCAGTTTAGGTCTTATTATGAACTTTTGACTTAAGCTAAGGCGCTGACATAAAGTTAGAACACGAACTAAACTGAATTGTTTAATAATACGTCATAGTAAGCCTCCAGAAGAAAATTAATATAAAAAGCAATCACTGTTATTCATTCCAGCTCTGGTATGTGCCGCTTACGGCAACCCCTTCGGGGCGACAACCGTCTGCGAGTCAGCAGCCAACATGATGCCAGGCACCACCACCCTCTACGAAACCATGCCCAACATGCCATTCTACGGAGGACTGGGCATGAACCTGGGCGGTTTAGGGACGGCATCCCTTTGCGAAACTATACCCAATATGCCGCTTGGTTTTGGCGGTATGGGACTTGGGGGACTTGGTCTTGGTATGCCCTATGGTCTAGGCGGTGCCACCACCATGTGCGAAAGTATGCCCAATATGCCTCTTCTTGGTATGGGAGGTCTTGGTATGCCCTATGGTCTAGGCGGTGCCACTACCATGTGTGAAAGTATGCCGAATATGCCCCTTTATGGTATGGGAGGACTTGGTATGCCCTATGGTCTAGGCGGTACCACTACCATGTGTGAAAGTATGCCCAATATGCCCCTTCTTGGTATGGGAGGCCTTGGTATGCCATATGGTCTAGGTGGGGCCACCACCATGTGTGAAAGTATGCCCAATATGCCCCTTCTCGGTATGGGAGGTCTTGGTATGCCCTATGGTCTAGGCGGTGCCACTACCATGTGCGAAAGTATGCCCAATATGCCCCTTCTTGGTATGGGAGGTCTTGGTATGCCCTATGGTCTAGGTGGGGCCACCACCATGTGTGAAAGTATGCCGAATATGCCCCTTCTTGGTATGGGAGGCCTTGGTATGCCCTATGGTCTAGGTGGAGCCACCACCATGTGTGAGAGTATGCCCAATATGCCCCTTCTTGGTATGGGAGGATTACGCCTCGGAGGCCTTGGAATGGGTTGCCCTTACGCTGCGATGGGCATGGGAGGGTTAGGATCGACCTGTGTTTGCGAGAGTATGCCCAATATGCCGTACCTTGGTCTGAACCGTTTTTTATGAATAACTACTCGGCTTCCTCTCAGTCCAGCTCTAGTTTATTAGGGTATGGGCTGAGACCTATTCAGTATCATTACCACAACGGGAATGCTTACGATCACACCGTGCTTGGTTATTGAATAGGAACTACTTTTGCAAACATAATGGTCTCTGATTTAGTTAAGGCAATGAAAAGTCCTACAGACACTTACTCCATTACTTATTTTTCTTTATTTTTCACTTATATTTAAAAACTTTACTTGGAGTCTTACCATGACGTATTATTAAACAATTCAGTTTAGCTTCTAACTTTACGTCAGCGTCTTAGCTTACGTCAAAAGCAGTTCAATAAAGGACCTAAACTGAATCGCTTTTAACGGTCATTAGTAAGCCTCCAGTTCTATTTCATCTGTTGCATGTAATTGAATATTTTTTCAGAAAATTCTATATTTTGTAACCATTTTGTAAATTTTGTAGTTCAGTTCAAAAATGTCAATAGTTGTAAGTTTGTGTCTGTACAAAAAAAATATGTATTTTCGAAATTCTATGTATCATGTATCTTGATTGGCAAATAAATGTATTTATTTAAAGTGACGTTTTACTTATCCCAACAATTATAGAACTACTAATATAAAGAGGGATAATGTTAGTTTGTTTGACGGAGGTAATCTGCGAAACTAGGTACTCAGCTATTTCAAAAGTTATAAGCTATTGCACAGCTTCTATCGCGGGCCTTGGCGTGAAGACCGAATCTAGAAATTCCGTAACGAAATCACCTGACCGCTGTCACTTTAGTTCAGCAACTCGCCTCTAGGTGCATGCAATAGCTTTACCTCGGCAGTCCCCGAGTGCCACACGTCTTTTTTAATGTACCTAAATACCTACCTACTAGTCTAGAACTTCGGAACTCTACATTAGCGTGGCCCGACACGTGCTTGGCCATTTATTATATTATACACCCGTGCAAAGCCGGGATGTGTTGCTAGTTTTATAGTATTTTTAGTATTTGCTGTTGTAAATAGTAATAATAAATTTAATAATAAATAATAATAATAAATAGTAAAATAGTAACAGAAATACTACATTATCGGCGAAAAGATCCATCCTGCCATCACGTTTCAATTACGGTTTTTTTTGATGTTTTGCTACTTATGTTTACGTTACTATTACTTACTATGGAATGAACCTAAGATATGTCGAAAGAGAAATAAAAAATTATGATTTCTTTTTCCCAAAAAATAAAACAACACATAATGCATAATCGTACCCGTTTATATTCCAATCATTCATATTTACAAACATAGTCTATTTATTTATTTACAACATACAGGGACACTCTGGCATTATGATCTCTTCAACGACGGGCTGAAGGCAGCCGCAAGGAGACGAGGTTGGCAGTAGAACTTCAACACCTGGGCCATTTTCTACTACTTCTACTCCTTGATCCCAACCTCCGTTCCAACCTCCGCTCGAACCTCCGTTCCAACCTCCGTTCGATCCTCCGTAACCTCCGTTCGAACTTCCGTAACCTCCGTTCCCTCCATCCGAACCTCCGTAACCTCCATTACCTCCGTCCGAACCTCCGTTCCAACCTCCGTTCGAACCTCCGTAACCCCAGTTACCTCCGAGCCAACCTCCGTTTCCTCCATTCGAACCTTCGTCACCTCCGTTACCTCCGAGCCAACCTCCGTTTCCTCCGTTCGAACCTCCGTTACCTCCGTCCAAACCTCCGTTCCAACCTCCGTTCGAACCACCGTTACCTCCGTTACCTCCGAGCCATCCTCCGTTTCCTCCGTCCAAACCTCCGTTACCTCCGTTCCCTCCGTTCAAAACGCCGATTGGCCTGACGCTGGCTTGGCCAAGGATACGGAACGCAGTCGGTGGGTTCGGGTGGAAGCAGATTACTGGGGGGGAGGGGACTGAGATCCTTGGGGGTTTGACGATGAGGGAAGATGGCGGCGGCACGGGTACTGGGTTTGGTTGGACCTGAAAGATAACGGAATACGATGTTAGTGGCAAAATACCTAGAAAATAGATTTTTATGCTATTGCATAGCTTCTATCGCGGGCCTTGAGCGTGGAGACCGAATCCAGAAATTCCGTATCGAAAAAACCTCGCTTGTCACTTTAGTTCAGCAACTCGCCTCTAGGTGGCATGCAATAGCTTTACCGCGGCAGTCCCCGAGTGCCACACGTCATTTTTTTAACACCTAACAAGGTGTTAAAATCGATCTATTAAGAACGTCTAAGCAAGCTTTACCACGAGCGCTAAGTTTGTATCAAAACTCACCTTCATAGGCGGTGGTCGTGGCACAGCCACTGGCGGAGGCCTAGCCACGATCGGCGGCGGCGTCGGCGGCTGCACCGCCGGCACCTGAACGTAGAACGGCGGCGGCAGCGGCGGCTGAACCTTCGGCGGTGAGACGGTGATGGGGCATGGTGTCGGCGGTTGCACTGCATTTGGCTTCACCAGGATCGGCGGGGGGTTTGGGAGACGGATGGAGCCGGGCCGGACTGTGATTGGCGGCGGTGGAGGGAAGCGAAGCTGGCCTGGTTTTATCACCATTGTACCTGGAAGACAACAAATACAATGCCTTCAGACAATGAGACAAATGTCCTCTGTGCCCGAAGACCTCAAATGAAGACCTAAATACGGCCACGTTCCACGCAATAGAGCTGGCGACATTTCTGGCAAATCAAATTTGAATTAAAATTAAAATTAAATAATTAAATTATTTAATTTAAATTAGGATCCCCACAAAACCTATGTAGAACCGTTGATCCGCAATGAAGACAATTGCCTAGAGAAAATAATGAGGCACTTTGTTCTGAAAGACTATGGCGAAGACAGATTGCAGCACGATCCTTTGCACGAGTGTGCTAATGAAACTACCGGGATTAAATATAGCCTATAACCATCATGACAGTATCTGCGTTCGAGAAACCTGTGCCTGAAACTTACCGGGAGGTGCTTGACCGTGGACATAGTTGACGGGGTCCAAGCATGGATCGCAGGGGCCGATGTCAATGACCTCTGTCGGACAGGGGCAGGGGCAGGGGGGCAATGGCTGGAGGCAACCGCAGGGGTCCCATCCCATTGGATCAGGGAGAGGCTGGGCGAGCGAGCTCCCGAGGAATAGAGCTGGGGAGAGAAAAGATAGTTAACATAAGATGTTTTTGTATTTCTACTAGCTGTGTCCCGCGGTTTCACCTGCGTAAGTCCTGTTTCCGCGGGAATATCGGGATACAAAGTAGCCTATGTGTTATTCCTGGTCTTTAGCTACCTATGTTCCAAATTTCATAGCAGTCGGTTCTGTAGTTTTGTTCGTAAATGATGTACAAACATCCATACTCACAAACTTTCCCATTTATAATAAAAGTAGGATTATTGTGTTAAACCATACATAGTTATTTCATTAGAAAACGTTCGGATCTCCGTAGGTCCATCGCCATAGCAACTTCGTTTTTACAACATAAACTATACCTACTTAAGAAACTTTTTGACAGATAACAACGTTGCTATGGCGAAAGTCCTACGACCATCACTTGGTTATATTAGGAACCGGCCGTTAGCTAGGCTACGAGGTTTAAAAACCCGCTACGAGGTTTTAAAAACCTCTACGAGATTTAAATACGCATTAAATTAAATGATTAAATTATAATTTTATTATATTTATCAAGTTAAATGTCCAATAACCAAGTTAAATAGAATTGGGTTCGTGTAGATGTTTATTTTAAGTTTGAATTGGTTTGTATAGGATGGTCAGAGGCAGGTAGATTCGTAATTAAGGAATGGCAAGTAGGTTATGATAATATAGGGTTGTACTATATCTTGAAACGTTGTGACTAGCAGGCCGTCCCGGCTTTGCACGAGTTAGTAACGAGATAAAAATTAAATATAGCATTTCATTCGGACAGTCCATTCTATTAAAACAATGTGAATCTTTGTTACCGATGGATATCGGCAAAAGAATTTGAAATCATTTTTTTTTATTATTTATCAAAAAAACTATTTTTTGAAAGATACCATCTTAAAAAAATTGTAGATCTAATGAGGGTGTCCAAGATATGAACATAAATGTAAGCGTCGAGAGTGCAAGAAATTTATCTCTTACGAAATTAAAATTGGCTTTATTAAAAAAAAAACTTGTAAACGAAGGCACATCTTTACTAGATGATTTATACAGCGTCAGGAGGCAATCTTTGCCTAAACTTAAATTGACGCTAAGTGTAGTCACTTACTTGTAATGAATTACTATATTCTTTAATAATTCTTTATTATTTCTTTCTCACCAGTTATCCATATGACTCTCCCCCGCGCCATTTTGTGTCGTCTGCAATAATCGCTTCCGAGTCCACACTTTATACCAACACAAACCGCATCTAATTCGACTTATCTTATTTTGATATAGTCAAATTATTGCGAACGTATTCAAAACATTCAAGTGTTTGGTTCTGCTTGAGTTTAAATAGTTTTTTTTCTTAAAAAAATATAGACCTGGTTTTAAAACAATGTTCATCTTTAAGTTCTTTTGTTTTTTATGCAGGTACTTATGTACCTATGCTCACTGAGTGAAGCTGTTTTAATTGTTTTGTTGTTTGAGAGAATTTTTGTTTCCCAAGGTCCATTAAACAATTTGAGTATCTAATGAGGACCTTCAGAGTATGAACGGAAACGGAAATAGAGAACTCAGGTAATGGCTCCCTTCATACTTCTACTACTAATTTCTTAATTCAAATTAAGTCACTTTATTAGAAAAACAAATAAATAGGTACTGGCAGTAAATTGTCACAAACAGTGGCCATTTTTAAAAACAATTTCAAAGGTTGTAAAGCTTAGGTTTCACTAGCGTAAAAATACGCTATGTGTAACGCTGAAGGTTACAAGATATTTTATTCAGTTCACAAATCTGTACTTTGTAACGATTTAAATATACCAAACAAGTTTAAAGATACTTTATAAAAGTAAGAAACATTTCAAATAAAATTTAAGCATCTAAATTCCTACGAAGAGTAGTTTAAAATATGTTTTAAACACGACGCGTCAAATTCAGCTAATGTGACCTCAGCCTAAAAAACATTTTCTTTTTCTTTTCTATACAATTATTGTCAGCCAGTATTCCATTCTTGAAATTGAAAAAGGTTAGCTTTACCACCTTTAACTTAGTTCTAACTCCTTGGTTAGTTAAATTTAATGGATTACATATTTAGGTCGTGATGGTAATTGATTTATTGTCCTAAATTCAAAATAATAATGCTACAATCATGGGGTATACTTATATTGAGCTCTACAAATCGTAGGTAATTTAGTGACAAGTGTCATGTTCGATTTAGACTCTTTTCTTTTCTTTTCTTTTCGGGTAAAACGGCGGGGCGCAGCTACTACATATACTAATATTTTAAATGGGAAACTGTGTGTGTGTTTGACAGTCTTTCACGTCAAACGACGTGATTTTTCGAGTAGTTTATTCGTAGTTGAAGAGATAGAGAGTGACATAGGCTATTTTTTATCCCGATATTCCCGCGGGAACGGGACTTACGCAGGTGAAACGGGGCGCAGCCAGTCATCTATTTTACAGACAAATCGTATGCCATAACTACTCGTATATAGATATCCTAAAGCCACTTAAGTAATGTCTGAAATTCTGCGCACGTGCTAAAACAATCCGTTATGACCGATATGAGGCAAGTACTTATCAAGTTAATAAATGTTTGGAATGAAAGGATTTGTCTTACAGATGATGTGAATTTCCTCATTCATTTTCTTCGTTTTAGAAGAATTCTTTAAAAATACAGAATGTTTGACCGATGTCCTGTTGTATTTTGGTTGTGTTATGGGTTGCAAAACTAAAGTTTACCAGGTAGGTACCTATGTGTACCTTAACTATACTTCCTGTGGACGAATGTTATGATGCTTTATGATGTCTTTTTAATGTGTAATTTCATAGCTATACCTAAGTATCTATCTACCTACTATAAACATACATAGTTTAAGACGAATGTGAGTACCCACACAAACCATAGTGGTTTATTGGGTGCAATATAGTAACAAACATGTAACTTCTTGTTTAAAGTTAAATAAATAAAAAATAAAAAAAAAAAAAAAATACTCGACAAGGTGGCAAAATTAAAATAGGTACTTATGTATTAACAAATTCCTTTCTATTTAAATATTATTACCTACTACAAACAAAACAAATCTTTATATTAGCATTTTAAGATTTAAAGTTTGTTTGTTTGTTTGTTTGACGGAGGTAATCTCCGAAACTACTCAGCAGATTTCAAACATTCTTTCACCGATGTGGAGAATGGGCTGTCGGGATGGTCATAGGCTAAATTTTATCCCGGTAGTTTCATTAGTACACCCGTGCAAAGCCGGGACGTGCTGCTAGTCTTATAAATTACGAAAACTGTCTAGTAGGCAAAAAATGCTATGCAAATGCTAGGACAAAATTTGTAAAAGAAAATGTTCTTTGATTTTAGTGTTAGATATTACCTAGAGGTTTCTTCTGATAAAAACTAAACCATGTATAGTCGACAAAGAAATTGGTTTACCACTTTTGATGACATCTCCCAGTAACATAATTATTCGCTAAGGATTACTGAATGACAGATTCTGACGTAGCAGGTCAATCTGTCAAGCGAAAATAGCCCTTGGTGTTTTGTACGTGCAAATGATATTCAGCCTTAGAGTGGTAAACCAATTTCTTTGTCGACTATACATAGTACATAATTAAAATTCAGAAAAACTCATGCCTTTACATCTTTTCTAGATAGTTTATTGTTGTCGTCAGGAAATCTTTGCCTACACAACGGGACACTGTAGTGCCTGGGACATTGTTGAGATGGAATAGGCTTGCAGCACCTAAACCATCCTCTCAGCTTAGCCATATCCACAGGAAAGAACATGGCATGACTAGGTTAAAATTTAAATTGTTGGAGTAAATACACAGCAGTTAAATTCAATATTTATTTGATACATATTATTATACTTAGACTACATTTGTAAACAATCATCACAACTGAATTATACATAGGTACGAATTAAAAACTAGTTGTCAGTTTCAACCTATCTTTCATTTTGCTTTGACATTTAATTTTGACATTGGTTCCATACCAAAAACGTAAGCAAAGGTAAGGTAAGGTTTTTGAGACTGGACGTAAATCGGTATCCTTTTCACAGCAATTTGTCGTTAGGAGATCATATTTCTAAAATAATATTTTTCAATTTTGACAACCATGTGCGTGAGTAAAAAGCACCTACCCATCCATACATTTCTTAAAATATGTCACATTCAGTATTTAATTGTCAAAACTGATAAATACAATTTTAAATTAAAAGGTTTCTTTTGAAGAGGGATTTAAATGAGACCACGGATTAATAGCAACCGCAAGGGGGTCTATAAACCTCCGGTTGACCGCAAGGACCGCAAGGGGGAATGTATATTTCCGGTTGACTACAAGGACCGCAAGGCGGAATGTATATTTCCGGTTGACCGCAAGGACTGCAAGGGGGAATGTACTCGTATATTTCCGGTTGACCGCAAGGACCGCAAGGGGGAATGTATATTTCAGGTTGGCAAGGGGGTATGTAAATCTCCGGTTGACCGCAAGGTGGTATGTAAACCTCCGGTTGACCGCAAGGGGGTATGTACATTTCTGGTGTCAAGCGAGACTGGCCTCGGAGCAAGCATGCGTCAATATTAATATTAGGTGGTTGAACTGCGGGCATCGCTGGTTGGTTGACCACAATCTGCGGTGGACAGATCGGCGCTAGAGGAGGCTGGGCTACTGTGAATTGTTTTGGCTGTATTGGCGCTGGTTTCGGAACGCGCACTGTGACTGGCGGTGGCTGGATCGGTCCCAACGGAGCTGGTCTTGCGAGCACTGGCTTCGGTTTGATCGGTGCGAGTGGTGGCGGTCTGACGGTCATCGGTGGCGGCGTCACGGGCGGTAAACCTGGCGGTTGGACCAAGAAACTGGGGGGTGTGATTGGTGGTTGTCTTGGGGGTGTGACCAGGATGGGCGGTGGTTGGATGATGACGTCGGGGGTTTGGGCCAGGAAGATGAGACCGCCGGGGACAGGTATCTCCTTGAAGCCGGAGTTCAGCAGACGCTGGTTGAGACCGGAGTTGGGAGAGTACACTCGGATCAGACCGTCGCCGTTCACCGCTAAAAGATAAGATAAGATTAGTTTTTTGCCAAAATAAACTTGGCTTGAAATAGGTTATGTTTTTATAACATTTTAACGAAGCACTCGTGTCAAACCTTACTATGACATTGATAGATCGTCGAAGCTAAGCAACGTTCAGAGCGGTCACTACTTGGATGGGTGACCGCAAGTGGTATTATTTGAGCGCTTCCGTGCTTCGGCGGGCACGTTAAATTGTCGCTTTACTTTTATAGATCTGTCAAGCAAGAACGTAGGGTGCGTCAACTCATAGCTTGCTTACCCTAAGAGCAGTTTATAATCTAATCTAATAAGCCCACGGAACCCACTGCTGGCCTCCCTTCCCTTTTTCCATTTCCCGCGGTGTAGGGCTTCTGTCAGCCAGCTAGAGGTTTATAGTATTAAAAAAATGATAACTTACTCGGTGGAGTGCCATCTAGCTGAGCCATACTGTGAGCCAGCGTACTGCCACCTCCCGCTCTACCCGGTACGATGTCTACCGCCCCACTCCAGTACGGATCGTTTTCATAGCACGGCGCTGTGTTATCTCCTAGACCGCAAGGTGGCATAGGCTCGGGGTACGGTGGATAGGGTATACCAGAAGGTGGGGGCAGGTAAATGGGGGGTGGTGTGTAACTGCAGGGACAAGGTGGCGGAGACGGTGCCGCAGCCGCCGCTGCTATGAGCGCTGTGGAGAAAATAATAATATTTAGTAAAAAAACACAAGTTACAGCCGGCATATTCTGACCGTTTAAGGCGATTCAGTTTAGGTCCTATAATAAACTGCTTTTGACGTAAGCTAGGCGCTATCAGAGTCAGAACTTTAACTGAATTATTTAATACGTCATGATGATCTATAACCATCCGTCGATGAAATAATGTTTTGAAATCGGCTGAGTAGTTTCGGAGATTACCTCCGTCAAACAAACAAACATTACCTCTTTATAATATTAGTATAGATAACTAGTTTCCTTATTTTTGTCACACATCCCTTACTACCTACCACTTTTAATTATATTCTACCAAATTTAATTGTAAGTTTATGTAAATCCAAATTGGAAACATAAAATGTCTTACCTAATATTCCCAATACCGATACTCGCCCCATTTCGGCAACCTTGTGTTTTGCACTCAAAATTGAGTTCCCTTTTATACCCAACTCAAGTTAGTTTATACTAGCAATTAGTTTCGATAGCAAAATTTTGTATTAAAACGCATCAGTAGCCGTAATCCTACAAATATTTATACGCTAAAGTTTGTGACTTGTATGTGTGTTTGTTACTCTTTCACGCGTAAACTATTGAACGGATTTGAATGAAATTTGGTACCATGATAGCTTGTATCCTGGATTAACACATAGGGTACTTTTGATCCCGCTGAACCCACTTAAACGGGAAGTATTCATGCTACTTAATATTATACATGCGAAAGTTTATAAGATAAATGCGAAAGTTCGTGAGTATGGATGTATGTTTGTTACTCTTTCACGAAAAAACCGATTGCGATGAAATAATAAAATAGATAGTTAAAGACCTAGAATAACACATATGCTACTTTTATGCCGATATTCCCGCGGGACCGGGATTTACGCGGGTGAAACCGCGGGGCGCAGCTAGTAATATAATAAATTTAAGAAATTAAATGTACCGTTAGTAAATTATACATTGTTATGGTTAAAATTGTTATAAAAAGATGCGAGGGCTAGTTCGTTCGCAATCGACGACATGGCGACTTACGTGGTTCTGGTTTTGGGTACGTACGGTAAACGACTTTTTGTTTATGTTCGTTCGCGGTTATTTATTAATCAATTTTGATAAGTAATTAGTTTATTATTTCAAGGTCCCATGTACTTCGATTTGAAACTTCTATTTCTTGTGATATTGAATGCAAGTAAATGTGCTTGCCTGCTTTTTTATGGTGTAGTTGCGTTGGAACAGGCAATAGAATCCCATAGTTTTAATTAGCTAGTCATTGATAAATTTTACTTAAAATAAATAAAAACTTCGCGGAAATGTTTTTGCAAAAACCAAATAAAATACCGGTTTTTTGTTTAATGTCTGAAATACGGGTGATGCAAAGCGTAACGGTTTTTGTGAATAAAATAAAACGCTTCGTGACAGTCTGTCAGAAAAAGTATGAATGTTGATAAATTGAGTTTATAAATGTCCCCGATATAAGCAATGTATCACTTACGCCCGGTTCCTATAACCAACTTAACACCCATGGAAATTTCGCCGCGAAAAACAACAGATAGATAACAACAGAGTCTTCAGTTTGAGATTAGTATTGGGTGAGACCGGTCCTTTTTTGGGGGCCACACCTGTGCAGACGCTGCCTGTCCAAAAATGTACCTATGTTATTTTGTTCTGTATTACTCTTGTCTTTTCTAATTCTAGTTATGTACCTACTTATAGTTTTTTTTTCTATCATTGTATCTTTTGTGTACTACCTTCTGTTATTGTGTTCGTCTGTGCTGTGTGTTCTCTGAAATAAAGATTATCTTATCTCTTATCTTATCTTATCTTATTGTGATTGAGCGTCAAGAGTTAGTTTGTTTGACGGATATAATCTCCAAAACTACTCAGCCGACTTCAAAAATTTTTCACGAGTCGATGTCACGAGTTTGACCGAAACTGAAGTGCTTGACGAAGTTTCAAGCAGTCAAGTTGTCAGCTAATGGAGTTAAGATGTTGATGGTAGCTTAATTGTATTGCAAAGTTCGATTGGTTTGATAGTTGGGAATCCACTTAGTCTACGACCACGGCTTTTCTCGCCATATATGATGGTGTTAGTAACGCCCTCAGTTTCGTTTGTGTCTGGTCTGTTATCTTGATAAACGTGGCAAAATAAAAAGACGTGTGGCACCTGGGGACTGCCGCGGTAAAGCTATTGCATGCCACCTAGCGGCGAGTTGCTGAACTAAAGTGACAGCGTTAGGTTTTTTCGTTACGGAATTTCTGGATTCGGTCTCCACGCTTAAGGCCCGCGATAGAAGCTATGCAATAGCTTAAAAACTTTTTAACCTAATGTTATTCTTCTATAGCCCTGATCAGCTGCGCCCACGCAGCCCCCTGGCGCTGCGTCCAGACCCCGCACGCGGAGGTTTGCTACGAGAACTGGGGGCCCCCCGTCATTGAGCCCCACAGCGTGAACGTACTCCGCCCCCAGCCCCCCTGCGTCGGTCAAGTCACCGTGTACCCCCCTTGCAACAGCCCCCCTGTAATGCCCCCTTGCCCCTGCCCACCCCCATGCCCGTGCGGACTTTACTAAGATTCACAAAGATGTTGTATTAGAAATAGGGTTATGTCAGTATGATGTCAAAAAATGGAGGCTTACCATGACGTATTATTAATCAATTCAGTTTAGGTTCTAACTGTTCTAACTTTACGTCAGCGCCTTAGCTTACGTCAAAGCAGTTCATCAGGACCTAAACTGAATCGCTTTTAACGGTCATAGTGAGCCTGTTGTCCAAGACTATATTTCTGACACATGCTGTGCAGCCAGAGTTTAAGTGCGCTAAAATGGCCTTGTTTTGTGTTGCCACTTTTTAAGCGCTAATAACCCATTTTCTAATATAATTATCATTGGATTTTTAGAATAGTGTCGATTAAAAATGTAAATAAGATTGGTATTGTGTTTGTTATTAAATTTGTGGGGAAATAAAATCGGATCGAAATTCTTTTTAGTTTTTATTATAACCTGGATAAGTGCTAGTTTATGTCGGTTTTTAGCTAAAGAATGAAAATATTATGAAGAAACAAGCTGCGTGTTACCAGCGGGGCGAAGAGTTACCTTATCGTAAGAATACCGGGATCAAAAGTAGCATATTTTTGTATGTTGATATAACCCCCTGTGTGTAAGTGTAAATGTTTGTTACTCTTTCAGGCTCAATTTGGTAACAGGATAGCTTAAACCCTGACTTAACACATAGTCTACTTTTGATCTCGCTATTCTCGCGGGAACGGGTACTTTTTGGGGGTAACACCGCGGGGCGCAGCTAGTAAACGATATTCCAAGTAGGAAGTCATTGAATGCGGTCGCTGTATTGAAATGACACAAGCGTAGTGACCAGGTAAAATCAATAGTTTGTTCATCCATTGTGCGCTGTCGGTGAACCAAATGAGTTTGCGACTAGAGCCAACAATAACCGACTTCAAAAAAGGAGGTCCTATGCTTCAGTGGAAGTTTTCTTTTGTTTAACTGAAATATTTCAAATCGGTCCACTGTTAGTAAAAACTAACTATTTATTAAATAATATTTGAAAATTAGTTTTTCACTAGTTAAAACCCCGTATTTCTGTAGTGTAGTTGCGTTGGAACAGGCAATAGAGTCACCTAGCTTATAAGACTACATTTTTAAGTGATCCTTGAGGTCCTACAGAAATAAACACATTTTTCTTTCTTTCTTTCCAAATTTGAGTAGGTATTTCGCACAAAACCGTGTCTCAATAAAAACCGGTTTTCTTATTCCATGCTTCCACGTCTGCGTATTCTTTTGTCCGCTTTTAAAGCCCTTTCAAAACATTCTTAAACTTGCTTAATAGCGTATTGATCTGGCGAATAATACCTGGAGTTTCCTCACTTTTAACAGGCATGGGAGGCAGGGACTTACTTCGTCGTTTATTAAAGTGTTTTGATGATTCTTTTTGTTGGAAAAGATATAATACTTCAAGGGTGGTCCCACATATTTTATTTTTATTGGAAACTAGCTGCATACTGCAGTTTTATCCGCGTAAGTCTCGTTCACACTAGAATATCGGCATAAAAAGTAGCCTATGTCACTCTCCATCTCTTGAACCACCACTTAAAAATTACGTCAATTCATCGCTCCGTTTTCCCGTGAAAGACGGTCAAACACACAGACATACACACACACACACATTATCCCAAACGCTACAGACACTGTCTCTCTCATGAAAATGTTTTATAATCTAAATAGATTATGATGCCCCATTTGGCAACATTTTAATCCCTAGATTACGGCCCTGGATTGAGTTTACTTTTTAACAGAGTATGGCACAATGGAGCATTCATTTCATTCAGAAACTTGAATATTAGGTAGACGATGCTTTATGAGTACAGCTACTACCGTTACAACCTAAACTCGGTACAACGGTAAACCTTTACTAATCTCATGCCTGCTGCTCGATTCTTGACGACATTCAAAACATGACGAAGAGATTGCACGTTATCTAGCTTTTGAATAACACACACTAATTTTACGATGAAAGTTTGTGTATAAGCGTGTGTTTGTTACTCTTTCACGCAAAGACTATTGAATGGATTTGTATGAAATTTGGTACCAGGATAGATTACATCCTCGATTAAAACATAGGCTACTTTTAATCTCTGTATTGAGAGTAGTGAGATATCAAAAAGTAGTTTTGAAACGCGGTTAAAAGTAGCACCTAAAACGCGTTCCAGAATTACGAGACAAGATTCGGACCCCGCAAATTCTGAAGATAAAGAATTTTTCCAATAAATTTCGCTTTGAAAGTTTCGAATCGAACTGTCAAAGTGAAATTCGGGGATTAGGTTCCTATTCGTGGACGTGTTGGAAAAGTCAACATTTTTAAAATCACATTTTGACAGCGATTTTACGGTCTGGGCAGCTACTCTTGATATTTTATCTAGGTAGTTTCCTTTTAAAAGCTATTGCATTGCATAGCTTTTATCGCGGGCCTAGAGCGTGGAGAGGAGACCGAATCCAGAAATTCCGTAACGAAAAACCTAACGCTGTCACTTTAGTTCAGCAACTCGCCTCTAGGTGGCAGCAATAGCTTTACCGCGGCAGTCCCTGAGTGCCACACGTCTATTTTTTTCTATTCTAAGTTGGTTTTCCTTTATAAGTACCTATGTACCTACTTACTTCTATAGTGTGCGTGTGCCTTAACAAATAAAATCTTTGGGTCTTATTCATAAAAACTTGACAATTTAATATAGGTTTAAAGAACGTTTTAGAACGTTTTTTTCTTGTCACTCATATGTTAACGAAAAGAGATAGCAACAGATTTAATATGCGTTTTAGCTAATACAGGTTTTAGGTCGAATATGCATAATGGGGTTTATCTTTAGCTTCATTATTAGGTACACCCGTGCAAAGCCGGGACGTGCGTGTATTTTATATGTCCGCCTTCATTTCGATGTCGACTGTACCTAGACGGTGTAGATAAAATAGCTTTAGTACTAATGTCTAGATTTCTAGAAGCAATTCATCTCTGTCAGGCAAAAAGCGATGCACCGCGGAAAATAAAGCGCTTTTAATACTTGACTTAAGCGCTGTAGTGGCTGGACTTTCTTGATACTGACAAGTTGAAACTTAAACATAAGAGATTTTAAGCTATTGCATAGCTTCTATCGCGGGCCTTGAGCGTGGAGACCGAATCCAGAAATTTCGTAACGAAATCACCTAACGCTGTCACTTTAGTTCAGCAACTCACCTCTAGGTGGCATGCAATAGCTTTACCGCGGCAGTCCCCGAGTGACACACGTCATTTTTTCTTACAATTGCAAGGTTGTTCAAACCGAAGATCCTCATCAGATCCTCAAAAATATTTAATGAGAGGACCACCTTGGAGGTTAAATAAAAATAAACTAAATCCGTCTACTATTAACTAAAGAATCGATTAACGATTTTTTATAGTATCAAACTGTTGTGTCTCACTGCTGGGCAAAGGTCTCATCTGAACTTAGCTCCAAAGGTGGTTATTCCATACATCTACATAAAAAATACATACCTAAAGTTAAAATAGAACCAACTTCTTTCCGAAGAAGGTTTAAAAATAAAATGCATTCCTCCATTTTCATCATATTTTGAATAGCTCTTTATTCTCACTAATTTAGTCGAGTAAAGTTCTATTGAATAAACTTTAACTTAGAACTTCGTACTGTCCTATCTCACTGGTTCTCAACATTTATGAAAGGAATGAATGAATGAATGAATGAAAATTATCTATTGCACACCCTAAACTAAGAACAACATTTAAAACATTTACAAAAAAGTAGTAAAAATGTACACTGGGCGGCCTTATCGCTAAAAACGATCTCTTCCAGGCAACCATTGCACTGAAAAGAGTTACACTAAATGGATGATTTGTCGGGTGCATGCGAAGTTATGAACAGAAATGCATCTCGAGAGTGCACGAAATAGAAGTCGTTATAAAAAAAAAGACGTGTGGCACTCGGCGACTGCCGCGATAAAGCTATTGCATGCCACCTAGAGTCGAATTGCAGAACTAAAGTGACAAGCGTTAGGTGTTTTCGTTACGGAATTTCTGGATTCGGTCTCCACGCTCAAGGCTCGCGATAGAAGCTATGCATAGCTTAAAAATATTGCCACTTGTATCCATAAATGACACGCTAGCGCAATCGCGTGGAACTAAACTAGTAGATACCAAAACAAACGAATGAAAACAGTTTGAGCGTCACTGACTTCAAATACTTAACCATTGACGTGAAAAAAGTTTTAATTAAAAACTGAAGATGTTTTCCAACCTTTTTAAACCGGCATTTAAAAAGGTTCTGGCTGGCCTCTTTTGTCTGGAAAAGGATTATCAACACAGAATGAGGTTTTATGCTATTCGTTTCATCACGCAGCGAATTCTAACGTGAACCAACATAAAACAAGCGTCATTAGTGGATGGACAATGCAAGTACATAATTTATATGAAACTAGCTGCGCCCCGCGGTTTCACCCGCGTTACTGACGTCATTCCGCGAATGTACTTGCGTCAGTACAATTTCAGTTAGGTAATTAAAGTTCATGACCAAGAGGCAGACCACCCGCCCGATGGTCGAACGACATCGTAAGCGTGGTCGGTCATCAGTGGATGAGACTCGCGAGGGATCGGAGAGTGGCGTAATAGAGAGGAGGCCTATACCCCACAGTGGGTGGAAATGGGCTGAGATGATGATGATGAAAGTTCAAGATGGTTGCACATTTTCAATTTGAAAATTGTTGTTCATGGTTTTTTTTCTGCAGTTGAAAATGCTGTCTGCTATTATTGCTGTTTTTAAGTGCCAAAAAAATTTTAATGTCTAAACTTAAAACTTCTATTAGTAGGAAAATTTTCAATTACCTATTAAGACCCACTTTAAATGAGTCAACTAGCCTACAGAATTGTATGCAACAGTCAAGAATCTTGCATCGTAAATGCCACTAATCTTCAACGATCAGAAAGCAGTCTCAAACCTCTTACGCCGGTGTTTCTCAACATCAATCACGGGTGATAGATGCGCGCTGACACAGCTCTTATTAAAATGAGGCGTGATTTTGTAGCCGTATTGATACGGGAGCCATAAACGTGGTTATTGGGATACTTTACATCTTTAGATGATTTACAGCGTCTCAGGAGGCAATCACCATTATTCCTTTTTAATTTTTAAGCTATTGCATAGCTTCTATCGCGGGCCTTGAGCGTGGAGACCAAATCCAGAAATTCAAAAATGTTTAATGTTTGGTACATAATTACATTATTTTTTTCTGAATATGTTATTAATTAGATTTTTATTGTTTCAGATCTGCAAAATAGAGCCTCAATAAACAAAACTTGATTCAAAATGAGGTAAGAAAATTCAAAATATAAGTACCTACAATGGTCAAGGGTTTAACAATGTTATTTTTTCTTGTCAATGAAAAGAGTTTAAAGATTCAATAGGCATTTTGGTTAAAGTGGAGACAAGTATGTCTTATTGATACTAAAGTTAATCTTTTCAAAAACCTTGTTACTTTCTACTTAAGTGAGTACCTACTTACTTACTTTTTTGGGAAAACGTTAAAAAGTCATATATTGACCCTCGCCTTTACGAGTCCGAATTAAAAATTAACCACCACTCCCCGCGTGATCAAATAAAAATTCTAATTTGTCAAACCTGAGGGTCCCTCCCTCCCTCTAGGGATTAGCACATCAATATTGAAAATAGTAGTTTTTTGCCTCCAATATCTTTGAATAAGTGTCTTGTAAATGACTAGTGTATGCTTGCGGTTATGCTTGTTCAGTACAGTGAATATAAGTGTGTCAAAATTAATAAAATTTGAGATAAACCGATTTTAATTTCGTAAGAGCAGTGTCCTGCACTCTTAACGTGTCATTCTGTTTATAACTCAAAAGTAAGAATTCTCAAAAAATACAGTGAAATACAGTGGAACATTATTATCTCCTACAAAAGCATCAATATTTAACCAACTTGATTAAATTGACCATGTAACCATGTAACAGTTTTACAATAAATATTTACTTTACTTTACTTTACTTTACTTTGAAGTTGGTTAAAAATTGCCAACGGTGTATTTTATTACTTGCATTCTTTTTATCTTTGTATCTAGTACTACCAAATGAGTGAATCCATGTGTGGAAGCTTGTAAGTGTACCTAATACAATATTGTAAAAGAAGTAGATACTTACCTGGAGGCTAACTATGACCGTTAAAAGCGATTCAGTTTAGGTCCTTTAATGAACTGCTTTCACGTAAGCTAAGGCGCTGACGTAAAATTAGAACAGTTTGAACCTAAACTGAATTGTTTAATAATACGTCATTGTAAGACTCAATACACATATATGTACATAATTTAATCAACAAATTCTACGGCTGATAGAAATGACATAAAAATATACGCCCAAAATCAAAGTAATATAAACTCTATTATAAACTCATTAAGAGGTAACACGATACTTAAAAATAATTAAATAGACTCGTTTTACAACCACCCCTTAAGACCATAGAGTGTGGCAATTAGCTATGGAGCAATGAGTGAGTTCATATACCTAAATAAAAATAAAACAAATATGGGCATTCCACACGACGTCATCTAGTCCCAAGATAAATTCTATGCTTGTGTTATCTATACTAATCTATACTCCTATACTAATATTATAAAGTGGTATTTGTTTGTTTGTTTGACGGAGGTAATCTCCAAAACAACTCAACCTATTTCCAAAATTCTTTCTGTAGAATGGACTGTCGGGATGATTAGAGGCTATATTTTTATTATGATTAGCTCCTAGTATTACTTATCTAAATGCTAACTGTTCATACTAGCCTCCCCTAGCGTCATTATTCTTTCTCATACCCTGAATCACCCTCATTTACGCGTGGTTCAGTATGTTATAGGCCTTGTTAGGGCGCGGACGATTTACGGAACCCTAAAAACATCGTATTACAAAGAATAGTCGATAAAATATTTCTATAGAAACTCGGAAAACTGTTTTGTGTGAGTTCTACTGGATTTTTTGATTATACTATTTTAAAAGCATAAATATGTGAGTGAGTGATTTAAACAAAAAAATACAAAAGTGTTTTATGAATATTTTAATAATTTATTTTAATACTTTTGATTTTAACTTTATTTGTATTGAAAAGTTTGGAATTAAGTTATTTGAGTGGTGTCATCGCAATATTGTTTCAATAACTCAGAACGTGACAAAATAAACTTCAAACTTGTTACTTCAACCACCGAAGTGCTTATAGGTAAGTTTGTAACTTTATTAGCCGACTAGCAGCACGTCCCGGCTTTGCACGGATGTACTAATATAACTATTGGGATAAAATATAGCCTATAGGCAATAGAGTCACCTAGCTTTTAAGACTGTACAATTTTAAATGATCCTTGAGGTCCTACGAAATAAATAAACATATTATTCTTTCTTTCTTTCTTATAACCATCCCGACGACAGTCCATTCTATACACCGGGGAAAACAATTTTGAAATCGGCTAAGTAGTTTGGGAGATTACGTCCGTCAAACAAACAAACCAACATTACCTCTTTATAACATTAGTATAGACTAGCTGTGCCAAGCGGTGTTACTCGCGGTCCACAGTTCCCATTCCCGTGTGAATACTTGGATCAAGTAGCCTATTTTTTAAGTCAGGATATAACCTAAAATTATAGAGGTGAAAGTTTGTGAGAGTGTATGTATGTTTGTTATTCTTTCACGCAAAAACGGCTGGACCGATTTCGTTGAAATTTGGTATGTAGATAGGTTATACCCTGGATTAACACATAGGTTTTTATCCCGATATTCCCGCGGGAACAGGACTTACGCGGGTGAAACCGCGGGGCGCAGCTAGTCTAGAATATCTATGAATATCTCTAGTAGAATTTCTTGTATCCACTCAGATCCCATCAATAACAATTTAAAGGACCCCATTGATACTGATCTAATAACAAAATTCTCTAAAAGTCTCTGTCACATAAATTTTGCGAGTTGCAAAGAATGGCGGGCGAGTTTAGAGTTTGAAAGTTTTGAGTTTGACGGCGCTTGGTATTCGGCCTACGCGGCCTAAGAGGCCTTGCTCGTTAAAGTAGGTCTATTTATTTCAGAAAACTTACAACTATTATAACGGGTTATAATGACCTAGCAATAGAAAAGCCACACACAATACAGTTTATGTCAATAAATAAATCTATAATCTTATTAAATCAGTCAAACTGAACTTACTAAAGATGATGCCATTATTATGCTATTGCATAGCTTATATCGGAACTTGAGCGTGGAGACCGAATCCAGAAATTCCGTAACGAAAACACCTAACGCTTGTCTCTTTAATTTAGCAACTCGCCTCTAGGTGGCATGCAATAGCTTTACCGTGGCAATCCCCGAGTGCCACACGTCTTTTTTTTGTAAATATTTACCTACATAATAGATAGAAAACACCCAGACACGGAACAAATATCTGCAGAACATACAAACATTTGTCCCGTAGCGGGGATCGAACCCGCTACCTCCACGTCTCAGCCGGGCGCCCACTGCGCCACAGAGGTCGTCGCCACTAACATCCATCAAATTTTAACAATTCCTACGAAATTGACTCGGCTAGGTATCATTTTCATAACATACAAGTTTCTACTAACAGCAATGTCGGAATTTTCAATTACGAAGCTAGTGACGTGCTTTATCGATACAATACTATCGATTCCTCTGATGGTTATATCGATGCCTTTGACGGTTATTGGTTAAATATTCCCGCGTTAATAGAAGATTAAAATGCTTAATATTGTGAGCGTAAAGATAATGATTTAGCAATTTAGATTTTGCTTTGATTATGGATTTTATAAGCTTTGCGTCTGACTGAACTGTCTTGTTTATATTCGTCTAACTTTAACTTAAACGGCTATTAAATCGCCATAGCCGTGTTGGCCAAGTGGATTGGCACTTCGGCTTTCGATCCGATTTTTTTTTTTTTTTTAATTTTTAAAATCTGTTGGTTTAAATGTTGATTTGTTTGTTTGTTTATAGCCTAAGACCATCGTCTTAGGCTACATTTCATCCCGGTAGTGTCATTAGTACTACCCGTGTAAGGCCGGGAGGTGCTGCTAGATATCACACTAATATTATAAAGGCGAAAGTTTGTGTGTAAGTGTGTACGTTTGTTACTCCTTTACGCTCAAACGGCTGGACGACATTCAATCATCCATACTAATATTATAAAGGGAAAGTGTGTGTGTCTGTCTGTCTGTTTGTCCGTCTATCACGGCGAAACGGAGCGACTAAGCGAATAGACGTGATTATTTTAAGTAATGAAGGGATTCTTCTTCTTCTTCTTTCGTGTGAGCAAGTGGCCAACTCTGGTGACGGAGTTTTTTAGGCCGCCTAAAGGCCTCCGTCATGGCTTAACGACTTTTAAAAGCCGGGACCGACAATTTAATGAAGGGATGGAGAGTGACATAGGCTTCTTTTTATCCCGATATTCCCGCGGGAACTACGGGCTAGTTCATCTATATCGATAGCATGTCCCATCCCTACGTAGATTGAAACTGCGGCTACCATTTAACCACCAGATTGGCTAGCGGTGGACACAACGTACTATTTACTAGTAGGTAGGTACCTACACTGTATTGATTGAAAAAGACGTGTGGCACTCGGGGACTGCCACTATAAGATCTTATTACAGACCTTCAAAACTATCGTGAGTTGTACTAGACATACGTCGTTGTACAGTGTACGTCGTGCCCGCGAGGAGTGACCACACTCATACCCAGATGAAGATTCTCCGGAAGAATCGAAACATTGTCGGTATAAATCGACAGTAATTTTACGTGAGTAATGTCCCGTTGTATTAATATAATGTTTATTACAGACCACTTAGCCTGTTGCCTGTTGCTATGTTTTCGTATAACTTGTTTTTCACCCAGTAGATATTTTTAAGTTATTGCATAGCTTCTATCGCGGGCCTTGAGCGTGGAGACCGAATCCTGAAATTCCGTAACGAAAAAACATAACGCTGTCACTTTAGTTCAGCAACTCGCCTCTAGGTGGCATGCAATAGCTTTACCGCGGCAGTCCCCGAGTGCCACACGTCTTTTTTTTTAACTTGTACGTTTACCAATAAGATCTTTATTCTGTGGAATAAGATAGGCAACCTAAGTAAATATATTCACTAGCCTATAAAATTCAACCCTTCTTAACTTTATTGTGAAGCATGATCGTTCGCTTTATAAAAGTCAAGATGGCGGCTGTCAGATAGTCTTGATGTATCACCGTGGTTCGACGAACCGAGCTAATTAATTGACCAACGGGTACAGATTACAAGGTTTATGTAAGATACCTACCTCTTTATTTACAAGTTTAAATTTTCAATCCGTAGCTACATTTTCCGGCCATTAAATCGTTATTGCAATATTTGGAATGACTGTGTATAATCTCCGTACCCTATGAAAACTCCTTGTGGGTAAAAGTAAACTTTTTTAACGCTGGCCGAATACAAATCTCAAAAAGAATAATAAAATGAAATTATAAAGATGAGACCACAATGACTCGAACTGACGCTTACTTTAATTTCGTGTGAAGAGAGCAAGTCCTTTAAAAATCTATTTCATTATAAAAAACACCTAATCAAATAAAACCATAATCTTCCAATTTGTAATTTAATATTTTATCTAAAAACTGACCTTTTCCTATAAACTAACTGTCCCCAAACCGTCCCCTAGAATGAGTCCCAAGACGCGCCAGCACGCGACAACTTCCTGTCGCAATGTGACGGCTGGCGGGCGCGTGCTTGCCATAGATCACGCTCATTAGTAGGGTGGCTATGATTCCACTATTATTACACCCCGCTGAAGTGGTTGTGTGTAGTCGTTTTAAAAAGATGACACTTCATAACAAATACAAATAGATTTTAACGCCTCCAAAAAGGAGTTTTAACATCGTTGCCCACCAACTTGTACCAACTAACATCGTTAACCACCTCTAAATTAAAATAATGTATCTAAGTTTTATAACACAAGCATTAAGTTGCTTAGCTTGGGACTTGATGACGCTGTGTGGAATGTCCAAAGATAAATAAAATAAAAAAAAAAATTAAAAAAAAATTGGTCTCTTCCCATGAAATTGAAGTTGTTTTAACTAAGATGTTTCATTTTCTCACTTCTTTGAAGCCGTTCAAAAAGATTTCCTTGCAAAACTGACAGGTACGATGGGAACACACCCGTCAGTTAATCCTGTACTATCGTACGATAGCGTCAGTGCCGCGTGTCGGTCGTGTGGCCATAGCCTATTGTATTGCAAGGGTGCCAATGATTTCCATAGACAATGGATATATGCGCCATACTTGGATCTACGTAAAAAAATTAAGCGCTCGTGGCAAAGTTTGCTAACTTTGATGTAGCTAACTTTGGTTAGATATTTGACATTACTTCCATACAAAATGTGTCAAATATCTACCGTTAGGAAACTAAACCGCAAATACACAATATTAGTGGAATATTTTTAGACTAAATACCTACTTTAGTAAGAGTAGGGAGGATGTCCTGGATTAACATAGGCTACTTTTAATCCCGATATTCAAACGGGCAACACAACGGGACGCAGCTAGTATATTAATATCTAGATAACCTATTTCTACTGATAAGATAGACGAAACCACAGCTAAGTAGAATTTAGTTAGAGCTAAGTAGATTCCTACGTCTAGGTGGCCTTTGAACGTGGCAACGGCTTTCTATAAAGCTAAACTTCTATACTAATATTAGTTTGTTCGAAACTCAACCGATTTCAAAAATTAGTTCAGGGGTGTGTAGAATGGATAGTCCGGGTTGTTATATTTTGTCCCGGTAGCTTCATTAGTACACCCGTACTAAGCCGGGACGTGCTGCTAGTAGTTAGACAAAGTTATTAAGTACTAGCAGCACGTCCCGGCTTTGCACGGGTGTACTCATGAAACTACCGGGATAAAATATAGCCTATAACCATCCTGACAGTCCATTCTACACATCGGCGAAATAATTTTTGAAAAAAGCTGCGTAGCTTCGGAGAGTACATCCGTTAAACAAACAAAAATTACCTATTTATAATATTAGCTGCTCCCCGCGGTTTCACCTGCGTAAGTCCCGTTCCCGCGGAGATATCGGGATAAAAAGTAGCCTATGTCACTCTCCATCCCTTCAACTATCACCACCTAAAAATCACGTCTATTTGTCGCTCCGTTTGCCGTGAAAGACGGACAAACAGACAGACACACACACTTTCCCTTTATTAGTATGGATGGATGGATTAGTATCTGTATTAGTAACCAAAACTACTAACTTTAAGTAGGTACCGTCTACATGATGGAAGGTCAGCACCAGGTGGTTTAGGTTGCGAGATTGGTGAATTAATCTAGCCTATGCTTAGGTAACCTAACCTGTAGTAGATTAAGATCCTACTAATATTATAAATGAGAAAGTTTGTGACTATGTGTGTTTGTTACTCGTTCTCGCTAAAACTATTAGACGGATTTTAATGTAGTTTGGTTAAACGATAGCTTATATTCTAGATTAACATATACGCTACTTTTGATTTCGGTATTCACGGTTTCACCCGCGTAAGTCCAGTTAATGCGGGAATATCGGGATAAAAAGTAGCTTACTTAGGTCACTCTCCATCCCTTCAACTATCACCACACAAAAAATCACGTCAATTCTTTGCCCCATTTTGCCGTGAAAGACGGACAAACAAACAGACACACACACTTTCCCTTTTATAATATTAAAGTAGGTATGGATGTTTTCCTTTTACCAAGAACACATTTACGCCATAAATAATATAAATCATGAGATACTTCTCTCTCTCGTAAATTAAAATGTAAATACACGGAGCCGTGTTGAGTGTTTCGGAGTTTTACCACAATCTGTAAATGCGAAAGTTTGTGTGGACGAATGGATTTAAATATGATACCTAATGGATAATTTAAGTCTTTTATCCCCTTTTCTTCAAAGGGGATTTTGGGAATATTGTCATAATCTATACTAATATTTTAAAGAGGTAGATATTGGTTTGTTTGACGGAGGTAATCTCCGAATCTACTCGGCCGATTTCAAAAATTCTTTCACCGATGTGTAGGATGGACTGTCGTGATAAACTAGATTTTATTCCGGTAGTTTTAGTACACCCGTGCAGCCGGGACGTGCTGCTCTGCTAGTGATGGATATTTTGTGTTTTTATCCCCTTTCTTCAAGGGGGATTTTGGGAATATTGTCTTAATCCTTTTATCCCTATTTTTGAGGGCAAGGAGATTTTGAAAGTCGAATTATTTATTTATTTATTTAACGATGATAGACGAGCAGCTACTGCTGGTATGTCTATATCACACAGTGTTGGAATAGTCCTTTTATTTATGTATCGTTAATCTTTTTGAGCACTGATTTGTAATTTCGTAGCCAGTTGTCGAGCCTGCCGCCTTATTCTCCAAATAACCATGTCTTAACGCGGCACGTCTCGGCGTTCTTATTTTGAAAAATTCTATGGATTTCAGAAAACAAAAGCTAGATAACGTGCAATCTCTTACCGCGTCATGGTTTAAATGTCGTTCAAGAATCGAGCTCCTGTTTTTGAACGCATTGGTAGAAGGAGCTGTCACAACGTCGTCTGGTAGTGCATTATAGGCGATGTCAGTTATTTTCTCGGTATCCACAACTCCGTTCCGTGTGTTATCACGATCATTACGCTCTCACGACTCATCTCTGTTTGTTCAACACTTCAATATTACACCTTATATTTAGACAGAAGTAATATATTCCTGTTCGTTATCTCAGTTGTGAGCACCTACAATTTGAAATTTATGAACCCATAAATATTTATTTATTGGAACTATATTTATAAATATTATCGGGACTTACCCCCGGTTCCTATAACAAACTAACGGATGTCCGTAGGACTTGCGCCATAGCAACGTTGTTATCTGTCAAAAAGTTTCATATATTTTATGTTGAAATAACAACGTTGCTATGGTGATGGACCTACGAACATCCGTTAGTTGGTTATAGGAACCGGGGGTTAATCGCGTATTGAAATCATTTGATTTACCTCGACGTTTCGATGACGTTACAGTCACCGTTGACTATAATTAAATTAGGTAATTTTAGAACTGTCACTCAGACTATTAGAAAATTTGTTTTGAACGAAATAAGAGCTTTCGCATTTAGAAATTTTTAATTAGTCAGTGCCACACCGAGTACTTCTTTTTAGAGTAGTTTATTCTAAAATGTTTCCTAGACGCTCGTTAAAAACACACATTTTAACCCTCCCAGCCCCCGCACAGTCGGGCAAGCGACCCTACGTGGGAATCTGCTAATTTGGGGATCAAAGGGCGGGGGTGCAATCATTTGACATTAAAACCAATATGGCGCCGGCGCCGGGGTCAATATATTGCGGATAGAAAGTTTTTATGACCACTAAGGGATGTCATTGTTATTTTTAACCGCTTTCTAGAATGGACGAGGTTCTAAGTTTTGCTGTATTTTTTATTCTGATTTCTTCGTCAATGGTCTTCTAAAAATATAATAGGCCTGTCTGACAAAAAAAAACTGAAAGAAATGTCTACCGCTTTTTGGGATACAGTCGTGATCTTATTATTTCATTTGAAACAAAGTCCAGTTTCCCACAAAAATACAATAAAACAGAACGTTTTATCGCAAACGTCATGTCCATTTAAAAGGTACTGATAAAGTTCCAAAAAAAAGGACTGACCCTTTGAAAACTTGGAACCCTTTTAATACCCGCGCGGTCCCTTAAATCAAACTTGTCACAATAATCCCCGATGGGAAAAACTTTTTAATTCTTTCCCGTGGCTACGTGCTGCATGTAGAATCGCTGACATTGACAGATAAACAAACAGGATTTAACTATTTGATTTTTGCATTTGTCCCGCCATTTTTAGAGATTCATGGCCGTACGTCCAGTCTCAATAACCTATCTATCTTTGGTTTCGAATACTCTAAAGATAGATAAGTTTTAATAACAATGTAGGGTAAACCGTATAATGATTGGCACCCTAAGCCGATTTTTTCTTACAAATCGTCGATTCTCATAAATAAACAAATAGATTATTTGTATGACCGATTTTTCGTGTATTAGTATGTATAGGCATGAATACAAAAACTAATTAAAATGAAAAAAATATTTTTTAGTAACTTTAAAATGTAATTAAACTTCAATGTACAAAAAAGTACAATTATTGGCACCTGAGTATAGTGATTGGCACTATGATTTAGTATAGTCATTGGCACTATTGACAGTACTAAAAATTGATAGAAACTCAAACTCAACCTCAAAATTTCTTTATTAGTAGCTGAAATAGACTAGCATAGCATATTATCTACGTCCGTGTATAGTTTTCTATTCGTTTTTTTGTAATTCATCGAGTGAGCGAAGCAAACGAAGATCTTAGTAGCAACTTGGGTGATTTTGGGCTGATTGTATATTCCGGTACAACTGTAAAACTGTTAATCCAGTCTTCATGAAGCTTGGAAGGCATATAGATAGTGATAAGAATGTTTCCCTGCTAAGCTAATGAGCTTAAGCGGTCAAGGGTTTGTAGTGGTTATATTGGTTCTTTCAGTGGGTTGCATACGTGCCAATCATTATGTAGTCCAACAAATTATGGTATAGTCATTGGCACCCATGAAAAAGCCGGTGTATAAATTTTACAACGCTAAAACAACTCTAAGCACGCCATAGATAGTTTTATGTTTTGAATAAATAGAAAATATTTTGCAAACTTCCCAAAAAACACCTATTTTTGCAATTGAACTCTACCCACTAGACTTAACAAAATCACTAAAATTCAGCAACTTTCCAGACATATTTTATAAATGACCATAATTTTTATGTTAATGACGTTTGATTTAAAAATAAGTGTTCTGAGCATAAGAAATTGGATATTCTGCCAATTATTTATGTTTCCACTGTTGAAAAGATGAAAACTCTTTTAATATTCAAGAAAAAGTGCTAGGCTGCCAATCATTGGGGGGGTGCCAACAATAGTACCGTTTACCCTAAGTAGATATTAGAATAGAATTGCAAGTTTTAAAAATTTGTAAGTAGGTGTTAGAGCTGGAATATCACTATGCTACTTTTCAAGGTAGGTACCGCAAGTACCAAGTTTGTACGGAATAAAATCCACCTAACACAGGTAATTTTGATGACACATTTTAATATTTCTCCAAAAATTTCGTTTTATTTTATTCGTTTTATATTTCTTTGATGTCAAACAAAATGTGAATAAAAGGCAGATAGGACCACATACTTCAATATATCATTTTATTGTTGTTTTAAAAGTATTTTTGTTTTTGAAAAAATATTACACACAACATTTTTAAAATAATGTGATGGTAATAATGGATTTTCAGAACACAGATTTTATATGAGGAAGATTGCAAAATGATTATTTTTTAAACCGATTAACCCCCGGTTCCTATAACTAACTAACGGATGTTCGTAGGTCCATCACCATAGCAACGTTGTTATTTCAACATAAAATGTATGAAACTTTTTGACAGATAACAACGTTGCTATGGCGTAAGTCCTACGGACATCCGTTAGTTAGTTATAGGAACCGGGGGTTAGTACAATTTCGTTAGAGGTTCTAACACATTTCAAATCGTTGTTTTGAAAATCGGTTAACCATTATATGGTTTTTGTTTTAGACTGTCATTGTTTTTTATTTTTAAACCGTAAACGGAATATAACCTACTAGCGCTGTTATTCTCATTTCATATTTTGAGGCCCGTATTCAGAGACCATACTCAAGCGTAAATCGTGTCTCAAGCGGTGCTAGGTACATAACTCAGTTTTCATAGAGAACTGTCAAAAATCGATGCTTAAACGTAGACTCAAGTTTGAGTGAAGTCTCGGAATAAAGCCTAAGAAAGAGACTTCACATTTAAAATTCAATTCACAATCCTAATTTCACACAATCTAAATCTATTGAAGTACAAGGGTGATAAATGCATTAGACCAGCTCGTTGGGGCTGGTAACGCAATAAAAAGAGGGTTCGCTCCTATTTGTTTGCTTTTAAATGTTGATTTTAGAGATTTAGAAATGTCATCAGTCACAGTCAGTTACTGGTTATCAGTGTCACCGCAGATTTATTTTTAATTCGAATTAGGCTACGGTTCGTGTAATACCTAGGTACTATTCTACGAGTATTGCGAAAGTTTGTGACTGAATGGATGGATGTTTGTTACTCTTTTCACACGAAAACTATTGAACGGATTCGCTAAATTTGCTAGCATGATAGCTTAGATCCTAGATTAAAATATAGGATACTTTTGATTTCGATATTCCCGCGGAAACGAGACATACGCGGGTGAAACTGCGAGGCACAGCTAGTAAAATATAAAAAACATGCAGTTTAGTATAAAACCTTTTTTGACGTCGGATAATAACAAAAACTTATTGAAATAATCGTTTACAAGAAATAAATAAATAGTTTTCTATACACGAACCCTTAAAGACCGTGTTCGAATGATTGATCCCTTCACTTAGGGGTAGTTAAGGGTGAGTTTTTTTACCCTACTCTTTACCCCCAGTCTCAATCGTTGGTTTTGCTTGTTGTAGATTTGACATTACTTCCATAGAAAAAAAAATACAAACAGTCGAACAAAGCTCTCCTATTTTTCAAGTTGGTTAAAGAGTCAATTTTTTTTTTCAGTCAGGTAAGTACCTAATCCTCAAATTAATTTACAGAGCACCATGAGAACAAATGAACATAGTTTTTTTGGTGGATCACAGAACTTACTCTATTTTTTAGAGTCGGTTAAAAATATATACCTACCTACCCACCCTGCCCCCATTATGATAGTTGCAGTAAGTCTACTTACTGTGGTTATGACTTTTTGATGTCAAAGAGCCTACAGTAGAATATTATTATACCCCCTTTTTGGAGTCGGTTAAAAACTAAATTGATTACGAAATCTTTCGCGCAGAAAGTAAGCACTCTCCTTAAGAGTCTTTATACGAGTGATTGATTTTCACCCCTCCTTAACTAAGCTCATTTAATTTTAAACTCTATTAAGTTGTGATAAGGTCGTTTTTGGAAGAATCAAGAATGTAAAAGTAAGGTTATTTAATTTAAGCCCTATGTGGTTGTGTTAAAGTCGGTTTTTGAAGGATCAAGAATGTTATGCAATTATGAAATTCCCAAGTTTGTTGTGGATAGTTTGGTTAAGGGCAGAAATTTCTGAAATATTTGAAAGTTTTTTAACTTAAAACAAGCTTTTGGCCCTTGATTCACTCGTACCCGGATAAAGTGAGGGTAATTTCCTGCACTCTTGCTGAGTAGTTTCGGAGATGAACTATGAACTCCGCCAAACAAACAAACAAACCAACATTACCTCTTATATTAGTCTATACTATCTATACCTACTAATATTATAAAGAGGTAAAATTTGTTTGTTTGTTTGACGGAGGTAATCTCCCAAACTACTCAACCAATTTCAATAATTCTTTGTCCGATGTGTAGAATGGACTGCCCGGATGGTTATAGGCTATATTTTATCCCGGTAGCTTCAATAATACACCCGTGCGAAGCCGAGACGTGCTACCAGTAATGTCAGCCGCCTTATTCTCCAAATAACCATGTCTTAACGCGGCACGTCACGGCGTGGTTATTTTGAAAAATTTTATAGATTTCAGAAAACAAAAGCTAGATAACGTGCAATCTCTTACCGCGTCATGTTTTAAATGTCATCAAGAATCGAGCAGCTGCGGGATTACCATGACCGTTTATAGCGATTCAGTTTAGGTCCAACTACGAACCAGTTTTGACGTAAAGTAAGGCGCTGACGTAAAGTTTTGACAGTGGCAGAACCTTAACTGAATCGCTAACACCTTATGGTACGGCTCGATTCTTGAAATAATCTGATTAATTATTATTATTATTATTATTTATTTATTATTTAATTAATTTCTGATCGCGAAAGTTTAAAATGTAATATTGTTTCAGATGACGGGAGTGCGGTGAGGTCGGCATGGAGGCGTGGCCGCTGCTCGCGCTGTGCGCGCTCGTCGCGAGCGCGAGAGCGCAAGCCAACAGAAGTGAGTGCTATACGACACGTAAAAAGAACGATGAGGGTCGTGTCGGGGTATGTGTTGGTGGGGGGTCACTCGCTCACGAACCAATAGCACGCGCTACATCAATGTGTGAAGTGCGCCGCGTCACCACACAACCAATCACACATGATTCCTTAAAATCGACGCAGCTTTAATTACCCCTCAGCGTTCTTTTTAAGTAACGTGACCACAAAATACCTGTGTGGGTAAGAATGGCGAGTGTGTGTAACGGGACACTGTAGTACCTGGAACATAGTTAAGATATGAATGTATATTTTTGTTGGTTTGTTTCTTTGACGGAGTTAATCTCCGAAATTATTCATCCGATTTCAAAAATCATCACCGATTGTAGAATGGACTATAGCTATAGTAGATGGTTATAGCCTATTATTACATCCCGGTAGTTTCTTAATTTCGTTAGTACACCCGTGCAAAGCCGGGACGTGCTACTGGTAGGTATTCCAATAAAATATATCGTGAACAAAACTGCAATCCCAATTTACCCGCCAATAAGTGACAGCGCGGACCGGAACTCGGTTTGGCGCGCTTCCCGCCATCTTGGTTGATTGATTCGCTTACGGCTGGCGATTCTTATTTCCTACTTTTGTTGTGTTCTTTCTTTGTTTCTGTTTATTACCTATTTCATTTTAGTGGTCATTTGGTTTGACCTTCGTATCTTCCTTTTGTTATATGATTTGTTATACGAGTAAGTATTACACAATGTGGAAATAGTAGTTCTAACCAAACTTTAGAAGGAAAGGAACAGAGAGACTACTTGGATTCACCGAAAACAAAGTTTCTAGTCAATTTTCGGGTCTAACTTATAATACTTGTCCCATAAAAACTTTTTGAGGACCTTCGAGTAATAAACGGAACTTGATTTTTAAGCTATTGCATAGCTTATATCGCGGGCCTTGAGCGTGGAGACCAATCCAGAAATTCCGTAACGAAAAAACCTAACGCAGTAGGTGGCATCTAATAGCTTTACCGCGGCAGTCCCCGAGTGCCACACGTCTTTTTTTTTATGTCTGTTATGTACCAACAATAGAAGTACGCGCAACTTCCCTTCCTTCTTTCTTTTAAAATCTGACCGTTGTTGTCGCTGGTTACTGTTATTTTTTATTCACAACAATTTGATACAAGTTACACAATAGAGAGGCCGATCACGAACAACAATTTGATACAAGTTAGACAATCCGTCGTCGTCTTGTTCGCGAAATCCCTAAAGATATGAACAAGCTACCAGCGGCCGATCACGAACAACAATTTGATACAAGTTCGACAAACAAAACGGGTCGTGGTCGTCTTGTTCGCGAAATAGATATAAACAAGCTACCAGCCACTCCTCAATCTCATAGCAATAATCATTAGCAAGGTTTCCATAACACCGGAAGTCGTAAATATGGCGGGAACCGACCGGAAGTGCTAAATCCGGCGGTTATTTCGCATCCGGTCGTGCACAGCTTTAATTGTTTAATCTTGTATGCATTGATTTGTTGCGAACTTACTTTTTCTGGTGGATTTTTCTTACCCTTTATTCCAGAAAATTATGAGAATTATTTTAATGTAACTTTTGTTTTCCTAAACTAGAAATAATTGGTTCGTTCATTCGTTTGCATGAGCAAGTGGCTAACTCTGGTGACGAAGCTAGTAGCCATTCCATTCCATCTTTATTCGGTGCTAGTAGTAACGATATAGGCAACCTACATCTACCTACCTACATAACATAGGTACGTTATAATATCGACTCTCATGCTAGCTACGGGCTAAATGAAAAACCTTTTGTGAGAAAATGGAATTTTAAACGAAACACACGACCCGTCTTTTGCAAATTATTATTAAATTTTAAATTTCCTTTCGTGGCACTCAATAAATTTCATCTTCAATGGAAAAGTTGAACTATTAATTCTCTTGGGCGAAGAAAGATGACAGAATAGTAAAATACAAACGCTTAAGAGCTAAGTTTTATAAAGATTTGTTTGTACAATAAAACCTTTTTAGAATGTTAATCGGACGGGTTTGTTCAAAGGGTTTGTTTGTTAATTTAAAGAGAAATAAGAATTTTTGGTTTTTTGATTTCGCTAATAGAAAATTACCCTTAAAGCTGGCCGCATAAACATTCTAAACTGTGTTCCTACAATGCTTGTTCCTTATGTCTCAAAATGGTACCTACAGACCCTTACGTGCGCGAGTCCGACTCGCACTTGGCTAATGTTTTGTTTTCTTTACAGATGACGGCCCCCGGTTTCTCTCGCGCGGCCATTCCTTCCGGACTGTGGTGGGAGACACGTTGCTTCTGCCATGCCAAGTGCAGAACCTTGGTAAGATCTTACTACTTGAGTGATTCACACTATAGTTTTTATATTTTTATTATTGTGTTAAACCACACATAGGTATCATGTAGGATCTTAATGATAGTTTCGACTCCAGCAAGTAGGACTTCGTGGCTGAGTTGGTCTTGCAGTCCAGTCCCCGTTAAGGACGATCACTTGTATCATCGCAGGTTCGAATCTTGCCGAAGTCGTAATTAATAGTCGTAGTAACGACTTCGGTAGGATTCGTACCTACGCACTAGGGCACAAAGTCGACTCTCTGGTTGAATGGTTAAAAGCAGTCCGCGTATAGGACAATCGCTTGTATCATCGCAAGTTCGACTCCTGCCGGAGTCGTAACTTTTATTAATGTTTTTCCATTTTTTTTCAAAATATTAGCACCTCGACCAAATAGTCTGGCATCACACGCTACCCTTGGCTAACTAGTATTACCCCCCAGGTTCGCTCGTGCTGCTATGGCGGCGAGGTCCCGCCGTTCTGACCGCCGCCAGCCTCATGGTCACCAGGGACGAGAGATTCCGACTCGTCGACGGATACAATCTACAGATCACTGATGTCGGACCACAGGTATAGCTTAATAAGGCTTTAACCGAAAATATACCTGACTGATAGTTTCGAGCTACGACACTAGGGTTTCGTGGCCGAGTGGTAAGGCATAGGCTATAGGACGATCGCTTGTAAACTTTTAGCAAGATTTTTCATTAATAAATGAAACGCGCCACTTAAAAAGAAGGATGAAGGGAACGACGAACCAATAGCACGCGCTACATCAATGTGTGAAGTGCGCCGCGTCAACCCTCCACCAATCACACCTAAGATTCCTTAAAATTGCTTGATTTGTACCTTTTCTTCTCAACGTTCTTTATACGTGGCGCGACCAATAACTAAAATTAAGATGATACCTACCCCATATTCTATTTATGCTTCAACAAAAAACAGAAATGTTTTATCACCATACCTTACCCAAAAGGCCTACTTAAGAGACCAAATAAAACGTCGTGAGTCCATTCGTAACCAGTCTTACCTCTACTATTTATTTCTGTGACGTCCGTCGATCCCACGGGACGGAAACTTCCAGAAAATATACTATTACAACCAATTGGTATAATAGCACTGCAAAATATCTTCTAAATTTTTTTTCACAACATCAAAAATGCTAAAACGCACCCGAAACGGTAATTGGCGCGTAAAAATATGATAATTGCCGCGTAAAACCTTTGTGGTGGAGGCCGCTCGTTATTTTTTATGTATGGCAACATTGAAGTAGGGCTGGTCATCCGGCTATTTGCACATCATTCCGGACAATGCTGATTGCTGGACAATAGAACAGACCAAGACGGCGGGAGACGGAACTCTACAGTTTTTTTTGGCATCGCACTATTTGTGTATTTGCCATGTACAAGTCATTAAGTAAGAAGAAACAATTCAGTTTAGGTTTTAACTGTCCTAACTTTACGTCAGCGCCTTAGCTTAGACCTAAACTGAAAAACCGGTTAAGTAAATGTTATTTTGAGTGGCATGTAGGTAAAATTTTAATCTACATACTTGTCTTTATTTGATCACAAAAAAATACCGGTTTTTCTAAAAACTCACTATAAGGTGACAACACTACTATGGTACGGTTTCGCGCGCAATTTTCGACCGCCATGTTTTGTTTTTTTTTTAACTCCGGTGGGTGTTTCGCAAACATCCGATGGGTTTATGTCCGTAGTTACGGTATGATGAAGTGCTTTTATGATAGAGAAAGTGAACTAGGAGTTCTGGAAAGAGATGTCTAAACTCTTTCACCTTTATTTTAGAGAGCAATATTTAGAATGAAAATGGTTTAGTGTCAATATCCCCTTTTACATGGTACTTTGGGCTTTTTAGTCGCATAATCCCCTTTAAGAGCTAATTGTTTTAGCATCAAGACTTTTTTTTTTTTTAATTTTACTTCCTGTGTTCCCTTTTTTTGAGGATCTAAAAGATCTTCGGAATTATTAATAGGAAAGCACCACGTGTCGTCGTGGTGACGCGGCGCACTTAACACATTGATGTAGCGAGTGCTATTGGTTCGTGAGCGAGTGACCCCACCAAACATACCCCCTCCCCTTCCCCTCATCGTTCTTTTTTCGGGGCGCGACTTTACCTACACATAATAATAAGGTAAATAAATACGTGATAAAGTCCCGTAATTTCATATAAATTTTACCTACACAGTTTAAAAAGGTAGGTACCATGTGCTTGCTACGCGTAAACGAATTAATTTGAAAACTGGTCAACCTTTTCATTTTGCAAGTACATAGCCCATTATTAGGCTCACTTGGAAAGGTATCTTAAGAGTTCTTGTCCCATTAGACCGAGATCGCTTTTGAGATAGAATTGAAGTCACCTCGAGTCTTCATTACTGAGATGAGTTTAATTAGACACGAAGCTCATCGACGTGGAATGAACATTGTCTTGCGATTTCAGATTGGAATTGTGAATGAACGAAAGTATTTTTGTTAAAAAAATACTTGTTTAAATTTTTGATACTAGCAGCACGTCCCGGCTTCGCAATGAACTAATGAAACTACCGGGATAAATATAGCCTATAACCATTCACACGCGTGAAAGATTTTTTGAAATCGGCTAAGTAGTTTTGGAGATTACCTTCATCAACAAACAAACTTTCTAGAATATTAGTATAGATAGTATAGATAGATGTATATGGATGGACATACCTCTGACTACCCCCTTTGACATTTTCAAAAGGTTATATACTTTATAACTACCTAGGTACTACATAAAGATCTGAATTAAATTTCTACCGGTCTTTGGGCCGTCTGGCACGTATCTGACCATTATTAATGTCCCACTGCTGGGCAAAGCATCCCTCCCTCGTGTCATGAGCATATATCATTTAATTTTTCTTTCTTTGTTCCAGGACGCAGGCGACTACGTGTGCCAGATATCGGACCGCGTGGCGCGGGACCAGGTCCACACGGTGGAGGTGCTGGTCCCGCCGAGCGTGCGCGCCGCGCCCGAGTCGCGCCACGCGGCCGCGCGCCGCGGGGGCGCTGCGGTGCTCGAGTGTCGCGCCGCGGGGAATCCCGTGCCTAGTGTCACTTGGCACAAGCTGGTGAGAACTTACTACGTAACTATACTATATTTCTTGAAGCGAGCTTATAGGAAGAAAAATAAGCGCACGTGATTGGTCGTCGCAAATAATTGTCTTTCTCGTGATTGGCTAGATTTGACAATTGACAATTGATTTGACAATCTAGCCAATCACGAGAAACACAATTATCTTCGACGACCAATCACGTAAATGAAGTATAGATATGGCGGTGGCGGCAGGGAATCCTGTACCTAGTGTTACTTGGCTAAGCTGGTGACACTTATGAACTTTTGTTTGAACCGTGTTGACCAAGTGGAGTAACTCGACTTTCGATCCGAAGGTCGTGGGATCGAATCCGGCCGTGCATAAATGAACTTTTCGTGTCGATATATTGATATGCGCTTTAATACGAACTTTAAACGGTGGAGAAAAATATCATGATTTTATTATTGATGTCATTACATTAGACATCTTCAAAAAATCTAAATAACATAAAGATCTGAAAAATGTATAAAACCTCGTCGCCAATAAGCACGCTCTCTTCCAGGCACCACCGTTCCAGAACTCGAGCGCGTCACGAGTGGGCGAGGGCGCGCAGTTGCAGCTCGCACGTCTTGAAAGGAAACATGGCGGACGGTACGCTTGTACTGTGGATAACGGCGTCGGCGCGCCGGTTGTTACTGAGTTTCAACTGCAGGTTCTGTGTAAGTAATTGTGCTAGTTAGAACTCGTTAAATAACTACTTAATGAGGGAGGTACCTAAATTTGTTGTGTCTCGTATTTTTTGAGTGCCTATCAGTCCTAGCCGATACGCATTTAAATCTAGTTATTGTCAAATTCTCCCATAAAAATAGTTGTCAAAGTTTCGCAATATCAGTCATCTCGTTACCATAACACAAGCATTAAGTTGCTTAGCTTCGGACTAGATGACGCTGTGTGAAATGTCCAATGATTTTTATTATATTATTATTGTTCACGTCCCAGGCAATAAGCGCACAGAACGGGTGAGTGTCAAAATCCCCTTTAAATATTATAAAGTGTTATTATCCCCAGTCCCGCCGGAGATAACGGTGGAGCGGTCCTGGATCCACACGGGGGAGGGGTTCCGAGCGGAGCTGCTGTGCACCGTGCTAGCCGACCCACCCGCTGAGGTAATACACTACTACTATATAGGTAGGTACTCGTGTTTTTAAGCTATTGCATAGCTTCTATCGCGGGCCTTGAGCGTGGAGACCGAATCCAGAAATTCCGTAACGAAATCACCTAAAGCTTGTCACTTTAGTTCAGCAACTCGCCTCTAGGTGGCATGCAATAGCTTTACCGCGGCAGTCCCAGAGTGCCACGTGTTTTTTAATTATATTCTAATGAGATGTGTGTATTCCAGGTGTCGTGGTACCAGAATTCGTTCCCTCTATCCGCCTCGGAGCGTGTCTCGATGTCGGCGCGCGGCAACAACCACACGCTGCTCATAGCTAACGTGCAGCCAGAAGACTTTGGCAACTACAGGTATTAATACCAATAACTCAGACCCTTACATCTTTACTATTATCTCCGTCAAAGCAAGTCTATTCCATCTTAACAAAACAATGTACCAGGCACTATAGTGTCCCGTAAGTGTAGACAAAAATTGCCTCCTGACATCTTTCTAACGTCTTTAATCCAATATGGCCGACAGTCCAAGATGGCGAATTTGTTATTACAAATTCAAACTTGTCACTAATCCTCATTCTCATTCCAGCTGCGTAGCGGACAACAACCTCGGTCGAGCGCGTCAGCACGTCGAGGTGTCGGGTCGGCCCGGTCCCGCGCGGTTCACGTCGCCGCCGCTCGCGAGCTCACCGAGCGCTTACACGCTCGCATTCGCGGTCGATAGCTACCCGCCACTGGATGAGTTGAGGCTGCTTTATCGACAACTAGCGGTGAGATATATTTTCAGATCTATTTTCAAATTTGAATTAAGAATTCTTATTTCAAATTTGACAAGAATGCGCCTAGAGCATGCATTCTTATTTCAAATTTGATAAGGATGCATCTAGAACATGCATTCTTATTTCAAATTCTAAAAGAATGCGTCTGGAACATGCATTCTTAGTTCAAATAATGTTTGTTCGCAAAAATGTTTGATTGGCGCCAAAAGTTATAAGGCGGTGACAGAAGAATAAACTTTGGATTGTTCTATCGGAGTCGTAACTGTTACTAAGATTTTTCAATGTATTCCAGATAAACGAGTCGTTCCAGCAGCCGGGTCGCTGGCACGACGTGGTGCTAGCCGCGCCGGCCGCCTCGCCCGCGCTCGCGCACCGCGTCGCGCACGAACTGAGGGGGCTGCAGCCGGGGGCCGTGTACGAGGCTATTGTACAGGCCAAGAACAGATATGGATGGAACGAGGTAAGTTAGTGGCTTAAATGAGGTAAAGTATGGCTTAAACGAGGTAAGACTGGCATTAGTTAGTCTTACCTCGTTAAAGCAGTGTCGCGCACGAACTGAGGGGGCTGCAGCCGGGGGCCGTGTACGAGGCTATTGTGCAGGCCAAGAACAGATATGGATGGAACGAGGTAAGACTAACCAATGTAAATCTTACCTCGTACAAGCCACGAACTGAGAGGGTTATAACGAAAATGGCTTAAACGAGGTATTAGACTAACAAATATAGCTTGAATGAGGTATGTTATACTAATTAATATGGCTTGATCGAGGTCAGTTGAACTAAACCCAGTAATACTGACAAGCGGCTTAAACGAGGTAAAGTATGGCTTGAACGGTTATAGCCCGGCGCTGTGTACGACTGCTATTGAAGGTATTCTAGGTACAATTACCTAGAGAATGCGTGGACCAAGTTAAGAAACACTCCTGTTCGTATGAGCAAGTGGCTAACTCTGGTACACTCAAATTTACCTCGTACCTAATCGTCCGAGATGTGTAGTCGAAGTGGTGTATGAGAGTGTATGTGTCATAACTTTCTGATTTTAGTAAACAGTACATTTTAAATAATATTTTTGTCCAACAGGTTAGCGATATATTCCAGTTCCACACGCTCGGAGGTTCGCACACAGCGCACGCGGACGAACTAATACCGATGTTCTCTTCGGCAAGCAAAACGCAAATGTCTTACTTTTTCCTACCCCTCGCCTTTTATAACCTTCTCTACAAACTCGACCAATGAGAGCGCATTGACATCGGTGTTCCATTTTCAAATTTGTTTTTGTACTATTTTTATGTGATCGTGTAACGATTGAATAAACACCAAAGATTTATATTTTAAATTTAATTAGATTGTGTAAGCTTTTGAAGTGTTGTGACAGCGTTAGGAAACCATTTCTAGTTCATTATTATTATTTATTTATTGCTTAAATACTAAAACGATACTAAAATACTTGGGAGCCTATTTAACCAGTTTCTTTTCACTCTTATTTGTCAGATTTCTAAGACAACGTCAAATTATGTCATAGATAACCACCACTTAAATTTAGTAACGTTTTAGTATTCGGGCGTAAGCCTGGTTTGACTGAAAATTAACTTCAGTTCTTTTCTATTAGTTATTCGTGCTTAAATGAAATATCTGTCTAACTTACTTACGAGTAGATCGGTATGTAAAACAAATAGGATGAAACTAAAGTGCTTGAAAAGTGTTTAAGATCCCATGCACACCGCGTTTTTCGAACGAGCACTCACTAATAGTTTTTGAGTAGCGCGTCGTCAGTTTTAGTTCGAAGTTACTTCGTTCTTTTGCTAGTTCAGCTTTCAGTTTCAGTTCAGCTGCTCGATTCTTGACGACATTCAAAACATGACGCGATGAGAGATTGCACTATCTTATCTTGATCTAGCTTTTGTTTTCTGAAATCCATAGAATTTTTCAAAATAACCACGCCATGTCGTGCCGTGATATTCATAATATCTATAATATTCAGTCAAACACAGGCTTAAACTTTTTAAATCTAACTTTACAATGAAACAATGCTAATATTTTATGAGATTTAATCACAAATATGGTTTAATACGAACCACTTTAGTGAACTTTTAGTAATAAAATTTTTAGTAAATCCTAAAATCTCTTAAAATATTTGCAATAATTTACGACACTTACAATACAATGGTTTTTATAAAGAGCTTTTTATACTTTACTTCATAATTAATAACTTCAACATATTTACTAAAAAACTTAACTTTTACTAAAAAAATACATTTCTACCAATTCAGTAAGTTCAGAAAATTTGCTTCATAAAACAATTATGAAGATTTTTGAATTAATTTGCATTCAGCTAAATATCGTCACATAAATGAATTTATAATTAAATACGTAGTAATAATTAATTTTAAGCAATAAATTGTGTTAGTGATATCGCTATATAGATTAAAAATAAATTTAAATGTACTTATTTACATTCGCTGTAATTATCATTAATCAGAACATAATTCTTTTAAAATTTTAAATTGATGTACCAACGCAAATCTTTGTCCAAAACACAAGTCGTGATGTCCTACAACATTGTTTTTACAGAGAACACTATACTTCATTTATTGAAACGAGCTAATAGGAAGAGAAATAAACACACGTGATTGGTCGTCGTAGCTTTGACAATTATTGACAATTGATTTGACAATCTAGCCAATCACGAGAAAGATAATTATTTTGGACGACCAATCACGTGTGTTTATTTCTCTTCCTATTGGCTCGTTTTAATAAATGAAGTATAGTAGGTAGCACGTCCTGGCTTAGCATCGCATTTTCCGTAGAACTCAGCGTAGAGGGTGCTACGGTGCTACGGCAGTACCGTAGCATCCTCTACGCTGCGCTACGCAAACAAAAAACTTCAACGCGCTACAGTTTGTCCTGATTTTTACCGATGTGTAGAATGGATTCTCGTCGGGATGGTTATAGGCTATATTTTATCCCGATAGTTTCATTAGTACACCCGTGCAAAGCCGGGACGTGCTGCTAGTTAGATATATTTTCGTTCGGTCATACTCGTATTATTTTTGTTGCGTTGTTCGACATTACGATTTTGCAACTTTTCGCACAAACATTGAGCATTTTAGAATATTTTTGCTTTTGAAATAGTTCAATATTTTAGATAAGTTTATGTGCAATAACAGTAAGTATTTAATTTTAGTGAAATACGAAAGCAATATGAAAACACATCAGTAGGTGATTAGAAATAGAAACTATTGTAATTTTAAAAGCTTTTTCAATTGAATACCATATTCTCTGATCACGAAAAATTCGTTGCAAGATTTTTTTTATAAATTGACAATTAAATCTAGATAAAGATGAAGCAAGAATACTTAGGCTCGTATTCATGCAGAGTCTGCACTCAGCTATCGCTCAAGTATCAGTTTTTTACCAATTCTCTTTTTAAACTGAGGGAAAACCGCTTGAGTATTATTATGTACTCTGCATACGAGCCTTAATCTCGCATCTCTAGCATGAATACAGAAGTACTTTTGAGTCAAAAATGTTGAGTGAATGACGAAAATGAACGAAAAGTGAACTGTCTACATTACCACAAAGGTCTGTATAAAATAGAAACTTTTTTTGACTCCTGATTCTAATTTCAAACTTTTTTCTGTTTAATCAAGTTTTATTATTATTTTTATCGACAATTTAAATTTAATATCAATAGTATTTTTAGTAGCATTTGAATGTAAAATAATATCACACTGCCAATATTTCTTTTAAATTAATAAATATAAGATATTCGGCCATAACTTTATTCTACTTTTTATGAAATTTAGCTGTAATTTGTTAGAAAAGTATTTGAATGTAATTTCGGGAAAAATGTAAAAATTGGCTGTAGAAAACTTTATTTAAAAACTGAATCCTGTAAGTAGTAAATTAAATAAACTAATAAGTTTATTATGATTGTGTTTTATTTTTAGGCTAACGCTGCTAAACTTTTAATTTAGGCCTTAGCTTGAAGGTTCTCATCAAAGAGAAAGCAGTGATTGCTCTGAGGTATCAGTATCAAAATATCTGTGTTGTACGTTTCATTATCTGTCATTGGCAAAATTGTGACAACTCCCGTCACAGAAGCCAGAAAATAAAAAAAAGAAGAAGGATACGACTTGGTAATGGTTAACGTAGTGATTATATTCTCTTTGGTAATGGTGGTAATGCTGGTAATGGTAAAATAACAGTAAAACAAGCTAACTAACTGAGGTTCCTTAATTGCTTTTATTGTACAACTTAAAAGTAACAACTACCTCAAATAGTTAATGCGCTCTTATATTTAAGTAGCTTTACAATATCGATACCAGGATGTCGATTCTCGACGACTTTCAAAACATGACATTGTCATTTTTCTGAAATCTATCGCCATACTCAAAATAACCACGCCGTTATCAAGGCATGGTTGTTTGTGGATTTGGCAGTTTCAACAAAATAACCACGCCGTGATCAAGTCAAGACTTGGTTATTTGAGAATTTGGCGTCTTATGAGTGCATTTTCAAAACATGCGCTTTCAACTCGCTCTTCTTATAATATTTCTTGTCACATTTATCGCATGGATACGGCCGTTCACCAGTGTGCACCATTTGATGGTTCCTCAAACAACTTTTAAGTCTAAACTTCTTACTACACAAATTACAAGAAAACGGCCTATCTGATGTATGCATAAACAACACATGTGTTCTTAAATGACTCTTCTGATTAAAACTGTTGCCACAACGATCACAAACGAACGGTTTCTCTCCAGAATGTATCCGCATATGCCCGATTAAGTTGCCCCGTTGGTAGAATTTCCTTCCGCAGATATCACAGCCAAATTTCTTTTCTTCTGTATGTATTTGTAGGTGCTTTTTCAATACACGTTCTTGTTTAAAAGATTTCTTGCAATATGTACATGAGTAAGGTTTTTCGTCGCTGTGGATGACTTGGTGTCGTTTCAACGCTGATTTTGAAAGGTAGACTCGGTTACAAACTTGGCAGGATAGAGGAAAGTATTCGGAGTGTGTTAGATGGTGTTTCTTTAAGCCATTCTCATCCTCAAATCTGGAATTACATGTAGCACAGGCGAAGGGTAAGTCTAGAGAGTGCAAGCTTAAGTTATGAGTGTCCATGTCAGTTTTGGAAGCAAATTTCTGATCACACTTAACGCATAAGAGCGGTGGTGTGTCAGTATGCAGGCTCTTATGTTTCTCAAAGTTGGTTTTGTTTGTGAAGGTAATAGAACATACTTGGCATGTGAACGGCCTTCCAGGTCCGATAGTAGCCATAACTTGAGTTGCTTTTTCACCGGGATGTACAGTTTTGAAATGATATCTTAAATAGCTTTTTTGAACAAACTTTTTCTTACAAATTGGGCATTCATAAGGTCTCTCATCGGTGTGTAGGGCCATTATGTGGGTCTTTAAATGTGATTTCCATCCAAAACTTTTACTACACATAACACATGCAAACGGCTTATTGTCACTTTTTTTAGTGTCATGGAAATGTACACTCATCATGTGTATATTAAGATTGCTTTCACTTCGAAACGCTTTTTTACACTGGCTACATTTTAAAGAGCTTGTTATAGAATGAGCTACCTTTGAATGTAGTCTTAAGTTGCTTCGTTGAACGAATTTTTTGTCACAAACATTGCAAGAATACGGTCTTTCCCCCGTATGAATGGCCATTATATGAGTTTTCAAATGTGATTTCCAACCAAACTCCTTTCCACACAACACACAAGAAAATGGTTTAACCTTTACATTACATTCATGAGCAAGTTCATGTTTTTTCAAACTAGTTTCAGTATAAAACATTTTATTGCAGACCGAGCAAATAAATGTAGACTTTTCGTGAGCTTTTGAGTGTTTAATTAGGGCATCTGCATCATCAAATCTCACTTCACAATCATTACAAGCGTATGGCTTTTCAACAACATGGGATAATCGTGAATGTAGCCTTAAATGACTTTTCTGTGTATATCTTTTATCACACATAGTACACGCAAATGGTCTTTCCCCAGTATGTATTGCCATTATATGAGATTTCAAATGGGCTTTGGCTGTAAAAGCTTTGCCACACTGTACACATACAAAAGGCTTGATCCCGTCATTTACTTCTAATGAGTCGTGGATAGCCATATGATTTTTTAAATGATCTTCGTCATTACAAACTCCTTTGCATATAGCACAAGTGTGTGGTTCAGAATGTGCCGATTTCACATGAGTTCGTAAATTACTTTTTTGAACGAATCTTTTATCACATACAGAGCATGCATACGGCTTTTCTCCAGTATGTAATGCCATTATATGCGTTTTCAAATGTCCCTTCTGTGAAAATGTTTTTTTACAAAGCACACAAGCAAATTTCTCACCGTCAGATGTTATAAGACTGTCTTTGCTACATTTTTCACTCTCTTTCTCATCAACTTCATTAAAAACTTCATCCATAGTTTTGAGTTCTGCATTCTTGATTTTTTGTTTCTTTCTGTGTGTCGTCTCATGTTTTTCAAGATCTTTTGCCGAGTTGAATCTTCGAGGACACTCGTGACATTGGTGAGGGATGTATGAAATTTCATCAACTTCTATCTTGACAGTGTCAGCTTTGACTGCTTCTAAGGGGTCTGATTCTGAGTCATTGTCAAACTCTGCAGGTAGTTCTGAAAACAGAATTACATCATTAGAGAATCTAAAACTAATAAAAATAAAAAAGGTTTGTTTGTTTGACGGAGGTAATCTCCGAAATTACTCAGCCGATTTCAAAAATTCTATCACCAATGCGATGTGTAGAATCCACTGTTGGGGTGTACGCACGGGTGTACTACCGGGATAAAACGTCCCGGTAGTTTCATTAGTACACCCGTGCTAAGCCGGAACATCCTGCTAGTTGTTTATATTATACCTTCAGTATCATCATCAACAGTGTCCCGTTTATCCAGCGCTTCCATCTTAACAGCCACATCTTCCTCTTTCACACACAACGCTACGGAGTCAAAGGATTGCTTTACGGATGAAAGAGACAGATTGTGTATGCTAGCTCTGTCTATCAACGTTAGGGATAAGCTTGACACCTGTAATAGAAATTATCAATTAAAATCTTACTCTTATATTATTTAAACTAGCTGCACCCCGCGGTTTCACTCGCTTAAGCCCCGTTCCCGCGGGAATATCGGGATAAAAAGTAGCCTATGTGTTAATCCAGGGTATCACCGATATAGGTAGGATACCCTGCATTAACACATAGGCTACTTTTATATTCCAAATTTCAATCAAATCGGTCCAGCTGTTTTTACGTGAAAAAATAACAAACATACATACATTCTCACAAACTTTCACATTTATCTTTACCTTGAGTCCGTACTGCAGCAGTCTTGCCAAGTTTCTCTCGGAAATCTGACAGTTGTTGAGGAATCTCCACGCCCTCAGGACTTGAGAGTGACAGAGGTAGCATAGGGTGTCGGGGATTTCATCTCCCGCGATCATCTGCAAATATAGGTTTTTGGATCCAGATCATTTACAATCTAGCATTTTTTAAAGAACACAATAACAAAGTGTATTCCCCTTAAATAGAGACAGTAAGAAATGTGCTATTGAGCACATTCTTAAATAAGCAACTTTAAAAAACTAAGTTAAAAATCAAATTACTTATTAGCCTACTTGGGTAGATTGTCATTTTAATAGTGTATAATAAATTATTATGCCCTACTAGGGCATTAAAATAAACAATCTAGCATTGTTGTTGTGCATTGTTGATGGGCTTGCAACCTGTTACCTAAGGAAAGTTAACTTCTGCAAAAAGTGGCATGTACCAAATAATGTAGGTATTTGGACATCCCTCTGACTACCATATTCGACATCTTCAAAGGATCTACAGAATTACATAAAAGATCTGAAGGAAATCTCTACCGCTCCCTGGGATCTGTATCCCAGGGAGCGGTAGTAAGTACCTGAGACATCGTTGAGATAGAATAGGCTTGTCCAGCACCTGAACCATCCTCTCAATTTAGCCAGCCTTAGAATCACTTGATCTTTGTAAAAAGTTTAAGAAATTACTTACCGTTTCGCCAGTTAGTTTTTCAAGCATCTCTTGGTAACGAGTGCTTCCAATATCGTACATTTTCACGTTATCTGCAAGGCAGACCCTACACAAACTTGAATTAGGCATTTTCTTTATTATTTTTTCTCTCTTTACAACCTGATGCAGGCTATATTTTGTTATAGTATTATGTAAAGCATTACATCTTTGATCTGGTCTATTAGTTACCACAATTAATTAAAGAACTCTTCAGAAAACAACAAATTAATCCAATTTGTAATTAATGACATCCATCAAATCAATGAATGGAATGAAGACATGACGTAAAAATAGACTTGCTTGTCTGTCATGTCAACTGTCACTTTCCTGTACTTGTCAAAGAGAGGTGTAAATAACCTGACTTACATTCAACAAAGACAATTTGAATGCCAACCCAAAAAAATTATTCTTAGGGCAGGAGAATGAAATTAAAGTTAGCACAAACTTTTAACTAACTTAGGGAAGAGCGTTGCCTCCAATACAACCTATATGACTTCACTTCAACCACCTAAGTTATGTTCCTAGTACCAAGTTAAAACCATTATAGAATTTTTATAGAAAAACAAGGTATAAGAGGTAATTAATTTTATTTCTGGCAACTTATATTAAAAACTAATAAAACACATTTACAATATGTTCGATCAATACCAATTGACCACTACATCATATTCATTCTTTGTAAAAAATTCACAGTTTACGAATGAAATTTCAAAACATGCGCCTTCAACTCTTTCAGTTTATGAAACTGTTTGTCACACAATTTGCACGGATGAGGTCGTTGACCCATATGCGTCATCATGTGTAACCTTAGGCTATATTTAGCTTTAAAGCGCTTATTACAGAGTTGACAAGCCGCCGGCTTATTAGAACTATGTATGAATATCATATGGGTTCGTAAATGAGCTGATTGCTTGAACCCCTTCCCGCAAAGCTTGCATTTATGAGGTTTTTCGCCGGTATGGACGTGTTTATGATTGATGTAGCTGGTGTGATTGTAGAAAGTTTTTTCACATAAATCGCACTTGTGAAGTCGAGAGTGTGTTCTCATCCTGGAAAATATAAACAAAATATATAACTGTGCATGCATATGTATAGGTCGCACTACGTAAAAAAGAAGAGGGTCGTTTCGGGGTATCTGTTGGTGGGGGGTCACTCGCTCACGAACCAATAGCACGCGATACATCAATGTGTGAAGTGCGCCGCGTCACCACACAACCAATCACACATAAGATTCCTTAAAATCGCCTACTGCGCAGCTTTTCCCTCAGCGTTCTTTTTACGTGGCGCGACTTATACATTCTATTGGCACACAACTGTGCAAGTATAACTGTGTAATAGATACCTATGAACGTAAAGCAGCCGGCGACCGCTAAAGGCTGCGTCGCAATCTTTACACTTGTGTGGTTTCTCTCCCGTGTGAGTGTTGACATGGTCCAAGTAAAGATTGTGATGCTGAAAACATAAGATGGATGGATATCAAAAAACACAGGCCATACAAAAGCCATGAGTTTTTTTAAATGCACCTCGAGGTGCTCTTAAATAGCTATCAACACAAGGTTGGTCGCGAGCTACGGCATTTGTTGTGACAGAAAATTATGAACAATATTAAGATTACCATAACACAAGCATTAAGTTGCTTAGCTTGGGACTAGAAAGAAAGAAAAATATGTTTTCATTACTCATACACGGAAAGTACGCACGAAGTTGCCTGATTATAGGGTTCAAAGTAGCATGTTCTGTCCCTAGGGAAAACAAGTACTTTCCTGCCCTAGGGCAGGAAAGCAAATAACTGTCAAATGTCAACTTCATTTTTGACATTTCTTTTGTGGCATGTCGATGCATGCTAAGTGTTCAAGTTCTTCTAACTCAATCAGATGCTAGATATTATGTCTCTCTGGCACGAATTTGTGCTTCTCTAGCACTAATTATATTATATTTATTTATTTTATTTTATTTATTTAAATTTTTTCATAATCAAAAAGAAACTACTGGTAGAATGCCTACTACTTTTATAGCCATTCTTCTACCAGTCAGTATTTTTTTTAAATCTGGAACGCAGCTATGCCATGCCATCGTTAGCTGCTTTTAGTCAATATTAAACTAGATTTAAAAAAAAAAGCGAGACAGCTAATTTTTGTGTGTGAAATTTAAATTTTACATCAATATTTTTGGTAATTTCCTCATATTCGTAATGAAAAGTAGAGTACATACCTCGGAAGAAAGGCCCTTCGATGCACTCGAACTATTATCGCACTCGCTGACGCTCGCGCGATAAACCATCTCGTGCATCGGAATCTGTGCCTTTCTTCCTCGTGTAGTAATCTACTATTATTTCGTAGGACCTAAAGGATCACTCAAAAACGTAGTCTTATCAGCTAGGTGACTCTTGCCTGTTCCAACACAACTCCCTACACCAGACCACTAGATGGCGCTGTGTGAAATGTCCAAGGATATATATTTGTTTATTATTATTATTTGAAAAAAAGCCGACTGGACCATTATCGCACAGCAAAGGGATGAATGGAAAGAGTGGGGGGAGGCCTTTGCCCAGCAGTGGGACATTAAGGGCTCATAATAATAATAATAATAACTATTATTATTATTTATTTATTTATACTAACCCAAAACGCTTTCCCGCAGTGCTCGCAGAGCACAGCATTCGGCAGTCTAGTCTTACTGGCGCGGTACGAGACGCTCGGGTGTTTGTGAAGATAATGAAAATACATCGAGTTGGCACGTACGTTGGGGACTTGCTCGTAACACTGCGGACAAGATAAGATAAGATAAGATAAGATAAGATAAGATAATTAAATTAACCATGCTAAATTAGAAAGGTACAAGATTAGGTACCCAGTTTACCTTCCTATTGTATGTAAATGTTCCACTGAATAAGTGCTATTTGAAGATATAAAAATGGATTTTTGGGACGACATCTAGCGGCGTTTAGGTCTTGCCTGCAATCAAAAATAAGTAACTCCATCTAGTGCTAAGTAGCATGCAGTCGGATGCCTAAACGCCGCTACGTGACGCCGCACAAATCAAACACAAAAAATAGCCCAAAGAAAAACGGAGTCATTTCAATGTTCGAGATGAAGTATCTTTTTTTTTATCTGTTCTTATGTAATCTGGGTCGCGCCATAGTTAGTAACTATGGTGGGTCTGAAATTCTGTTCTTGGACGACTATGGATAACTAGCTAACCAATGATCACAGATTTATGAAATTTTATATTTCTACTCTCAGTAACGTCTTAATTTTATGCAAAAGTAAAATTACCCACATTTCAAGTAAAACACCTCGATACCGAGAATACATTGAACGCCTCTCGTAGAAGTATAGATATACTAACCAGAGGGCAGGTCATGGTAGGTTCGTTCCCGCGACTCCGCCCGCGCGCGTGGAAGTGCCCCGAAGTCGCCGCGTGCTCGCGAAGCTCCGAAGCAGTGGAGAATTGCTTACCGCAGTGCGACATGCGGCATTTGTAGCTGAAAATAACAATAAGAAACTCAGGCCTAGACATTAATACTAGACATTATATAATACTAGCTGCGCCCCGCGGTTTCACCCGCGTAACGTAAGTCCCGTTCCCGCGGGAATATCGCGATAAAAAGTAGCCTATGTCACTCGCCATCCCTTCAACTATCACCACACAAAAAATCACGTCAATTCGTCGCCCCGTTTTGCCGTGAAAGACGGACAAACAGACAGACACACACACATTCCCTTTTATTATATTAGTATATATTGACTAGTAGCACGTCCCGGCTTCGCACGGGTGTACTAATGGAGCTACCGGGATAAAATATAGCCTATAACCTCCCGGACAGTCCATTCTACACACCCGTGAAAGAATTTTTGAAATCGGTCCAGTAGTTTCGAAGATTACCTCCGTCAAACAAACAAACAAATTTTACCTCTTTATAATATTAGTATAGATATAGATTAGTATGGATGGATATACTTACAAGAGTGTCTCGTGCCTGGTCATATGTCTGCGTAGGAATGTCTGCGACTTGAATACCGCGTTGCATTTGTCGCACGACAGCGCGGCGTCGGTCGGTGCGGCGACCGTCATGCTAGTCGGCGGCGCGTCCTGACAACATATTATATTCAACTTTTATTATTATTTTGGGTAAGGATTTACATCGACTCGGATCTAAGAACCAGGGGTTTACCCAAGAAGCACGGGCCTAAGCCATTAAGTGCACCTCAAGGGTGAATTTGAATTAGAGAGATCAGCTGCTCGATTCTTGACGACATTCAAAACATGACGCGGTAAGAGATTGCACGTTATCTAGCTTTTGTTTTCTGAAATATAATTTTTCAAAATAAGCACGCCGCCGCGCCGTGACGTGCCAAGTTAAGACATGGTTATTTGGAAAATAAGAGCGGTTTCACATTATCCGATCCGATATCGGTGTCAAACGCTGATCCGATATCGGGGTAAGTCAAATGTATGAAATATGTACCTGTCTTTCATATTGTCCGGCCCGATATCGGATATCGGAGCCAGCATTTTTCATACATTCTACCTATCCCGATATCGGATCGGCGTCCGACACCGATATCGGATCGGATAATGTGAAACCGCTCTCAGGCGGCAGATGACGGATCTGTTTGAAGAAACTTCCTTACAATTCGAAGACCTCTGCGGCGCAGCGGGCGAAGGCCCGCCTGAGACGCGGAGGTTGCGGGTTCGATCCCCGCTATGGGACAACACAAGCATTAAATTGCTTAGCTTGGGACTAGATGACGCTGTGTGGAATGTCCGAGAATATTTATTTACAGATAGATAAACGCTTTATTGCACACCACATTTACAATAACACAAATTACAGACACACAGAACAATTGAAAGAAAGAAAGAAAGAAAGAAAAATATTTATTTACTACACTCATTAAACATACATTGACTTAAATATAAGGTAGGTAATTTTACATTTTATCGACGTTGAGTGACGCAAATTGGTCACCACTCAGCATTTGCTGCAGTAGCTCAAGGAGCTACTGAGCGCTGGTTTTCAGTGATGCCATACGAGACGCGCAACAACAAAAACAGACCACTTATAATTGAAGTACAGTGGGCGGTCTTATCGCTATGAGCGATTTCTTCCAGACATTTATTTGTATACTCACCGCATGTCTAATCTCCATGTGTTTGTCGAGATAATGTTGCGAGTTGAACTTCCTAGCGCATATCTCGCACCTCAGTCGAGCGTGCGTCAAACGATGACCGTTCAATGTACTGCGGCTTCTGTAGAAATAATAAATAAATAAATAAATATCCTTGGACATTTAAAAATGTAATATGATTACCAGCGGTAGACATTCCTTAGAGATCTTTAAGTAATTCTTGTCGTTCGATGTCTAATGGGGTAGTCACGAGGTAAGTCCAAATATCGATACTATCCATACTCCATACTAATACGAGTATAATAAAAGCGAAAGTGTGTGTCTTTGTCTGTCTGTCTGTTTGTCCGTCTTTCACGGCAACACGGAGCGACGAATTGACGTGATTTTTTAAGTGGTGATAGTTTAAGGGATGGAGAGTGACATAGGCTACTTATTATCCCGTTATGTGACTCACCCGTATTGGCCCAAGCAGATGTCACAAGTGTATAGCTTGCCTTTATGCTGATTGTAATGGTTCAACATTCCTGAACTGAAATAAATAAGATAGTTAAAAAAAATCAAATAAAATATGATCACGTACAATTTGTATTTTTATTGTGTCTATACTACATGTACTTCATTTCTTGAAGCGAGCTAATAGGAAGGAAAATAAACGCGCGTGATTGGTCGTCGAAAATAATTGTCTTTCTCGTGATTGGCTAGATATGACAATTGATTTAGCACTCTAGCCAATCACGAGAAAGACAATTATTTATGACGACCAATCACGTGCGTTTATTTTTCTTCCTATTAGCTCGCTTCAAGAAATGAAGTATAGAGCTGAGTAGCATGCAGTCGGATGCCTAAACGCTAGGTGACGCCGCAAGAATCAAACACCAAAAATATCCCGAAGAAAAAAGAACAATGTTCAATAAAGATGAGGTATCTGACTTATGTAGGTAATCTGTGGTAACATAATACTTACAAGTAATAAGTGAATACGGAGCACAGTTTGCATTTATACACCGAGTAATGGTATATGTGGTGTTTTTGGAGGTACGAGCGCTTATTGAACCTCATCGGGCATATTTCACACACCCACGGCAGATTCGGCTGGAAAATACAATTTAAACCAATAGTAGACAACAAAACACGGCGATCGATGAATATGAATGTGGATGGATACACTGGAAGAGGTAGGCCTAAGAAAAGATGGATGGACTGTGTGTGTGCAGATATGAGTGTGAAAGGAGTGAGTACTGAGATGACGAGCGATAGAGGGAAATGGAAGAGAGAAACGTGTTGTGCCGACCCCACCTAGTGGGATAAGGGCAGGGAGATGATGATGAGTAGAAAACAAAATCCATCCTTAATATTATAAACTAGCTGCTCCCCGCGGTTTCACCCGCGTAAGTCCCGTTCCCGAGGGAATATCGGGATAAAAAGTAGCCTATGTTACTCGTGGATAATGTAGCTTTCGAATGGTGAAAGAATTTTTAAAATCGGTCCAGTAGTTTTTGAGCCTATTCATTACAACCAAACAAACAAACAAACAAACAAACAAGCAGCACGTCCCGGCTTTGCACGGGTGTACTAATGAAGCTACCGGGATAAAATATGGCCCATAACCACCCGGACAGTCGGATTGGTTGAGTAGTTTGTAAAGTTTGTTTGACGGAGGTAATCTCCGAAACTACGCAACCATTTAAAAAATTCTATCACCGATGTGTAGAATGGACTGTCGGGATGGTTATAGGCTATATTTCATCCCGGTAGTTTCATTAGTATACGTGCTGCTGAAAAAAAAGACGTGTGGCACTCGGGGACTGCCGCGGTAAAGCTATTGCATGCCACCTAGAGGAGAGTTGCTGAACTAAAGTAACAGCGTTAGGTTTTTTCGTTACGGAATTTCAGGATTCGGTCTCCACGCTCAAGGCCCGCGATAGAAGCTATGCAATAGCTTAAAAACATCCTTTCTTTATTTTTTCATACTTTCTGTACAGCCCCCACCATTCCTACTATCGCATCGATTTCTTTCCATCCTAAGGTTGTCTGGAAGAAATCGCTTCTTAGCGATAAGACCGTCCATTGTACAATTATTATAAGGATTTGTAGTTCATAAGTACCTTTCTGTGTGCAATAAAGTATTTTCATTCAATTTAAACTTTCGCGATCTTTAGACATAATTTATATGAAAATTACGGGACTTTATCACGTATTTACCTTGTTATTTTATATTTCCCGACGTTTCGAGTGCGTTGCAGCGCTGCCCGTGACCACGAGCGCTGCAACGCACTCGAAACGTCGGGAAATATAAAATAACAAGGTAAATACGTGATAAAGTCCCGTAATTTTCATATAAATTATATTTTCATTCATTCATTCATTCATCCTTTTTCGATAAAATATGGTTAAGAACGCAAAAATACTTACATCATGTCCTTTATTGTGATAATCTAATTTAGTTTGATGTGTAAAAGGCAGATAGCACTCTTCGCACTTGTAAGCAGCTTCAATATATTGTTTGCTGTTCTTCCTTGAGTTAAACTCTTGGATTTTCTCCTCTTTAGTACAGAGATAATTTATTTCGAAGATTGTCTCATATTCTGGGTTGAATCTTTTGTTGAGGTACAGAAGAAATTTCTTAACTTTTGTCAAATTATACACTGGAAAAAACTTAGGTTAAACTTAACTTACTTACTTACTTAACTTACTTTAACTTTATCTATACTATACTATGTTCAGCGAGTCGATCGAAAAATAAACTGTGTGTTATAGACATACCAGTAGTAGCTGCTCGTCTATTAACGTTAAATAAATAAATAAATAAAACCAACTAAATGTGTTGTCCTTAAATTTTAGTAGATAGGTATACTTCATTTCTTGAAGCGAGCTAATAGGAAGAAAAAATAAACTCACGTGATTGGTTGTCAAAAATATTTGTCTATCTCGTGATTTGCTAGATTGTCAAATCAACTGTCAATTGTCAAATCTAGCCAATCCGAGAATAGACAATTATGGTCGACGACCACGTGCGTTTTTTTTCTTCCTATTAGCTCGCTTCAAGAAATGAAGTATAGATAAAAAGCTTACTTTGATTAACAACTCCAAGTGTTTTTAGGTTTTGCATATCACATTTCGCAAACATTTTCAGAAACAACTCCTTAGTCATTGTCACTTCACCCAAATCTATTTTCCCTTCTTCCAAAAGCTCTGCACAATGCGTTTTGAAATTTTCAGCATCTAATCTGAAGTCAAACTGCTTTTTCTGTTCCGCAGGCAAAAGCTGTCTAATCATCTTTAGCTCAGAATAACTGAAATTTTCTAGATTAATATTTGGTGTTTTTTCTAATTTATTTATACCCAGTTTGTCTTTTACTTTGGTGTTTTTCTTTTTTGTTTTGGTCTTTACATTTTTAAGTGGTGCTTTGTTTTTGTGTTTAGATAGCGGCATTTCATTGTCGCTAAGATTTTCTTCTATATATTCGTAGTCATTGTCTCTTGGGTCTTCATAATATACTTCGTCCTCAATGTAATCACAATCTGCATTACTGCTTTCATCGTCTTTTATTTCTACATCTTCAATAGCATTTTCTATTACTTCGTCATTAGAATCAACATCTGTATCATCTTCGGATTTTTCCTTTTTTAATGCAATTTTTTTGCTTTTATTTTCTTTGATTGCTATATTTTTAAATGGAGTTTCCATTTCTTCATCATTTGATTCAAAATCTGTACCGTCTTCAGATTTATCACATTTCAACGCATCTTTACCGCTTGCGACATCTTTTATTGGTACATTTTTAATGTCATTTTCTTTCATTCTTTCTTTTCTTTCTTCCTCATCATTTGAATCACAGTCTGTTTCGTCTTCAGACTTATCTACACTCATCATCTCTAAAATAACATCATTCTGATTCACTGTTATAGGATCTTCCAGTAATTTATCAACCTCTGTTTTAATTAAGTCTGTATCAATCATTACTTCATTTTTTATGTCAATAAATATGTCAGTTTGGGGTATTGATTGGGGTACTGTTTGAGGTATAGTGTAGGCTACAGTTTGGGGTACACTTCGGGGTACAGTTTGGGGTCTAGTTAAGCGTACAGTTTGGGGTACACTTCGGGGTACAATTTGGTGTATAGTGTAGGGTACAGTTTGGGGTACACTTCGGGGTACAATTAGGGGTATAGTTAGAGGTAAAGTTTGGGGTATAGTTTGTCCAATTGAGTTTTTTTCAGCGGTGAACAGAGGGCACTTGAAGTCAAAGAAACCATGCCTGGCACTTGGCGTTGATAGTTCCAAGTCACGAGGTACCAAACTAAGCAATGATATTAAATTAACCTGAAATAAATGACAAGTTAGATAGATAGGTACGGGGATTGTCTACTTGTATCACATTGTTGCGAATCAAAAATAACAGAAATCCGCGAAAACAACTGGCTGTAAGTTACTTAGGTACTAACTTACATATTTAGCGTAAAATCTGATCGTTGTTTTCACGGATTATTGTTATTTTTGCATTTATCGCAGGTTCGAATCCTGCAGAGGTCGTAACTTTTATTGAGATTTATAAATTGTGATGAAATACCTATGTGTCGTTTAGCACATCATCATCATCATCATCTCCCTGCCCTTATCCCATATGTGTGGTTTAGCACATTAATAAAAATATAAAAAAAACCACCCATACATACAGTTTTTGTATGATAGTATTATACTCACAGGTCCCGGATTGTTAATCTTTGTTCTAAGTACAAAGTTTGATCTGAGACATCTCTGTTTGAAGTTGTAGAACTTCCTCAACTTGTACTCACAGAGAGGACAGAACGAGAGCATGGGGTGTGGAAACACCTGAATAACAAAATATACATGTCAGATAATCACTACATAGTATAAAACAAAATCGCTTTCTCTATCCCTGTGTAACTATGTATGCTTAAATCTTTTAAACTATGCAACAGATTTTGCTGAGGAGTTTTTTAATAGTTATTCAAGAGGTAGGTTCATATGTATAATTTTTGGACGGGGCGGGTCGCTAGTAAACTAATAAAAAGCTCATAATACTGAAGCGCTATTTAAATATTTGGATGGATATAGGTTAAGGGGAAGGTGGCTTGACACAGCACCTTGCCTGAAGTAGGTATAGATGCTTTTACTCACATTCACATCAGTTAGTTCATCATAGAAATCCAATAGTCTTCTGTCAATAGCTCCTGTGATGACATTATCCGAGCGTAGACATATTCTACACATTTTAACTGATGGTAATTCTGAAAATAAACCACATATTGTTTGAGCTTTGGTACCTATTGTTTTTGCAAGAAAATACAAAAGTGAAGTTGTACAAACATGTTGTATCCCATGTCTTAATATTAAATTGCATTCAGATTTGATGGACCAAGTTAAGTTAAAAGTGTATTGATAAAGGTTGCGCTATGCTAAAAGAACGCTGAAGGGAAAAACGTAGGCGATTTGACATAAGTAATCTCTGAAAGTACTCATCCGTTTTCAAAAATTCTTTCACTGATGTGTAGAATGGACTGTCGGGGTGTATGTATGTATGTATGTATGGGGACTCCCTTTTCCGCATTTGGATTCAGAGGTGGTCCTTTATGCGTGGGGAGGACTGTCGGGGTGGTTATAGCCTATATTTTATACCTGTAGTTTCATTAGTACACCCATGCAAAGCTGGGATGTGCTGCTAGTTATTATAAATCTTACCATAATTGCCACCAATAATTTCCACATTTATGACATCGTCTCCAATTTTACCGCTTTCAAAATAAAATGGTGCAGCCATTCTTATAGCTTTACTTTAAACTGTCTCTTTAGACTTGCGTTGCCAGAAAATGTCTAGCTCATAATGTATCAGCGTAGTTCTTTACCACTTAAGGAATCCAGATAATATATTCCTAAAAAAAACTCAATAAATTGAATATTCTGATGGAGAATCCAAAAAGAAGGAAATTTTAAGAATGGCACATTCATGAACAATTAAATGTACAGTCAGTACAATCTAAGTTGACTGGAGTAAATAGTTAGTACGTCCAAGTGATCGGAAACATTACTAATCATTAGGTCTGTTTCAAATGATGTTGATTATGTGACAGCCTGGAGGGTCTAAGTTAAGTAAAGACACGATTGCGCTTACAGCTGTACCAGACAACTATCACAAAAACCGCTGTTTTTTTGTTGATCAACGTTTAGAATAATTAATCGATTAGCGACCAAAACTGATATCGTTAGTTGTGGAAACTCTGGAATTCACGATTGCATGAATTATACAATAGTACTCTGTGGTATGAATATAAGTTGTGCGCTAACCCTTACTTACTAAATTTCGCAAGTATCCTAGTTTAGAAGGTTTTGGACCTTTAAAGATATTTTATCACAATGTTGTGGAAACATACACATTGATGACATTTTTAGCAGCTGAATCCGTAAAGCATGCACAGTAGCACAGTGTCTGTCTTGTCTTATTTTGATATTTCTACTTTTCAAGATTTATTTTTTTCACTTTCGTATTTTTAAAATCTCACTTTTTCTTTTTTCTTCACAAAACAAGCGCATGTTTGATTGATTGAATTGAAGAGCTCTTGAGTATTATGTTCTGTGGCCAAAGCCAAACCAAATAAAAAAAACCATGACATTGACAATGACACTACAGTTTACCCACAGATGCTAAGCATCAGACGAAGATGACGAGCTCTCATGCAAACAATTAAAAAAAACAAATAAGTCTGCTTTTTAGCGGGAATTTGAAAAGTTAGTCAAATATTATTTATTTTACTTGTGGTTTAGCGAAATAATATTATTTGTGGAATAATATTTCTTTTTGTTGAGTGTTCGTGAGCGTACATAAGTGGTGAGCAAAGGAAACAAAACTGGATATCATTGCGTTTCGAGTTGTCCCAAAATGTCTTTGTAAGAGACCCATCGTTACAGAAGGCACAAGAATATAATTATGTACCATACTTACTAAGAGGTGGTGTGTAAGTATGCACACCACACTGTGCACCTTCCATTTATCATTTACTAAATTTCTTTTTCAATTGGCTATTTCACTAATTCCAAAAATCTTTTCTTTTCCACACAGAGTACGTATCAAAATCGAGTAGTTGGAATTAATATCAAAATAAAAATACACAAATACATCTAAAAAGCATATTTATTTACATCATTTTTAACGACAAGTTATTAATGACTACAAATAAACCTATAATAATTTATTTAAAAATCACATTATCCAAGTCTAGTGAGATTACAATGATTGTTAAATGTTTTAAATTTATTTAATGACTTTTAGGATTAATATTTACAAGCATACATTTCTTATACATACAGTAAGCGCAATCTAACCAGTTCCTATAACCACAGACCAGTTTATATCTTGATATAAACTGGTCTGTGCTATAACCAACTTACGGATGGCCGTAGGACTTTCGTCATAGCAATGTTGTTATTTGTCAAAAAGTTTTATACATTGTTGTAAAAACTAAGTTACTACGGACCTACGGACATCTGTACGTTAGTTATAGAATTCGGGCATAACTATACTTCATTTATTGAAGCGAGCTAATAGGAATGGTGATTGGCTAGATTGTCAAATCAATTGTCAATTGTCAAATCTAGCCAATCCGAGAATAGACAATTATTTTCTACGACCAATCATGTGCGTTTATTTTTATACCTATTAGCTCGCTTCAAGAAACGAAGTATAAACATTTTGCGACCGCTGAGGGCTTTAGTTCAGTCCGATCAAGTTAAATTGCGCTTACTGTATGTACCTACTTTCTCGCATCTAATACAATTTAACTCAGATCTACAGCATGTTCTTATCTCTCGGTGGCAGCTTCCGCACTCTTCTAATCTGGTTGTGAACACCCTTTATGTGCTCTTTAAGCGTGTACGAATGAAGGAAACCTTTGAAGCAAATCTCGCATTTAAAACGCCGATCGCCGATGTGACCCTGGGAATAAAAATTTCAAAAAGTTATACTAAGCTTTTTTTCTACACAGCACTCGGGGACTGCCGCGGTAAAGCTATTGCATGCCACCTAGAGGCGAGTTGCTGAACTAAAGTGACAGCGTTAGGTTTTTCGTTACGGAATTTCTGGATTCGGTCTCCACGCTCAAGGCCCGCGATAGAAGCTATGCAATAGCTTAATATTTTGACTTTTGATTCATCACACAAAAACCGGTCACTCACCCGTCTGTGAGCGAAGAGATTAGCAGCGCTTAGAAACAGCTTCCCGCATTGTTTGCACTGATAGCGCGGCGGACGATGTCGCTCAGAGTGGTAGACGAGATGCTTCCTGGTAGCGAACTGTGCGGGACATTCCTTGCACAAGTACGGCTTCAGGCCGGTGTGCTGGTTCTTGTGATCTAGGTAGTGGCAGTATACCTGAACAAAGATATTGAGTGAGTGAGTGAGTGAGTGAGTGGTGAGTGAGTGAGCGGTGAGTACGAAGGTACGAAGGGTGAGGAAGTCGATGTGTGAGTGAATTAGTAGAGAGTAAATGGTGAGTGAGTGAGAGGTGAGTCGATGAGGGAGTGAGTGAGTGAGTCTGTAAATGGTGAGCGAGTCGGTGTCTGAGTGGTGAGTTAGTGAGTGGTGAGCGAGTCGGGGTGTGACTAGTGAGTGAGTTAGTCGTAAGTGAAAGGTGAGTGATTAACTAGGTAAATAAGAGATTGAATGAGGGAACGAATCAGTGAGTGAGTGAGTGAGTGAGTGAGACTCACCCGGAAAGTCTTGCCGCACTGCTCGCACAGGTAATCCTTGGAGTCAGTGTACAGTGAGTTGTACGGTACATCCGGGTGAGCTTCCTGGTAATGCATGTACAGACTAGTGCGGAATGTATTCGGCACTTCCACTAGGCACTGTAACAAGGGGTTTTTCATTCATTTAGGTCGTAGTAAACTTACTTCAACTAAAACGTCTATTATATCTGCTGCGATCTCTTTTTATTGACATAAGAGGAACAAGATAAGTTTGCTGGAAGAGAACTCTTAAAATTAGATTAGAATTTATTTATTTATTTATTTATTTATTTATTGGAAAACCAACAGCTTCTTTACAGAAAAAACACACAAGTATAAAAGACAGAAAGCCAATTATAGGTTTTCACGAGTAAATGACAGATTTTAAAACATGAATGAACTAAGATTAGAGATAGATTAGAGTATATAGAAACAAAAGAAAGTTTAATTAGAGATAAATGATCTTAAAACCCATATTCAATTGACAAATCTTTATAAATAACAAGGATAGTGTATTTCATATTACTTATATGTAACAATTTAAATATTTTTATTGTGACACAAATGCAAAAACAAAAACTCCAAAATGTACCTAAGTAGTCCAGTACTAAGCAATCTATTTACACTCCATGTTTCAACTAAATCCTTTCAATCGTTTTCGCGTGAAAGAGCAACAAACATACATCATCATCATCATCATCACGTGCAGCCCGTCTCATCCCACTGCTGGGCATAGGCCTCTCTTCGCTTGTGCCAACCCTCCCTATCCTGCGCCAGTCTGACCCATGTACGACCTGCTGTTTTGACAATGTCGTCGACGCGGTGACGACAGGTGGAGCAGGGTTGTTACTGAGTGGGTCCCCCGGGAGGGCTATAGAAAAGTAGGTCGTCCGCCTGCTCGATGGGTCGACGACATTGTCAAAAACAAACATACATTCATACAAAATAATGTCAATAAAATTAGGTACTTACAACTGGACAAACATTAATACAAAATGATGACTTAAATAATAGGTAAGTACTCACTACTGGGCACTTCCTGTACGGCTTGTCGGGGTCACTGACCCGCGTGCGTCTGGTTCTTTTTGCACCTCTCGGCTTAGCGCCTATAGAGGTCCGATGTATCACCTGTCACATTACAATATAATAGATAAATAGATAACATTTATTTAGACACACACACAGATAAGATAGTACAGAAGAAATAAGGACTAACAAAACAGGACAGCGGCACAATTAACCGCCCACCTATTTTAAGTAGTACTTAGCAGAAAAATTAAAAAATCTTAATAAAAGTTATGACACCGGCAGGATTTGAACCTGCGTCGATACAAGCGATCTCCCTAAACGCAGGATGCCTCACCACTCGGCCACGGGGTCTTTCTTTTAAGTAGTAAGTTTTGATTTTATCGCAGTTGTATGTTAAGAACATGAATTAGTCAAGTGTGAAAGTAAATAAAAAAGTAATGATGATGAAATACTGATTTTTGTAACCTGTTTCGGCGCCCTCTGGTGGTTTAGCTCCAACTTGTGCTTCCGAAGCGCTTCGATGCTGTCGAAGCCGTCTTTACAGAAGTAGCATTTGTATCTGAAAGCGAGCGATGGTTATTATAAACACTTATAACGGGATATTTACCATGATTTGGAGATTATTTAGTTTTCAATTTGTTAAAAGTTTTCAATTATTAAGTATGTATGTATGTAAGTAATACTCACACAGTCTCCGGTCGGCGCGTGTGCGCAGTTCTAGAATGTCGTAAGTAAACCGCGTGCGAGTCGAATGTGACGTTACATTCTGTACATAAGGTCGCTTCTGCGGGGTTCGCCGCAACCTCGTCCTTAAATAAACATATACATTGTAAGAAGTAGCATTTAAAGTGTAAATGGTGACCTCACGACAGTGCTAGTGACCTCACGATAGTGCTATTGACCTCATGAAAGTGCTATTGACCCCATGATAGTGCTAGTGACCTCATTATATTGCTAGTGACCACATGACAGTGCTAGTGACCTCAGGATACCGCTATATACATACCTCATGACATCACTAGTGACCTTATTATATTGCTAGTGACCTCGGGACATTTCTAGAGACCTCATTATATTGCTAGTGACCTCATGATATTGCTAGTGACTTTATAACATTTCTAGTGACATCATGATAGTGCCTTATGACGCTTATATTTCTTGTACAAGAACAATCTTATCTCTTGAAAGACTTTTGTATTGTGAGTATGTAGGTATAATGTAGGTGTATTGTATTTATTATTTCTATTATTATTGTTATTTTTAAATTCTTTTTTTATGTACTTATTTATGTTTATTAATATTATGTTAAGAAGTTGTGAGAGACAATAAATAAAATGATTGATTGATTGATTGAATGTATTAGGAGTCTACTGAATAATAAGTCAATGTATACAACATACCTTATGTTTATATTTCTTGTGGAAGAACAGTCCCTTTTCAGATACAAAGCTGCGCGCGCACGCCGTGCATATATGAGAGGTGGCGTGAGCTTCGCGACGGTGGTTGTTCAGTGTCGTCTTGTTGCTGGAAAATATATATAGCTAGTCTAAGCTGTTACATAAATATTTTTAAGCTATTGCATAGCTTCTATCGCGGGCCTTGAGCGTGGAGACCGAATCCAGAAATTCCGTAACGAAAATAACCTAACGCTTGTCTCTTTGGTTCAGCAACTCGCCTCTAGGTGGCATGCAATAGCTTTACCGCGGCAGTCCCCGAGTGCCACAAGACTTTTTTATATTATTTTCTCCTACTAGGTCTGGCATATAAAAGTGTACTGTGATTGAAAAGGGTTAAATTGTCTCTACGTCAATATGTACATTTTATAGATAATACTCACGTGTAGACGCTCAAGCATGTTGGACAATGATACTCAACGCCCTTATGTTGGTTGTAATGATTCAACATCACGGAACTGCAAATAAATATATTTGTGGTGACAAAAAGGAGTTATAAGTTAGCTGTGTGTACATTGTAAACAATAAAACAATAACATCCTTGGACATTTCACACAGCGTCTAGTCCCAATAATTGTAATTAAGGAACATAAATTAGTCAAGTACATTTTGGTACAAAAAACATTCAAAACTATAACTTTCTTTTGTCGTAATATTATTTCACTGATGTATAGAATGGACTGTCGGGATTACAGGCCATATTTTATCCCGGTAGCTTTGCACGGGTGTACTATAGTACACCCGTGCAAAGCCGGGACGTGATGCTAGTATTACTAGTATTAATGCAAACTGGAATCATAATTTAGACTATTTTGATTGAATTACTACCTACCTACTTGCTTTAGTGCTACTTCTTTTGTCTTATTTTCGTTGTTTTTATTAAAAGTGTTCGGCAAATAAATGTATTTTCTATCTTTTTTTTCTTTCTTTCTAGTTATTTATTTATTCAAACAAAGTTTTATATCAGAAACAAACAAAAAATACCTACACTACTTAAAAACTAATTTAATAAAAGTGAACTCTGTATTCTAACCTAGTATCACCTAAAGATAGAATACAGAGTTCAGGTCACCGGCCGCAGGTAGGGTGCCCAAAAGGCTGGCAGCGTTACCTCGTTGAATGGCTAAACTTATCCTTTGTCCGAGGTAAGCACCAGCCCTTTGGTCATTGGTTTCGTCATTCTTTCTTTCTAGTATACTCACAAATGGTAAGTCACCACAGGACATTGTCGGCAAGTATAGACCACTGTATGATTGTTTTTCCGATGCGCTTTGTAAGTAGACTTTGAGACGAAACGCATTGGGCATATGTTGCAAACTATATCATTTGGTGTGGCCTGTGGAAGAAATAAATAAATAAAAGACGTGTGGCACTCGGGGACTGCCGCGGTAAAGCTATTGCATGCCACCTAGAGGCGAGTTGCTGAACTAAAGTGACAGCGTTGGGTTTTTTCGTTACGGAATTTCTGGATTCGGTCTCCACGCTCAAGGAAACTATGCAATAGCTTGAAAATATCCTTGAACATATCACAGCGTCATCTAGTCCCAAGCTAAGCAATGCTTGTGTTATGATAACCAGATGACTAATATCTTCTATTTACTAATCTATATCTATACTAATATTATAAAGAGGTAAAATTTGTTTGTTTGTTTGACGGAGGTAATCTCTGAAACTACTCAGCCAATTTCAAAATTCTTTCACCGATGTGTAGAATGGACTGTCGGGATGGTTATAGGCCATATTTTATCCCGGTAGTTTCATTAGTACACCCGTGCAAAGCCGGGACGTGCTGCTAGTAATAAAATAAAAGCTATCATATTAAAATCTAATACCTTATGCCACTTATTATGGTAGTCCAGTAGACTTTGAGCCTCAAATCCTTTGTAACAGAGTTCACATTTATACGGCGCTTCTTTGTACGAGCGACCTTCTTTGCGGCGATTGAACTCCTGTAACAAGTTAGAAATATTAAACCGACTTCAATTTCGTAAATGTTCCGCTCTTGAGGTACATCCTTCTATCCTACTATCTATAGTAGTCCTACTTCCTACTATCCTATCCTATCTTACTCCTACTAATATTATAAATGTGAAAGTTTGTGAAATGTATGTATGTTTGTTATTCTTTCACGCAAAATCGGCTGGACCGATTTGGTTGAAATTGGTATGTATATATGGATTAACACATAGGCTTCTTTTTATCCCGATATTCCCGCGGTAACGGGACTTACACGGGTGAAACCGCGGGGCGCAGCTAGTATAATTCAGCATAGAATTCAAGAATCAGAATATCTTACCTGTAATTTTTTCTCATCAGTGTCCAAATATTCGACGTGGAATATTGTTTCATATTCAGGGTTGTACTTCCGAAGTAAGTATAAAAGAAACTTCTTCAATTTCTCTGGCAAATCAGGGGAATCTGCAAATAAATATTGATTATATATTATTATAGTGTCTGGGTGTTTTCTATCCTACTTCCTATCCTACTTCCTACTAATATTATAAATGTGAAAGTTTGTGAGAATGTATGTATGTATGTTTGTTATTCTTTCACGCAAAAACGGCTGGACCGATTTGGTTGAAATTTAGTATGTAGATAGGTGATACCCTGGATTAACACATAGGCTACTTTTTATCCCGATATTCCCGCGGGAACGGGACTTTCGCGGGTGAAACCGCGGGGCGCAGCTAGTCTATAATATGTATGCATTTACATTTAAAAAAAAGTATCTAAGTATGTATTATAATCGTAGTATGTAGGATCGTAGTGGATGGCACAAACTAAGGGAGGCCTATGCCCAGCAGTGGGTAAAATCGGGCTGTGGATGATGATGATGATGTATTGTAAAGGATACCTTGCTTCTGAAGCCATATTGTAAACCTACTGTACCTACATTCCTGCGAATAAATGTTTATGATTTATGATTATGATTTATTATAATCAGTCATCTGTAGGCCTAACATGTGCAACGTTTCGACACGACAAATGAAATATCTCGATCATGTCAGACTGCTCTAACGTACTATGTTAGAGGAGGAGATAATATTTTGTCGACGACGTGATGATTTCTCGCGCTGCACATGTTAAGCCGGCTGGTTACCATAACACAAGCATTAAGTTGCTTAGCTTGGGACTAGATGACGCTGTGTGGAATGTCCAAGGATATTTATTTATTTTTTATTTTGATTACTAGCGACCCGCCCCGGGTTCGCACGGGTCCAATAAATACATATAAACCTACCTCTTGAATAACTCTACCTATTAAAAAAAACCGCATCAAAATCCGTTGCGTGGTTTTAAAGATTTAAGCATACATAGGAACATAGGGATATAACGACAGAGAAAGCGACTTTGTTTTATACTATGTAGTGATGCAGAAAACAAGACTCGTGGTGAAAAACACTAGCCGAATGGAGACCATGGGATGAAACACGCTCAAAAGGGCAGGCCGCAAATGCGTTAGGATGATGACATCAAAAGAACATCTGGAGTGAAATGGATAAGAAACTGCATGAAATTGAAAAGAATGGCATGTCATGAAAGAGACCTACACCTATTGGGTTGAAAGTGGCTAAGGGCCGGCGCCCATTATCGGCATCGGCAAGGAAAAGGATTTTAGGTGGCAAATAGCAATATACTTTAGCATAATGGCAATAAAGTAGAAATTCATCCTCAAGCATACCGAAGCGGTATTTTTGTTATTACGACCACATATCACGGAAATTTCTACTTTATTGCCATTATGTTATAGTATATTTCTATTTGCCGGCGCCGGCCCTAAGAAGTGATGCAGTGTAACACAGCACCTCTTTTTAAATTTGGCTTAAGTTAATGTACCCACCTGGTTTTATAGTCAGCATCCGTACATCACACTTATCATACCTATTAAATATTTTAATAAAAATCTCTTTGTTCATCTTCACGTTATCACCCAAGTCATTAAACTGCCCCGTGTCTAATATATCCAATATTCTTTCTTTAAGCTTCGCTTTATTTTTAAGGAACTTCTGCCTCGCTTTAACTAATTTATCATTCTCCCCGCATTCTTCTATTAACTCGTTAAGTGCTATATCATCTGCGTCTTCATACTTCACTTCTGTGAGTTTCTTAACCTTTTTCGGTTTTGTTTTCACCTTTTTGACTTTCTCCCGCTTCTTATTGTCAAAGGGCTCTAAATTATCTAAAAAGTCGAAGCAGTCATTCTCCTCTTTTAAATCGCTCAACGGTAAATCATCGCTCAAATCTTCTTTGTATTGTTTCTGTATATCTTCAAAGTTGTCTAGAAACTCATTCTTCTGTAATACTTCATCAAAATCAATCTTGTCTAGTGTCTCTTCTTGTTCTTTAATAATAAATGTGTATGTAGCTTTGTCTGTTTCATCTGTCTCCGTTTTTACTAGTGATAAAAGGTCAAGGTCAGGGTCAGAATTAACTAGGTCTGGGTCAGAGTTTGTATATTCGTAAACTTTGTGACGTGATTTATTGTTGCATATTGTTAAGGATGAAGGCGGTAGCTGCTCGTACAAGTTTTCTGGTACAACCTGTAAAATATGCAAACTTTTATTGCAAATAACTTTATAGGGCGTCTTATAGACATGCTATGGTGAGGGAAAGTAAATATTGTAGAGATCATATTATGCTAAAAGAAGACTTAGGGTTTATACTAATACTAGTAGCACGTCCCGGCTTCGCACGGGTGTACTTATGAAGCTACCGGGATAAAATATAGCCTATAACCTCCCGGACAGTCCATACTACACACCCCCGAAAGAATTTTTTAAATCGGTCCAGTAGTTTCGGAGATTACCTCCGTCAAACAAACAAATTTTACCTCTTTATAATATTAGTATAGATTTTAAAAAGGTAATGTTGGTTTGTGTGTTTGTTTGATAGAGGTTATCTTCGAAACTACTCTGCTGATTAGTAGTGTAGTATAATTAGTACACCTCTGCAAAGCCGGGATGTGATGCTTGTATCATATATGTTTTATAACTTACCGTCAGTTTCTTCTGCTTCCATTTGTTGAGAACCTTGTTGGCGAGCCGGCATCGCTTATAAAAGAGATGAAACTTCTTGAGCTGATACTCACAGATGGCGCAGTACTTTAATGATTTGTTCTGGTATATCTGAAATAAGAAGTTTCTGAGTAATTAGTATTTTAAACATACAAATTCTTGTTTGTAATTAAGTACTACTTGGTCAGAAAAAAAAGATTTGTATGGATGTTTGTTAATTCTAAGAAGGTAGACAGGGTATCAAATCTTATTTTAATGCACTTCGCTGCTCAAAGAGATACCTATTATGGTATATTTACAAAGATTCAGCTTACATCATAGTTGCATATTTCGTCGTGCAGTTCAAGCAGAACTTCAGGTATATCTCGGGTTTCTACATCAGTACGGAGGCAAATACGACATAATACCACTTTCGACATGTTTATTTTCTAGCTGATTCAGATAACATCGCTGACGCTCTAGATCAATAATTCGCAAAAATACAGGGCTGGCTGCTGTGTAGAGGCTATTTACACTATGCAATGCATCCTAAGTCTTAAAGATGCGCGACTATGAATGATTTCATTCGCGTTAGTCGACTTTGCAAATCATTCACGCCATTCGACTGGAGGACATGAAGACTACTAATACTAATACTAATTCTAATACAGGCGACATTCGTTTCTACCAAGTTGAATTGAAAGCTCAAAATTGTCTGAACAAATGCTGAATCATTCATATACCCCATTCGACTGGATTATGAAGACTACTAACCTATTTGTATATTAGGCTACTTTCGTTTCTACCTCTATGAATTCAAAGTTCAAATTTGACTGCATGAATGGTGAATCATTCGTTTGCGCCATTCGACTGTACATGAACGATTTGTCTAGTAGGCGACTTTCGTTTTTACCTCTATGAATTCAAAGTTCAAAGTTGACTGCATAAATGGTGAATCATTCGTTTTCGTCATTCGACAGGACATGAACGATTTGCCTAGTACGCGACTTTCGTTTCTACCGTGATGAATTTAAAGTTCAAAGTTGACTGCATGAATGGTGATTCATTCGTTCACGCCATTCGACTGGATTTTGAAGACTACTAACTGATTTGCTTAGTAGGCGATTTTCGTTTCTACCTCTATGAATTCAAAGTTCAAAGTTGAATGCATGAATGGTCATTCATTCGTTTTCGTCATTCCACTGGACATGAACGATTTGTCTAGTACGCGACTTTCGTTTCTACCAGGATAAATTTAAAGTTCAAAATTGACTAAATGAATGCGGATTCATTCGAAACTGCTGCGCAGTCGTTGTCGCAGAGTATTAGTATTACTAATATTAGTAGTGGTCATTCGACTTTGGAGATTAGTATATTACTAATATCCGAGTCGAATGCCTAAGTTAGTAGTTGTTGATTATTCGACTGCGCAGATCATTCACAGTCGCCCATCTTTACTAAGTCTATTTTTCCGAATTTTAATAAATTAGAACGCCATCTATTGTCGAGTAGGAGTAACAACTTTGTTTGATGATAATGTTGCCATGTTTTTTTTTAATTTGGTTGATTGGACCCGAACTCGTGAATGAATGAATGAATGAACTGCTATTAGTCTGTGCTGTGGTGGTTTGAGAATTTGGTTTATTTTTATTTGGTTTTCTTTTTCTTTCATTTCATTTTGAAAAATTGATTTGAACGGAATTATTGAAAGTGTGAAGGTTGTTCGGTGAGGAAAGGAAACTGTGGGAAACATACACCACGTTGATTGTGGACTCTGCTATTATGAATCGTGGTAAGATTTATAAAATACTTGCAGCACGTCCCGGCTTCGCACTGGTGTAGTTTAGGTACTAATGAAGCTACCGGGATAAAATCTAGCCTATAACCACCCGGGCAGTCCATTCTACACACCCGTCAAAGAATTTTTGGAATCGGTTGAGTAGTTTCGGAGATTACCTCCGTCAAACAAACAAAAAAACAAATAAATTTTACCTCTCTAGTCATTATAAAGTATAATTTAAAGTATAATTAGTATAATAGACTAACTGCGTCCCGAGGTTATACCTACAGTGGGGAATAAGTTTTCTTCCCATGAGAATACCAGGATAAAAAACAACCTATGTGTTAATCCAGGATGTCAGGTATCCTTGTACCAAACTTCATTTAAATCCGTTTTAGCATGAAAAAGTAGCAAACATTCACTTTAAAAATTATTAAAGTGATAGTGTGATAACTTGTAGTTCATGTCAGGATTTATAATGTCTAAAAAAAACTCAGGCCTTTACATCTATACTAGATGATTTAAACAGCGTTAGGAGGCAATCTTTGCCTACACCGGAACACTGTAGTGCATGGGACATTGTTTTAGATGGAATTTTGTTGCACATTTGCAATTTCTTGCAAAAACTAGCTCTAACTTATGCTTGCAATGTGATTTTTTTTCAGAGAAACCATCAGTGAAGATGTGTAGAGTGTGTCTATCGGATAATGTCATCGCAGAAGCTATTGACACAAGACTTTTGGATTTCTACAACGAAACAACTGCTGTGAATGTGAGTATAGCATCTATACTTCAGGCCATTGAAGTCTTACCCAGTAGACACCTAATAGTACTACTAACTAGTACTTCGCAATACAAACTATATACAAACGCACTACAAACTATATTATACTTAAAAGGAGGCTTCGATTCGCCTCATATTACCTTTTTACACCAAAATAAATAAATATTCTTTAACATTTTACACGTTGTCATCTAGTCCCAAGCTAAGCAACTTAATGATTGTGTTATGGTAACCAGACTGATGATGACTGATATAATACTTAGATACATTTTTTTGTAAATACCTACTTATTATAGATAGAACACACCTAGACACTGAACAAATATCTGCAGAACATGTAAACATAGCGGGGATCGAACCCGCAACCACCGCGTCTCAGGCGGGCTTTCGCCCACTGCGCCACAGAGGTCGTCGTCAATGTTCAGTTATGATCATATATAATTTTATTTATTTAACGTTGATAGACGAGCAGCTACTGCTGGTATGTCTATATCACACAGTGTTGGAATAGTCTTTTTAGTTTATGTATGGTTAATCTTTTTGAGCACTGAATTTAACTATCTAATATGTATATTTTGTTATTCAGGTGTTTCCACACCCCATGCTCTCGTTCTGTCCTCTCTGTGAGTACAAGTTGAGGAAGTTCTACAACTTCAAACAGAGATGTCTCAGATCCAACTTTGTACTTAAGAAGGAGATAACTAATGCCGGACCTGTAAGTATTTAATACTATCACTGCAAAACTACTGAATGAAAACATCAAATAACATACAACAAATTAGACTCAGCGTGGTATAAGTTGCTTCACGTAAAAAGAACGATGAGGGTCGTGTCGGGGGTATGTGTTGGTGGGGGGTCACTCGCTCACGAACCAATAGCACGCGCTACATCAATGTGTGAAGTGCGCCGCGTCACCACACAACACATCACACATAACATTCATTATAATCGCCTACTAAGCAGCTTTTCACCTCAGCGTTCTTTTTTAGGTGGCTTACCACTCGGCCACGAAGCACCGACTATCATATCATATGTTTTTATTTCAGATAAATTTAAAATCATTGCAACGTTTGATTCCTCATGATTTGGGAATATCAGTGCCGGGCGATAGACGAGGATTTTATGAATTTAAGTGCAATAGTTTTATCGCTGAACAAAACTCAGCGAATAAAACTATACCTCAAACACATACAAACAACTTAAATGACGTAAAAACTGAAGAAATGATTATTAATCCTGATAAAATTAAAATAGAAATATTCGAAGATCCTTTATCAGTGGATCAGAATGATTCTACTTTTAAGCTTATGGAGGTAGATAAGTTTGAAGATACAGAAAATGATCCAATTGAAAATACAATAGAAACAGATGCAAATGATAGAGCAATAAAAAATGATGCAAGAAATGGTGATGCAGTAGATAATGATAGAATTGAAAACAAGGCAATATATGAAGATGGTATTCATGCAATTAAAGTAAAAGAAAAAGATACAATTAATGATAGACCAATAAAAAAATATAGAAAGTTATTAAATGATAAAAAAATTAAAAGTGATGCAGTAGAAAATGATACAATTGAAGATGAATCAATTGAAAGTGACTCACAAGACAGTGACGATGAAACGCTAACTAAAAAGAGAAACAAAACAACAAAAGTATCAAATAAAACAAATACAATTCACAAAACCACAACTGAAAAACAGGGAAAATCTCAATATTCAGAAACAGACAGATTCACACCGGAACAATTAGATGCATTAAGTAAAGAAACAATGACTATGAATGATTTTGATTTAACTCAGCTTAAGATAATAAAAAAATGTCTGTCTAAGGAACAGAAGAAGCAGTTAAACTTTCAATTAGATGTTGAGAAACTGAAGGAATACTGTCTCGAACTTTTGGATGAAGAGAAAGTGGATTTGGGTGAAGTGAAGATGAACAAAGAATTGTTTTTAGATATGTTTGGGAAGTGTGATATTAGTAACATAAAAACACTTGGAGTTGTTAACCAAAGTAAGACTTTTAAAAGCTTTTATTTAGCTTGTAACGTGAGGTTTATGGAAAGAAAGAAAGAAAAAACTATTTATTTCGTAGGACTTAAAATAGTACAGTCTAATAAGCTAGGTGACTCTAATGCCTGTTCCAAAACAACTCCCTACACCTTGAAATCGAATTAACTCATTCAAGGCCCACCTGCTGCTGCTGTAGTGTGTCCGGGGCACCCAACGTGTTAACGACCTTTTTGGCGCAGTGGGCGAAGGCCCGCCTGAGACGCGGAGGTTGCGGGTTCGATCCCCGCTACGGGACCAATGTTTGTATGTTCTACAGATATTTGTTCCGCGTCTGGGTGTTTTCTATCTAATATGTATTTACAAAAAGATGTTTCTAAGTATTATATCAGACACCAGAGTTGGCCACTTGCTCATACGAAGGAAGGAGGAAGTCATTTGGTTACCATAACAAGCATTAAGCTGCTTAGCTTTGGACTAGATGACGCTGTGTGAATGTCAAAGGATATTTATTAGTTGTATTTCTTTTCAGTGGATAATTTATCAAAAATTAAGAAATTTCTTCTGTATCTTCACAAAAAATACAACCCAGAGTATGAGACTATTTTCGAAATAGATTATCTCTGTACTAAAGAAAAGAAAATCCAAGAGTTTAACTCGAGGAAGAACAACAAACAGTATATTGAAGCTGCTTACAAGTGCGAAGAATGCTATCTGCCTTTTACTTATCTACAAAAATTGGAATATCACAAGAAAGGACATGTTGTAAGTTATATAGGTGCCTCACCTCGAACATTGAAATCACTCCATATCCATCCATACTAATATAATAAAAGGGAAAGTGTGCGTGTCTGTCTGTCTGTTACGGGGCGACAACGGGGCGACGAATTGACGTGATTTTTTGTTTGGTGATAGTAGAAGGGATGGAGAGTGACATATGCTTTTAATCCCGATATTCCCGCGGGAACGGGACTTACGCGGATGAAACCGCGGGGCGCAGCTAGTAATATGTAAGTAGGAGTAGGAAGTAGGGTATTAAGTATAGATTTATAATCCACAGGTAACACCAAATGATATAGTTTGCGTCATATGTCCCCTGCGTTTTGCTAGTAAAACGAGATACTATTCGCATCGTAAGGAGTGTCACACAGCTGTGTACAGATGTAAACTATGTCCCGTAGTGACGTACCATCAGTAAGTATATTATTGTTGGCAAAACACTATACTTAATTGCTTGAAGCGAGCTAAGAGGAAGAAAAAATAAGCTCATTGGTTGTCAAAAATAATTGTCTATCTCGTGATTGGCTAGATTGTCTAACCAAATGTCAATTGTCAAATCTAGCCAATAAGATAATATACAATTGTTTTCGACGACCAATCGCGTGCGTTTATTTTTCTTCCTATTAGCTCGCTTCAAGAAATGAAGTATAGTTCCAAACGATCATTATATTTCATTTTCATCGGTGAATCAAGATACTATACGCATCGTAAGGAGTGTCTTACAGCTGTGTATAGATGTAAACTATGTCCCGTAGTGACATACCATCAGTTATGTATTACCACGGGTACCTCATCTCGAACATTGAATTCACTCCTATTTTTTTTCGGGCTATTTTTTGGTGTTTGATTCTTGAGGCGTCACCTAGCGGCGTTTATGCATCCGACTGCATGATACTTAGCACCAGATGGAGTTACTTATTTTTGATTGCAGGCAAGACCTAAACGCCGCTCGGGGTAGCCCGAAGAAAAAAGAACAATGTTCGAGATGAGGTATCTGACTTATGTAGGTAATCTGTGGTATAGATAGTAAAGATTATATTATATCTTAAATATTTATTATTTGCAGTTCCGTGATGTTGAATCATTACAATCAACATAAAGGCGTTGAGCACCATTGTCCAATATGCTTGAGTGTCTACAAGTGAGTATATTTACCGCAGTGTATCTATACTATCTATACTTCTATATATACTTATACTAATATTATAAAGAGGTAAAATTTGTTTGTTTGACGGAGGTAATCTCCGAAACTACTGGACCGATTTCAAAAATTATTTCACGGGTGTGTAGAATGGACTGTCTGTTATAGGCTATATTTATCCCGGTAGCTACATTAGTACACCCGTGCGAAGCCGGGACGTGCTACTAGTTTCATATAAATTCGGTAGACATTTATTTATTTATTTCAGCAACAAGACGACATTCGAGAGCCACTACCGCTCAGCGCATGCCACTCACGTCTGCAACTTTTGCTTGCGCAGATTCGTATCAGAGAATGGACTCGAATGCCACAAGAAATTAAAGCATAAGGTATCTTATATGAGGTCACTGGTACTCTCACGAGGTCACTGGTACTCTCACGAGGTCACTGGTACTCTCACAAGTTCGATGGTACTCTCACGAGGTCACTGGTACTCTCACGAGGTCGCTGGTACTCTCACGAGGTCACTGGTACTCTCACGAGGTCAATGGTACTCTCACGAGGTCACTGGTACTCTCACGAGGTCAATGGTACTCTCACGAGGTCACTGGTACTCTCACGAGGTCAATGGTACTCTCACAAGATCACTGGTACTCTCATGAGGTCACTAGCACTATCGTGAAGTCATTATTTATACTTAAAATGCTACTTATTAAAACGTATACGTTTATTTCAGGACGAGGTTGCGGCGAACCCCGCAGAAGCGACCTTATGTACAGAATGTAACGTCACATTCGACTCGCACGCGGTTTACTTACGACATTCTAGAACTGCGCACGCGCGCCGAACGGAGACTGTGTGAGTATTACATACATACACACATCCAAACTTCCATACTAATATACTAAAAGCGAAAGTGTGTGTCTGTCTGTCTGTTTGTCCGTCTTTCACGACAAAAGGGGGCGACGAATTGACGAGATTTTTTGCGTGGTGATAGTTGAAGGGATGGAGAGTGATATAGGCTACTTTTTATCCCGATATTCCCGCGGGAACAGGACTTACGCGGGTGAAACGTCGGGCACAGGTAGTACTTAATAATCGAAAACTTTAAAGAAATTGAAAACATAATAATCTCCAAATCATGGTAAATACCATTTTAAGTGTTTATCGCTCGCTTTCAGATACAAATGCTACTTCTGTAAGGACAGCTTCGACAGCATCGAAGCGCTTCGGAAGCACAAGTTGGAGCTAAACCACCAGAGGGCGCCGAAAAAGGTTACAAAGGTATTTCATATTTACTCGGTATTAAGAGTTATGTAATTTTTATTTTATTATTACGGAAACATGAAGTTGCCTGATCATAGGGTTCAAAGTAGCACTTTACGCTCCTAGGGCTGGAAAGTAAATAACTGTTACTCAAAATGTCACTTTCAATTTTGACATTAGGCGATTGTAAGTAATGTTATGTGTGATGTGTTGTGTGGTGACGCGGCGCACTTCACACATTGATGTAGCGCGTGCTGTTGGTTCGTGAGCGAGTGACCCCCCACCAACACATACACCCGACACGACCCTCATCGTTATTACGTGGCGCGACTTATACCTCTTTATAATATTAGTATAGATAGTGTGTCTAAATTTTATTATATTCTAATCATGTGACAGGTACCGCGGACATCTAGCTCTAAGCCGAATACTGCAGAAGGAAAGCGCAGGCGGGTCATTGACCCCGACGAGCCGTACAGGAAGTGCCCAGTAGTGAGTACCTAATATTATAGAAAGAAAGAAAGAAAAATATGATTATTTTGTAGGACCTCAAGGATCACTCAAAATAGTACAGTCTTATAAGCTAGGTGACTCTATTGCCTGTTCCAAAACAACTCCCTACACCACACCTAGACTAGCAGCACGTCCCTTTGCACGACTTTACTAATGAAACTACTGGGATAAAATATAGCCTATGTTACTCCCTGATAGTGTAGCTTTCATTCAATGAAAGAATTTTTGAAATCGGTCCCTTTGTTTCGGAGCCTATTCGTTACAAAGTGTGCAATAAAGTATTTTCTATTCTATTCTATCTTCTCATCTTGTTTCAGTGCCAAGTGGAAGTGCCTAATACATTCCGTACAAGTCTCTACAAGCACTATAAGAAAGCTCACCCGGATGTACCGTACAAATCACTGTTCACTGACTCCAAGAATTATCTGTGCGAGCATTGCGGCAAGACCTTCCGGGTGAGTCTCACTCACTCACTCACTAGCTACTCACTCACTGATTCGTTCCCTCATTCAATTTCTTATTTACCTACCTACTATATACTCCTTCACTCAATCACTCACCATTGAAATACGTCGTTACGTCGTCGTTTTAATAAATGATTTATTATATTATTTATTCACGACTAACTCACTCACTTACAGACTCGCTCACCACTCACTCACTGACTCACTCACCCCTCACTCACTGACTCACTCACTCCCTCCCTCTACGCATCTTTTACTGACTCACTCGCTGGCTCACTGACTCACTCACTTAATATCTATGTCCAGGTGTACTGCCACTACCTAGATCACAAGAACCAGCACACCGGCCTGAAGCCGTACTTGTGTAAGGAATGTCCCGCTCAGTTCGCTACCAGAACTCATCTGGTCTATCACTCGGAGAGGCATCGTCCTCGTCGCCATAAATGTAAAGATTGCGGGAAGATGTTCCGTACAGCTTCTAATTTGTATACACATAGCAAGGTAAGTGCCTAAACAGCCAGTAGGTAACTAATCTATCTCTGGTTTTGCTGAGTGTCGGCACGGGTACCTCATCTCGAAAATTGAATTCAATCAGTTTTTCTTCGGGGCTCGGGCTATGTTTTGGTGTTTTATTTTTGCGGCGTCACGTAGCGTCGTTTAGGCATCCGACAGCATGCTACTTAGCACTAGATGGAGTTACTTATGTTTGATTGCAGACAAGACCTAAACGTTTGGGGCGCAGCAAAAATCAAACACAAAAATAGCCCGAAGAAAAGAGAACAATGTTCGAGATGAGGGATCTGACTTATGTAGGCAATCTGTGGTGGCGGTAAGGGACCGCCTACACGGGCGCTAAAGTTAGCATTCCATACGTGACAGGTTGCAAGTCGACGCTTAAATAATTAAATAGTTTCTAATTTACAGATTCACATCGGCGATCGGCGTTATAAATGCAATATTTGCTTCAAAGGATTCCTGCGTCCGGCCGCGCTTAAGAATCACATAGCGGGTGTTCACAACCATATAAGAAGGAAGCGGAAGCTGCCATCGAAAGATAAAAAGGAGCTTTAAGATCTCAGTTAAATTGTATAAGGAGCTTTAAGATCTTAGTTATTATTTGATGAGAAAGTGTGTCAGGATCGTAGCAAGTGGTGATCCGTGGTCTCTGCCTACCCCCATGGGAAAGAGGCGTGATTCTATGTATGTATGTATGTATTGATGAGAAAGTACAGTAAGCGCAAATAAAGCCTATTAAAATATAAAAAAATAGAATCGTATTGTTGTTTTAATTTAGAGAAAATAACTCCAATCAATATGATGGATACACTGTTCACCGAGTTGATCGAAAAATAAACCAACTATACTTCATTTATTCAAACGAGCTAATGGGAAGAGAAATAAACACACGTGATTGGTCGTCGAATATATTTGGATTGGCTAGATTTGACAATCTAGCTAATCACAAGATAATTATTTTCGACGACCAATCACGTGTGTTTATTTCTCTTCCCATTAGCTCGTTTCAATAAATGAAGTATAAATGTGTTGTCCATAAATTTTGGCACATAGGTTTAGCCAATTACAGCTAATTTCCGTAAACGGAAAAAGATTCCAAAATCTTTCGACATGCCTATTCTGAACGTATGACAGCGCCATCTATTGTCGAGTAGAAATAATAAGTTATTGCTAATGCTGCCAGTATTTTTTTCTTTACTTCTGTGGTCTGAAAGACAGGTTTCGTTCGTTCTTTGATTGAAGCAAAGCAAACAATGTCAATGAACTGTCGAACGCAGTCGAACGAGTCTGCCTACCACAGAACATAATACTCAAGAGCTGCCTACTCTACTTACTCCAGTCTCCACTAACGTCAAAACAAAGTGATTTTTGGATTGGCATTCAGACAGAAATCGCAAATTCTTACTAATTTTATGAGATCCATGAATAAACATAGTATCAACAAACAGTCCAAAAGGACCTGTACAAAAACACCTTAGCAGTGCTAAAAATATGCTAATTACAGTGTGAAATATGTCGTCTAAAACAAAAATAAAAGTTTGTCGGATTTGTTTGAGGTCCGATGTTGGAGCCAGGGATGTGGATGCCTCTATCAACGACTTTTACGATGAATTGTGCGATTACGATGTAAGTAAATTACGCTCATAAGAAAACAAACCTCTGCTCAAAAGCATTTACTCTTACCGATTACAAAATAATTGCGAGAAAAATTCTAAAAGCTTAAAGCATTATTGATGTGCTAATTGACTGAAAAGTATCCTGCACTGAATTACTTTACGTTATTGATTGAATATAGGCATCTAAAGTAGCCTATGCGCTAATCCACGGTAATTATAAGCTTCATTACCAAATCCATTCAACAGAGTAACAAAGATTCACACTTATGTACTCCCCTCAAACATTCACCTTTATAAATATTAGTGTGACCGGTAGAAACGGATAATTTCATGTGCCCTCCGAAGCATGGTAGCGGTTCAATTACTGACTGCTCAGACTTTAACTTCCCATCAAGAATTTCTTAGCATAGACAAGAATATAAAAAGTTAATACAATAACTATAAAATTATTTATTTTTTTGTACATGGTCTTAGCAAGCTTCACAATTTATTGCAGACATACGAGAACCAGAGTCTAATGTACTGTCGACTGTGTGAACACCAACTCCGAAAAAGCTACAGTTTCAAGCAGAGATGTCTGCGAGCCAATGCACTCATCAAGGCGTGGCGGAAGAAGAAATTGACGGTTAATAAATCCAAACTTCACTATCACTATCACTACATAGTATAAAACAAAGTCATTTTTTCTGTCCCTATGTCCGAAAAAACCCGCATCAAAATGCGTTGCGTAGTTTTAAAGATATAAGCATAGGGATGCTTATATTTCAAAAAAAAATTCACTGATGTGTAGAATGGACTGTCCGGGTGGTTATAGGCTATTTTATCTCGGTAGTTTCATTAGTACACCCGTGCAAAGCCGGGGCGTGCTGCTAGTATCTAATACAGTAGTATTTCCAACATAACATTCTTCCCTCCTCACTCCTCATTCCCTCATAACATGACCATACCAAGATAATCTATTACTCCTCATCTTTTTATTCACTGCCTGTGCTTTAAGCCTTAAGACACATTCACACTTCCTTTTTTTGAATTTCCCATGTTATTTTTTTTTATTTTTTTTATTTTTAGAATTTTAGGAAAACTTACAGCTAGATTAAAGTCATAGAAAAAAAATATTAGAAACATGTGTAGGACACATGTTTGCCGATGGCCAATTTTCCACAAATAGTGACAGAGAATACAATTTTAAAAAAAGGGAAGTAAGTAGACGACTTAATACAGATAAATACATATTATACACATTAACAGATAAAACAGTGCATATTACTAATTGACAAAAATCACAAAAGTGGGTTTACTAACCATTGTTAAAAAACCGATCACTTAGTAATCGCTTGAGCGTAGGTATTGATGTGTTAAAGACATCCACGTCCACACCTGATTTCACCAAAGTGTTAAAGGAGCTACATGACCTTAGCTACCATTATAATATAATGATAAATTTGTTACAGATATTCCCCAAGACCCTCCACGTCCTCCTGCCCCCCTCCCCCCTCAGCTACTGCACCCCCCACGCTCGGCATCACACGGCACACTATATATACTCGGACCACGGACCGAAGCCGGCAGAATGTGAACGAATGTACGAAGCGCAGGATGATGATAATGTACCGCTCAGTTGTATGCGGGTGAGTGACGACCACTGTGGCGCAATTGGGTGAACGCCCGGCTGAGACGCGGGGCTTGCGGGTTCGATCCCCGCTACGGGACAAATGTTTGTATGTTCTGCAGATATTTGTTCCGTGTCTGGGTGTTTTCTATCTATATTAAGTATGTATTTACAAAAAAAAAAAAAAACTAAGTATTATATCAGTCATCTAGTTACCATAACACAAGCATTAAGTTGCTTAGCTTGGGACTAGATGACGCTGTGTGGAATGTCCAAAGATATTTATTTATTTATTAAGTTTTTTTTAAGCGTCGATTGGCTTCCTGTCACGTATGGAAGGCTTCTGCAAAATGTGGGCATGTACTAAATATGTATTTGGACATACCTCTGACTACCCCAGTAGACATCTTCAAAGGATTGGTGTAGGGAGTTGTGTTGGAACAGGCAATAGAGTCACCTAGCTTTTAAGACTGTACATTTTTAAGTGATCCTTGAGGTCCTACGAAATTAACATAATATTTTTATTTCTTTCTTTCTTTCTTTCCACACAGCGTCATTAGTCTCAAGCTAAGCAACTAAATACTTGTGTTATAGTAACCAGATGAATGATATAACACTTAGATATTTTTTTTTGTAATAATAAGATTTTATATTGTTATGTTTGACAGATGACAGATGTAGACATAGATCTTAAAGAGTTGGAGTTGGATATGAAGGAGGAATGTGACGCGTCTGAGGGTAGCGGGTTCGGATCCGACGACGTGGACAGCGATCTAGAACAAATTATGGACAGGTAAATATTATCGCATTTCATCTCGGGATATTGACTTTGGCCGAATACTCAAACTATAATAACATATTTAAGGCCGTATTTCACTTTTAAAACTATCGTGAGTTGTCTATACTATGTATACTAATCTATACTATCTATACTTCTATACTAATATTATAAAGAAGTAAAATTTATTGTTTGTTTATTTGTTTGACATAGGTAATCTCCGACACTACTCAGCGGATTTCAAAAATTCTTTCACCGATGGGTAGAATGGACTGTGGATGGTTATAGGCTATATTTTATCCCGGTAGTTTCAGTAGTACACCCGTACGAAGAAAATTTGTCGATTTAGATACCGACAATGTGTGTGAGACGCGCCCGCGAGTAACTACTCATACGCAGATGAAGATTCTCCGGAAGAATCGAAACATTGCCGCTCTCTAAATCCTATCCTATCCTACTATATTATAAATGTGAAAGTTTGTGAGAATGTATGTTTGTTATTCTTCACGCAAAAACGGCTGAACCGATTTGGTTGAAATTTTGTATGAAGATTGGCGATACCCTGGATTAACACATAGGCTACTTTTTATCCCGATATTCCCGCGGGAACGGGATTTACGCGGGTTACGCGGGTGAAACCGCGGGGCGCAGCTAGTCGACAATATTTTTGCGTTATTTCCCGTGTATTATAATAACTATTTTATCTTACAGATACATAAAATCAGAAATGAAAAAACCGAACACACGCTCAAAAAGTAAAACGCCGAAAGTAAAACAGAAAAATAAAATTGAGCAGAAAACGAAGCGGAAAGTGAAAACGAAAATTGAATTCGCTGACGTAGACGGTGATGAGGTGGATAATGATGATAATGATGATGGAAATGATATTGATGTTGATAATGATTTTGATGTAAATATAGAAGACAGTAAGTTAGGTAAGGTTCTTAGAGCAAAAAATAGGCCCATTGTATTTTAAATCTTTATAGAAAAGCTTTTTATAAATGAAAAATCTTACTAAAAGTTTTGGGCTTCGATGGGATTCGAACGCGCGATACAAGCGATCGTCCAAGCCGGACTGCCTTACCAATCGGCCACAAAGCCCTAGTCTCGTAGCCCGAAACTATCAGTATGAAAATTTCTCAGTTCAAGCAACTTGAAAAAAGCCAAAAATTCGATTCCGATGGGATTCGAACCCGTGATAACCGATCGCCAAATTGCCTTTGCCCAATGGAACTTCAGTAAGCGTCAATTCACACCGAGATGGAAGTAAGCAAAATGTGAGAGGTTGCGGGTTCGATCCCCGCTACGGGACAAATGTTTGTATGTTCCGCAGATATTTGTTCAGTGTCTGGGTGTTTTCTATCTATAATATGTATGTTTTAACAAAAAATGTATCGAAGTATTATATCAGTCATCTGGATACCATAACACAAGCATTTGCTTAGCTTGGGACTAGATGACGCTGTGTGAAATGTCCCAGGATATTTATTTATTTATATTTATTTATTATTATTCCACAGTAATAGATGACAAATCACCACAAACAGACAAGAAGTACATAAATATAAAACAGAGAGTCGTTGAAATATTGGACCGCGGTGAAATAAACGAGTTAGCAGACAATATAAAGATGACAAAGGACATATTCCTCAAGATATATGATAACTTCCTACTCTCTGATATGAGGATGCTGTCTTTGAAGAAAGGTAAGGACTTGGCTTTGATTACCCCACTAGGATATTTAAATATTCTTATTAAGATATTGCTATGAAGACCTCTGTGGCGCAGTTGGGCGACATCCGGCTGAGACACGGAGGTTGCGGGTTCGATCCCCGCTACGGGACAAATGTTTGTATGTTCGGCAGATACTTGTTCCGTGTCTGGGTGTTTTCTATCTATAATATGTATGTATTTACAAAAAAAATGTATCTAAGTATTATATTAGGGTTACCATAACACAAGCAAGCCGCAAAAATCAAACATCAAAAAATAGCCCGAAGAAAAATAGGAGTGAAATCAATGTTCCAGATGAGGCATCTGTACTAATGTAATCTGTGGTATTATTTAATAATCTTTTACACATTTTATTTTCAGATTCCCAAGGACAGTATCACAAATTAAAAAAAGCCCTCCTACATCTACTAAAGAAATACAATCCTGACTACGAAACCGTTTTTGACATAGGTATGTAATTAAATAGTTTGTTTATGTACTTACCCGGATAAAAAGGTCTCCCCTGTTTATGGCTTAACTAGCTGCGCCCCGACTGTAGCGCCACATTGGTGTTGAATTTCGCGGATATTAGGTGAACTAATTATTTTTGTGACAATTTTCTAAATCCTGTCAAAACTGATTACAAGACTACAAAATTATCGTACGATCTGGAATCATACATGGTGCGGCCTTTTCCTTTTTTAAGAGGGGAATTTTCTTCCGATATCGAAGTCTATACTTAGTACCTCATAGCAACTGATGTGTATTTTAATATTGTGTACCTACATTTAATTGTTCCATGAATAAATTTATTTGTATTTGTATTCAATGTAGGTTTTTTTTTGTTTAAAAACCTGCAAAAGCTGAGTTGGGACCGATTTGTAACTGATTTTTGATAATTATGTTTTATTTTGTCTATGTCTAGTTTATAAGTTAGTTACAAATAAACTTTTTGATTTTGATTTTGATTTTGATTTTGATTTTGAATGTACCTATTTATCTTTCAGAGTACCTAGATACAGAAGAGAAGAAGCTATCAGAGTTCAATCGTCGGAAGCACAGCCAGGCGTATACTAACGCGAAGTATAAGTGCGAGCTGTGCTACCGCGGCTTCGAGAAGCATACGCAGTTCCAGTACCATAATAAATGGCATACGGTCAGTTTCACGGCTTTGCACGGGTGTACTAATGAAAATACCGGGATAAATGTAGCCTATAACCATCCCGACAGTCCATTCTATACATTGGTGAAAGAATTTTTGAAATCGGACGAGTAGTTTCGGAGATTACTTTCGTCAAACAAACAAACAAATTTTACCTCTTTATAATATTAGTAAAGAGTAAAGATAGTAAAGAACATTAAAACACTTCAAAACGTCTATAAATTAAAAATCTTACTAACTGTTTTTGGGATTTGAACGGAATACAAACCCACGAGAGATTTTTCATTTACTGTATCTATGTAATATTGCCTAATGCAAATGTTTGTAAGATTTTTTAAGCTATAGAAGTATAGAGACATAAGATTATAATGTACCCACTTATTTAATGTTTTGCATACCTACTCAGGTAGAACATAACTGGACACTACACTAGATTAAGACCTAATTGTTACACATATGTTCTTGCAAATAAATAAATCTTTATCTTTATCTTTATGTCAGCCGGCAGCGGGTGAGTTTCTCTGCGGTATATGCGGCATGCGCTTCCAATCCCTCAAGACTCGCGCCAGCCACCGAGCCTCCTCGCACTCCGCCGTATACTGCTGCAAGATGTGCCCGCTCATCACTTACCACTAGTGAGTAACGCCCGGTTCATATAATCCTCATCACTTACCACTTCCAATCCCTCAAGACTCGCGCCAGCCACCGAGCCTCCTCGCACTCCGCCGTATACTGCTGCAAGATGTGCCCGCTCATCACTTACCACTAGTGAGTAACGCCCGGTTCATATAATCCTCATCACTTACCACTTCCAATCCCTCAAGACTCGCGCCAGCCACCGAGCCTCCTCGCACTCCGCCGTATACTGCTGCAAGATGTGCCCGCTCATCACTTACCACTAGTGAGTAACGCCCGGTTCATATAATCCTCATCACTTACCACTTCCAATCCCTCAAGACTCGCGCCAGCCACCGAGCCTCCTCGCACTCCGCCGTATACTGCTGCAAGATGTGCCCGCTCATCACTTACCACTAGTGAGTAACGCCCGGTTCATATAATCCTCATCACTTACCACTTCCAATCCCTCAAGACTCGCGCCAGCCACCGAGCCTCCTCGCACTCCGCCGTATACTGCTGCAAGATGTGCCCGCTCATCACTTACCACTAGTGAGTAACGCCCGGTTCATATAATCCTCATCACTTACCACTTCCAATCCCTCAAGACTCGCGCCAGCCACCGAGCCTCCTCGCACTCCGCCGTATACTGCTGCAAGATGTGCCCGCTCATCACTTACCACTAGTGAGTAACGCCCGGTTCATATAATCCTCATCACTTACCACTTCCAATCCCTCAAGACTCGCGCCAGCCACCGAGCCTCCTCGCACTCCGCTGTGTACTGCTGCAAGATGTGCCCGCTCATCACTTACCACTAGTGAGTAACGCCCGGTTCATATAATCCTCATCACTTACCACTTCCAATCCCTCAAGACTCGCGCCAGCCACCGAGCCTCCTCGCACTCCGCTGTGTACTGCTGCAAGATGTGCCCGCTCATCACTTACCACTAGTGAGTAACGCCCGGTTCATATAATCCTCATCACTTACCACTTCCAATCCCTCAAGACTCGCGCCAGCCACCGAGCCTCCTCGCACTCCGCTGTATACTGCTGCAAGATGTGCCCGCTCATCACTTACCACTAGTGAGTTATATATTTTACTAGATGCGCCCCGCGGTTTCACCCGCGTAATCCCCGTTCCCGCGGGAATATCGGGATAAAAAGTAGCCTATGTGTTAATCCAGGGTATCACCTATCTACATACCAAATTTCAACCAAATCGGTCCAGCCGTTTTTGCGTGAAAGAATAACAAACATTCTCACAAACTTTCACATTTATAATATTAGTAGGATAGTAGGATTATCAAGATGTGCCCACACATCACTTACCACTAGTGAGTTATATATATATCCTTGGACATTCCACACAGCGCCATCTAGTCCCAAGCTGAGCAACTTAATGCTTGTGTTATGGTAACCAGTAGGCCTAACATGTGCTACGTTTCGTCACGACAAATGAAATATCTCGATCATGTCAGACTGCTCTAACGTACTATGTTAGAGCAGGAGAGAATGTTTTGTCGACGACGAGATGATTTCTCGTGTTGCACATGTTAGGCCGACTGATGACTCAAAGTTAAAAGTCAAAATATATTTATTCAATAAAGTCATATTAACGACCACTTAGACACGTCACGTTCTTAAAACTAGGGGATTCTATTGCCTGTTCCAACGCTGATTTAGTACTGAGATTTTTAAGCTATTGCATAGCTTCTATCGCGGGCCTTGAGCGGGGAGACCGAATCCAGAAGTTCCGTAACGAAATCACCTAACGCTGTCACTTTAGTTCAGCAACTCGCCTCTAGGTGGCATGCAATAGCTTTACCGCGGCAGTCCCCGAGTGCCACACGTCTTTTTTATTTTTCTCATAACAAACCTTAAAAGTAAATTTCTATTTACATTATGTGTAAAGATCGCTAAAGTGTTTTTATAACATGTTGTTTTGTTTCAGTCCTGTGATGTTGAATCACTACGAGCAACATAAAGGAGTGGAGTATTCGTGTCCTACTTGCCTTAGTGTATTTGAGTGAGTACAATATACAATGCTAGCTGCACGTCCCGGCTTCGCACGGGTGTACTTATGAAGCTACCGGGATAAAATATAGCCTATAACCACCCGGACAGTCCATTCTACACACCCGTGAAATATTTTTTTGAAATCGGTCGAGTATTTTCGGAAATTACCTACGTCAAACAAACAAATTTTACCTCTTTATATTATTAGTATAGAAGTATAGATAGTATAGATAAATAAATGTGGATTGTGATGAATATTTCTTTTGTCGTAGGAATAAAACAACATTCATGAACCATCAACGTGATCACAACGCTGACAAGAAGAAATCAACTTGCGCATCGTGCGCCATGACCTTTATATCGGACGTCGGACTCATGCTGCATAGGAAGTCGAAACACACGGTAAAATAGACATAAACACACACACACACAGAGAGAGAAAGAAAAAGAGAGAGAGGGAGAGAAAGAGAGATACACATACATACACACACAAACATACACAGTTAGTCACAGAGAGAAAGAACGCTGACAAGAAAAAATCAACCTTCTATTGAGATTAAATTGTCTTACACAAATATACACACATTTTTCCTATCTTGCCTCTTAAACTGTTGTCTTCTAGTCCTCTCCCATAAGTTATTTCCAATGTTATTTCCAGGATGACGTGCCAGTGAACCCGGGCGCTCACTCGACGTGTCAAGAGTGCGGTATAACGTTCGACACGGCAGACGTATACAGGAAACACGTCTCACTAGCGCACACTAAGAAAGTAGAGTCGTAAGTATATATATACTAGCACAGATTACATATTATGTGTAGATACCTCATTGAAATGACTCCTTTTTTCGTCGGGCTATTTTTGGTGTTTAATTTGTGCGGCGTCACGTAGCGGCGTTTAGGCATCCGACTGCATGCTACTCAACACTAGATGTAGTTACTTATTTTTAATTACTGACAAAACATAAACGCCGCTCGGGGCGCCGCAAAAATGGGTACTGACAGATACCCATTTTTGCGGCGCCCCGTCGTCATACATAAGATTTGTACAGATACTATCTGTACACATCAGTGGCGCAGTGGGCGAAGGCTCAGCTGAGACGCCGAGGTTGCGGGTTCGGTCTCCGCTACGGGACAAATGTTTGTATGTTCTGCAGATATTTGTTCCATGTCTGGGTGCTTTCTATCTATAATATGTATGTACATATTTACATAAAAAATAAATATTATTTCAGTCATCTGGTTACCATAACACAAGCATTAAGTTGCTTAGCTTGGGGCTAGATGACGCTGTGTGAAATGTCCAAGGATATTATTATGTAATCTGTCGTTCAACTCACGATAAAGTTTTGAAAATGTTTTATTTATTATCAGACATCGCTGCGCCTACTGCCACATCCGCTTCGCGACCCTAGAGGAGCTTAGGACGCATAAGGTGGAGCAAGGCCACCAGCGAGCGTCCAAGAAATACGCGCAACGATGGCTCAGAACTAACGATGTCAACCCGGTCAAGAAGATCAAGATCAATACGCCGGATAAACCGTTTATTAAGTGCGAACTGGTGAGTACAAATAGATTTAGTATATGGATTTTCATTGGCTTCGTTCGTTCGTTCGTATGAGCAAGAGGCCAACTCTGGTGACCGAGTTTTTAGGCCGCCTAAAGGCCTCCGTCATGGCTTACCATGGGCCCTTTATAAGGAATTTAAAGGGACTCTAAAAGGGACTTTAAAAGGACTGACAATTTGATGTGCAATGAAGCACGGAAGCTCTCAGTTGATAACGCCACTTGCGGTCACCCATCCAAGTTGTGACCGCTCAGAACGTTGCTGAGTACGTCGTGATTTTTATAAAAATAAAAATGAAATATAATGCAGTGTCGATAGTGAAAATAGGAAAAGTGGGTTTGTACCAAATATGACATGTATTTGGGCATACCTCTGACTACCCCATTAGACATCTTCAAAGGATCTAAAGAATTAAATAAAGATCTGAAAGAAAATGTCTACCACTCCTGGGTTACAGTCGTGATAATATTTAATTATTTTTATTATTATTTTTTTATATTTTTCATTTCAGTGTCCAGCCATGGTGTCAACTGCGTTCACTTCTTGTATGTACAAGCACTTTCTAAAGGACCATCCAGACATACCGTACTCGTCAGTTTACTCGCAAACCGCGCGGCGATTACTCTGCGACCTGTGTGGAAAGACCTTTATGGTGAGCTAAATGTTATATCACTAGTTAAATAATAATATTTCATCATCATCATCATCATCATCAGCCCTTTTTATCAGCCCACTGCTGGGCATAGGCCTCCCTTCGCGACTGTCGCGAATAATAAAATTCATTCAATATTAATTCAAGAAAAATGAAAATATTTGTACTTGCAGTGACAAAATAAAGATTTTTCATTACTCATACACGGAAAATACGCATGAAGTTGCCTGATCATAGGGTTTGAACCCGTTTCAATGAGTAGCATTTTGAAATTTAAATTTTCTATTTTTTTTGTCAATTTCCTCATATTCGTAATGAAAAGTAGAGTACATACCTCGGAAGAAAGGCCCTTCGATGCACTCGAACTATTATCGCACTCATCATCTCGCAACAAATCATCTCGAGCATCGAAAATTCGCGTTTCTTCCCTTGTATAGCAATGTACTATTGTATCAGGACCCGGCATTCTTCGCCGACCACGCCAACATGCACTCCGGCGTGAAGCCCTACCTCTGCGCGCAGTGTCCAGCGCGCTTCGCGACACGACGTCACCTCGGTCTACACTCGCAGCGGCACGGACCAGCGAGGCATGTCTGTAACCACTGCGGGAAGAGATTCCATAGCGCAGCCAATCTATATAACCATAGGAAGGTAAGTGTTGGGACCATAGACACCTCGGTCTACACTCGCAGCGGCACGGACCAGCGAGGCATGTCTGTAACCACTGCGGGAAGAGATTCCATAGCGCAGCCAATCTATATAACCATAGGAAGGTAAGTGTTGGGACCATAGACACCTCGGTCTACACTCGCAGCGGCACGGACCAGCGAGGCATGTCTGTAACCACTGCGGGAAGAGATTCCATAGCGCAGCCAATCTATATAACCATAGGAAGGTAAGTGTTGGGACCATAGACACCTCGGTCTACACTCGCAGCGGCACGGACCAGCGAGGCATGTCTGTAACCACTGCGGGAAGAGATTCCATAGCGCAGCCAATCTATATAACCATAGGAAGGTAAGTGTTGGGACCATAGACACCTCGGTCTACACTCGCAGCGGCACGGACCAGCGAGGCATGTCTGTAACCACTGCGGGAAGAGATTCCATAGCGCAGCCAATCTATATAACCATAGGAAGGTAAGTGTTGGGACCATAGACACCTCGGTCTTCACTCGCAGCGGCACGGACCAGCGAGGCATGTCTGTAACCACTGCGGGAAGAGATTCCATAGCGCAGCCAATCTATATAACCATAGGAAGGTAAGTGTTGGGACCATAGACACCTCGGTCTACACTCGCAGCGGCACGGACCAGCGAGGCATGTCTGTAACCACTGCGGGAAGAGATTCCATAGCGCAGCCAATCTATATAACCATAGGAAGGTAAGTGTTGGGACCATAGACACCTCGGTCTACACTCGCAGCGGCACGGACCAGCGAGGCATGTCTGTAACCACTGCGGGAAGAGATTCCATAGCGCAGCCAATCTATATAACCATAGGAAGGTAAGTGTTGGGACCATAGACACCTCGGTCTACACTCACAGCGGCACGGACCAGCGAGGCATGTCTGTAACCACTGCGGGAAGAGATTCCATAGCGCGGCCAATCTATATAACCATAGGAAGGTAAGTTGGAATTAATGATACCTACTCGCTTAAAAATAACTAGGTCCACACCACCAGGTTCTTTCTTGATTCTTTCCTTGGTTGTGTGGTGACGCGGCGCACTTCACACATTGATGTAGCGCGTGCTATTGGTTCGTGAGCGAGTGACCATCCACCAACACATACCCCCGACACGACCCTCCTCGTTCTTTTTACGTGGCGCGACTTATACTCGCCGATTCGCTTCGCTCACCGTCAAGCTTGTTTCAGACGCACATCGGCGACCGTCGCTTCAAATGCGAGATCTGCCTGAAGGGTTTCCTCCACGCCGCTACTCTGAACGAGCACGTGCGCGGCGTTCATCATCATATACGGAAACAGAAGCCATCGAGGGAACGGAAGATTAGCTATTGATTGCCATCGAGGGAACGGAAGATTAGCTATTGATTGATTGTATGAATAAATTATTACGAAACAGCTTGTTTTTTCTATTAGACTAGCTGCGCCCCGCAGTTTCATCCGCGTTAGTCCCGATCCCGCGGGAATATCGGGATAAAAAGTAGCCTATGTCACTCTTCATCCCTTCAACTATCAAATGAATAGTATAACGGAGACATGTGTGAACCGGGCGGATCTTTGTTCGCTTCGCTCACCGTTAAGCGTTGTTTCTTTTCTTTAGTTTTCGTTTTAGCCACATCTGAATAGCTACTTGCAGTCTTGTTTACGTCGTACTTGTTTCTAAAGTCATCGCGCGCGGGTCGGCGTAGTATGTAAATAAAAAAACAATTTGTATAAAAATGTATTGCTTTATTTCGAGTAAAAGTACAAAATGCGTCTACAAGATCTTATTTCAGTCATGTATTTAATATAGGTAACCTATTTAGCCACCAGTTAGGGGTCATATTATTTCATCGGTTTTTTTTTGTAGAAGGATAGTCTAATACTTATCTACGTAGGTACGTAGATAAGTATATTATAAGTATATGAGATATTAGATTACATAACAATTATTTATGATTGTTGATTGTATTTGACTAGTAGGTACCTACTTTTACCTAAAAGATACACATTTTTGAAATTATTTACAATTCAAAGAATGACGAAGGAACTGTAAGAAGATCAAAGGTCATTTACGATGAGGTCAAAGGTCATTGCTATCAAAACAGTTTTGATCAGTTTTTGACCTCATCGTAAATGACCTTGACCTAAAACTAAAAGATTATAAGTTTACGGTTCCCTCCCATTCCTACTTTTAATGACCCCACATGTAGTCAAAATATTTAATTTATAGAAATAACATACAAAAATAACCTAAATATATCTTTAACAACTAATTAGACTAATTATTGCTTTGCATTATTTTAAGTACCTATTAATATCTTAATTAAATGGCTCATAGATTCAACATTACCTACATTGTATTTGAGTTTAAGTATAGTTTTTATTTGAGATTCTATACAAGGAAATACAACTATACTACTGCTCATGCCTAGAAATACTAGGCTCGTATTCAGAGATTACACTCAATCGTGAATCTTGTCTCAAGTGATACTACTCTAGCTTATTTTAGGTACCTACATATCTCAGTTAAGGTACATCTACGTCAGGAATACTTACCAATAGAGAACATAGGTACCTAGTAATTTTTCGTCAAAATTAATAAATACGTATTCGTTCTCTATTGGTCAAATGTCCAAGAATATTTATATTTATTTATTGATAACTGAGACACTTATGACAATTTTTTTTCTCCTTATGAATAAAGATTGACTTTGACTCAAGTCTGAGTGCGTCTCTGAATAGGAGACTAATATCCAGTTTCAATTTTCAAGTCGTCATAGAACTAACGCCATGGAATTTTCAAAATTCTCACGCGATACAATCCTTACCTATCGGCACATTCACCAACATTCCATCATCATTCACTACAACATTAAGTCCTCCGTTCAAAGCCTTTACAGCTTTTTTCGTCACCTCCCTTCGTCTCACATGTTTCGCCTTTAATTTCTTAGGCACAGCATAGTACAATCTCTCCCAGAAAAGCTTATCCCCCCATTGGATATATGTATTCAATTTTACATGTGTCTTTATTTGTTCTGGCGCATCGTCTAAATTCACTCCTTCGAATAAAACAACGACGCAACGCGGTCGGCCATCTTTAGCCGTTTGTAAATATGCCGCGCGAAATTCTTCCTGTGCCCACGAATCACTTTTCATATAATTTTCCGATAAAACTATTAAAGTACGCCGCGATTCAGCGACAGAACGGTAAATCTGATTAAGAATACTTTCCCCTACTATCCAATCGCGTGTGTGAATACAAACTTTATACCTCTCTTCGAGTTTCGGTAGTAAAGTTTCCGCAACGAATTTTTCGTCTTGATGTACGTATGATAAAAATATATCAAACGGTTTATCCCTATCTTTTATATCGACTTCTGATGAGAAGCAACTAATGCCTTTTCCGAATAGCCAGAGACGGATTTCTAGAGAGTATTTGTACGCTAAACAGAAAGCAACAGCTAATAAAACGCCTATAATAGCTAAAGACGTGCCGTAAGTGACAGCTTTTTTGACAGAACAGAGTCGTGGTGTATCCACTTGTTTGACAAAGACGCCATCTTTGCAAACCAAATTGTTATAATCTTGTATTTTCGTCTGATAAGTTTGTAAATTCTCCACGTCTACTTCATTAGAGCATTCGCAGTCAAACGGATTCTTTGCTATCTTTATAGATATATTTCGCTGTAGAAACTCTAAAGGAACTCTGCTTAGGTCATTATCACTAAGATCAATGAATTTTAAATGTAATGGCAAATCAGGAATCGACTCTAAACCCAAACTGGAAAGATCTAACTCCGTTACAAAGTCTGGGAGTGTAGAATTATTAAACGAATGCAGCTTAAGTTGCATTTTGTTGATAATATTACCATTAAGAGTCGGTTCTGGTAGTTTATTAGGCAGCTGTTTGCAATCACATTCTGTTTTAAGACCCGCGGGTCTGACTAGACATTGGCATTCCTTTGGCGCTTTAACAGGGCATGTAAGATCCGATATTGAAACTGTTCTATCCATAAACTTACCACCATTCGCAACAGAGCTCAAACTACAGCCTTTTAAAGAGTTCGGTGAGTGACATTTAGCTTGGTCTGTTTCAAAAGGCAAGTCTTTTATTGAATGGAGGAAGTCGTAAAGATAGCAGTCACAATTGAATGGATTATTGTTGAGTTGTAGTGTTGGAATATTTTTCATGTAGAGTGGTGGTTCGATTGTAGTTATTTTGTTGTTCTGAAGATTCACTGTTATTGGATGGCTTAGGAAGTTAATGTCCGCTGCCTGGAATAAGAAAAAAAAAACGTTTTTATACACGGAAAGTACGCTTCAAGTTATTATAGTTGAAGGGTGGAAAACAGCACTTTTCGTCCCTAGGGCCGTAAAAAAACTTTGAGTCCCAGATGAAAGTAATATTCTATTATTTATCCCCACTGTCAGTTTTGCATTCTAGGTACACACCATTCGGTATCCGACTGCATGCTACTTAGCACTAGATGGAGTTTCTTATTTTTGATTGTAGAAAAGACCTCTAAACGCCGCTCTGGACGCCGCAAAAATCAAACACAAAAATAGCCCGATGAAAAAAAAGGAGTCATTTCAATGTTCGAGATGAGGCATCTGTATGTAGATACTTATGTTATCTGTGCATAGGCACAGCGTCAGGATGCCATCTTTGCCTACACTTAACGGGACACTGTAGTGCCTGGGACATTGTTGAGATGAAGTAGCCCAGTACCTAAACCATCCAGTAAATAAATAAATAGACACTTACAGTGAGCTGTGTCAGATTGTTGTGAGCCAGGTCCAGGAGTCGAAGCTGCACCATCACCTTCAGCCAGTCGCCGCACACGTCGCTGATGTTGTTGTTACTGAGGTTCAATGTTACCAGACGATCCAACATCTCTAGAGGCGAGTGGAGTTCTGAAAATTACAGATGTAATTGTAGATGAATTCAATTAATTTTAGTTTGGAAAGTTTTAGAGAGACACAAAGTTAAATTAGTAGTGGGTATACTTTTTACTTTTCATCCCCACTTTTAACCCCTTATCTTGTATTATGCACCCCTGCTGATATGAGCTGGTATCAGTTAAAAATGTACAGTCTTATAAGCTAGGTGACTCTATTGCCTGTTCCAACGCAACTCTACACCTGGGATAGAATCAAGCAAGAACCTGGTGCTGTGGACCTAGCTTTTTAAGCTATTGCATAGCTTCTATCGCGGGCCTTGAGCGTGGAGACCGTATCCAGAAATTCCGTAACGAAAAAACCTAACGCTTGTCACATTAGTTCAGCAACTCGCCTCTAGGTGGCATGCAATAGCTTTACCGCGGCAGTCCCCGAGTGCCACACGTCTTTTTTCTAAAGCGATCCCTTAACAATATAGTCAAGCTTCAGTGAGAAGCCAGTCAAACAGTACTCACCGTAATCAGTATACCCGTCGTAAACAATAAGTTCGTTCTCGCTGCGACATCTCCACGTGAGTTGATTGTGTGAGAGATCCAGTTCCTTCAGAGCGGACGCACGGAACGTGTCCTTGTGTACAGTTGTTATACGGTTGTGAGAGAGGCCCAGGGATTGTTTTTAGACAACCTACTTACAATTTTAGTACAGACTTAATCCATTTTGAAGTACTCTACCTAATGTCTGATATCTTCCCATAGTAAACAAAACCAAAATAGATAAATAGATAGGAAAATAGTCAAGCTTTAATGAGAAGTCAGTCAAACAGTACTCACCGTAATCAGTATACCCGTCGTAAACAATAAGTTCGTTCTCGCTGCGACATCTCCACGTGAGTTGATTGTGTGAGAGATCTAGTTGCTTCAGAGCGGACGCACGGAACGTATCCTTGTGTACAGTTGTTATAAGGTTGTGAGAGAGGCCCAGGATTGTTAGGGAAGTGGATGTGAATAGCTTTCTGAAATAGATGAAGAATGTAATTTTGATTATTATCACTCCATATTCTCTGTCAAAAATAAAAAAATACTAGTAAAAAAATTCTTTGGACATTTTAAACAGCGTCATCTAACCCCCAAGCTAAGCAACTTAATGCTTGTGTTATGGTAACCAGATGACTGATTAATACTTATGTAGATACATTTTTTTAATAAATACATACATTTTATAGATAAAAAACACCCAGACACGGACCAAATATCTACAGAACATACAAACATTTGTCCCGTAGCGGGGATCGAACCCGCAACCTCCGCGTCTCAGGCGGGCCTTCGCCCACTTCGCCACCAGAGGTCGTCGTAGTATTAACAATATTATCACTTACTCATCCAGCACTTGTATAAGATTCCTATCGAGATACAGCTCGGTGAGTGCTGCCAGCGGCTGCAGTAGAGTCCTCTCCACTCGCGCCAGCTTGTTGCGAGAGAGATCCAGCTTACTTAGCTTCGAGAGACCAGCGAAGATTGTAGCGGGCAGGGATCTGGTGGAAACCAGTGCATAAGTACAAGATTTTCAAAATCTACCCTTAGATAAGGGGGTGAATTCTAAACTGGTCATTAGGTCTACTATTAATTTAAGTATTAACATTAGATCAGATTCCATAAAAAAAATTGAGGATCAAATGAGGATCTTTGAAGTTATGAACAGACAATTTTATCGTCAAAAAAGAACCGATCTTGAAAATTATTTATGTGTTTAAAAGAGACTACCCAGAGGTAGTCTTATGAAAAAAAATTGAGGATCTGTTGAGGATCTTCGGAGTTATGGACAGAAAAGTACCTCGAGAGCGCAGGTCATAGTTCTAACGAAATTGAACTTAATTAATGTTATTTAGGTCCTCAATTTTCACACTTCGAAATTGAACTCAGTTTAATGTTATTTAGACACTTCTCCCAATATTTACCTCAGCTCATTCCCGCTCAAAGTCAAGTTGACAACAGCAGTCGAGTTATAGAACAGATCCTCCGGCAGTGTCTGCACTTGAGAGTCCGTTACACTGACGTCTGTCAACGATGGTAGATGTGACAGCGATGCGGGCTCCAGTGTTAACACGCCGTAGCTTTGTAGGACTAGCTGTGGGGTAAGCATACTGTTGATTATATATGGAAAGGTAAAACTTAAAAGTGACGTAGGTAAAGGTCCCGCCACGTAAAAATAACGCTGAGGGGCAAAGCTGCGCAGTAGGTGATATTAAGGAATGTTATGTGTGATTGGTTGTGTGGTGACGCGGCGCACTTCACACATTGATGTAGCGCGTGCTGTTGGTTTGTGAGAGTGAGTGACCCCCCCACCAACACATACCCCCGACACGACCCTAATCGTTATTATTACGTGGCGCGAATTATACCAAGTTTGACTGTTCTGCTTACCTTTTCTAACTGTGCTAGTTAGTCCTGACATAGCCTGAGATTCGACCCGCAGTGAGCGCATATTGTGAGGCAGCGTCAGCACGCAGAGATGAGGCGTGCTGACGAACAGTTGTAATGAACTGACGCTCATACGGTTGTTCTGATGTGAACCTAGTTAAACTACAATGTACCGACTAACCTCTTCTACTTGTGCCATATCCGTCATCGATGGTCCAGATTGTTGTCTAAACACAATGTCGACAATGTCGTTCTTCTTCTTTCGTATGAGCAAGTGGCCAACTCTGGCGACGGAGTTTTTAGGCCGCCTAAAGGCCTCCGTCATGGCTTAACGACTTTTAAAAGCCGGGACCGACAATTTAACGTGCCCTCCGAAGCACGGAAGCGCTCAGTTGATAATGCCACTTGCGGTCACCCATCCAAGTTGTGTCGTGACAATGTCGTGAATCATATATTACCTTGTTAGACGGTTGTTCTACTCACCTTTTCTAACTGTGTTAATCCTGACACAGCCTGAAATTCGACCCGCAGTGAGCGCATATTGTGAGGCAGCGTCAGCACGCGGAGGCGAGGGGTGCTGACGAACAGTTGTGATGGAAGGACGCTCAAGTTGTTGTTGTTTAAGTACAGCGTCTGCAGAGAATCTAGGCCTGTGGAAGGTTATACTGTTGTAACTATAGACTAGTGCTCAGGCCTTTACATCTATAATAGACGATCTATACTTCATTTATTGAAACGAGCTAATAGGAAGAAAAATAAACACACATGATTAGTCGTCGAAAATAATTTTCTTTCTAGTGATTGGCTAGATTGTCAAATCAATTGTCAATTATCAAATCTAGCCAATACGTGAATAAACAATTATTTTGGACGACCAATAACGTGCGTTTATTTTTTTTTCCTATTAGCTCGCTTCTAGAAATAAGGTATAAGTATACAGCGTCAGGAGGCAAACTTTGCCTACACTTTACACTGTAGTTTCTGGGACATTGTTGAGATGTAAATAGGGTTGTAGCTAAACCTTCTCAGCTTAGCCTTCACAGGAAAGACATGGTCAATACGTGTGGTGTTTTCTTACGTCACGATGTTTTCTTTCAATGTTTAATGCTCATAATATAATTTTTCTGACACGAAAAGTCCACAATTTTACATAGTTACCGAATACCTACTTGAATGGAAGTTACACAATTGAACGGAAGGTAGGTACATGTAACTTGAACGGAAGTTACACTTGAAGTTAAGTTTCATACCTCTAAAAGCATGGACGTCAACATCTTCAATATTATTTTTGAACAGCGACAGAGTCTCAAGATTACTCAATCCGTTAAAACTATCCGCAGATAGGTTTTTAATATTATTCAAGGACACTTCCAGGAACTTCAGTTTGGTTGATCCGCTGCTGTTGAACACGAAAGGGGGTAGTGTGGTAAGTCCGCTTTGGACCAGTCGAAACATTTCTAGTTGAGGAAGTACTTGCAATGCCTCCACTGGTATCACTGTCTGGTTATTCGTAGGACCTGAAATTAATTAATAAATATACCTACTTGGACATTCTACTTTCTAATTAATAAATTAATTATCATAATTTCGACCATGGTAATTAGATCTGATAAATAAACTTACTGTAAATCATCAAAGTGTCCAACATATCGAGTCCAGCCAGCGATTCAGTGGTAAGGGGCGAGCTAACACCGCGGTAGGTCAGCGCGCTGACTCCGCTCGCGTTCAGCGCTGACACTGCGCATGACAGCGCTGACACCGCGCAATTTGACACTGACATGCGGCGGAGAACGCTGCCTTCGGCGTATGTTAGCTGGGGGAGCTTATTGCAGTCCAATTGAGCGTTCTGTTAAATGGAAATTATAATGTGAGTGGAGAGCTAACATCGCGGTAAGTAAAAGCGCTGACTCCGCTCGCGTTCAGCGCTGACACTGCGCTAACTGCGCATGCCAACGATAATACCGCGCAAATGTGACACTGACAGGTGGCGTACGGTACTTTACGGTAGCGAAAGGAGCTTTTTGCAGTATAATGGAAATGAATTGTAACGTGAATACCTAATTATTAAAACTAGATAAAAAGAAACAAACATACCTAACAAGGTACTGTAGTATTTTTTTGTAAGCCATGTTTTTTATCTGAGTGCAGGTGTTCTTTTCTCAGAAAATTAAAGTCGTTAAAGAAATATTCTGAAGCTTGTGCCTAGATTAAGTTACCAACTTACATGACAATTGATTGTCGCCGACTTCTCATTATCACTCGTTGCAAGAAGTATCCCTGAGCAATCATACTCCTTCTTCATGTAGTTCAGGATCGGCTGGCAGGTGGGAGTATCCAGGGGCAAGTCCTGGGCACAGGAGAGCAGTGCCAATGATAGCACTGCTAGTATCCTGTCGTGCCTGGAAATAAAAAATAGTATCCAACTAATATTATAAAGGCGAAAGTGTTTCTAAGTTTAAGTTTTTTAAGTTTAATAAGGAAGTTGTTACTCCTTCACGCTCAAACGGTTAGACGGATTTGTATGAAATTTGGTACCAGGACAGCTTTGCTAGATTAACACATAGGCTACTTTTGATCCAGATATTCCCACAGGAACTGTGCACCGCGGGTAGCACCGCGAGACGCATTAGTATGATTTTATGTACCTAGATACCTATCGCCGAGACGCTACAAATGGATAAACAAACATCGAGTAGAAATAGGTAAGTACCTACCAATAATCAGTATTTGTACGCATTGTCATTGTTATGTTTTTATCTGGAACACATCGATACCTATTCATCCTATCCTACTTCCTACTAATATTATAAACACGAAAGTTTGTAAGGATGTAGGTCTGTATGTTTGTGGCTCTTTCACGCAAAAACTACCTACCTACTGAAAAGATTTGTTACAGTTTATATCCTGGATTAACACATAGTCCACTTTTAATCCCGTTATTTATACGGGAACTTCACTGCGGGTAACATAACACCGCGGGGTTCAACTAGTGTAAATGTGGGCGGACACGATCAACAACAATTTATTGTTTATCCTTTGTGCATATTTTAATGACATGACACAGATAAGCAAACTATTCTTATTAGGTAGGTACCTACCGTGTCATAGAATAATTTGTCCACGTGCAAGTGTAGGTACTTACCTATTATCTATCTATTTATCTATTTGACAACCTCCGTGGTGCAGTGGGCGAAAGCCCGAGCAGCAGAGGTAGCGGATTCGATTCCCGCGGCATGGCAAATGTTTGTATGATCTATAATTGCATATTAAAAAATCAGTCAAGTGCGAGTTCTACAAATATTACAACCGTCTAACCTGTTGGCGTTAAAAAACGTCAAAAATTATGTTTGTTAGGGAAACTCCCAAACATTTAGGGTCTTATTCATAAAAACTTGACAATTTAATACAGGTTTTAAGAACGTCTTTTCTTGTCACCCATATGTCAACGAAAAGATTTAATATGCGTTTTAGCTAATACAGGTTTTAGGTCGAATATGCATAATGGGGTTAATTTATTCTACCTACCTAACTAATTATAATTTGTTTTTAACTACAGTTTTTACCTACCTTCATCAACATACTTTGGTAGGTACCTACTACATGTCAGTTTTTGCGGATCCTATCAGTTTTCTCGTATATATTTTGACGTAAGAGTTGAATACTATAAATTGCCAATTTGACCTTGGTCATTGATTACATCGAGAGGTCATAATGTGAAAAAACCCAACTCAAAACAAACATGGCGGTCGAAACCGCATCATATTTCGACAAAACGAAGTTTCTTTTTTGGTTTTCTTACCAGATTGCGTCAGGATTTTATTTTAAAGAATACCCAGGCCTTTACAACTTTACTTGATGATATAGACAGCGTCAGGAGGCAATCTTTGCCTACACTTAACAGGACACTGTGCCTGGGACATTGTTGAGATGGTATAGGCTTGCCTGGGCACAATTGACAGTTGACAGCCTTTAGCCGGCCATATCCACAAGAAAGACAGTGGTCAATACGTGTGTGGCTGACTAGCCGCGGGTTTCCTCACGATGTTTTCCTTCACCGAAAAAGGCAATTTCATCATTGGGAGCGCTGTAATATAATAATGGCCCCGATACGACGGCCCCGACTATACCTAATTGCTAACTATAATTTCTAACTAATTCCTAAGTTTAGGTTAGGTTAAAACGCATGGTAAAATAAATGGTTAATATGAATAGCACCTTGACTAATTTATCTAAGTTAAGTAACTAACTATAATTTTAGTGATTTTAAGAATTATAGTCTAGTTTGGTGGCGCTCTGAATAGGGTAAACTGTCTAAAGCTAATTTTAGTCGATTTTAGTCAGATTTTACTTTAGTTTGGTCGTTCCGAATCGCCCCCATTATGGCCTTTAAAACTGCGTTGGGGACTTTAGTGAATGGATTAATGTAAAAATGTCACATTTTATAAATAACTCATGAATAAGTTATGCGAATGTGGTATCAGACATACTGATAAGGTCAGTTGAAAACTTGAAACAGCTCATTGTAAACATACCAAATGTACCTACCTACATACACATGGCAATTACTCACACAACACACAACATGTGCTTTGGCACATTATGTAGGTATGTTTCCTATTTATTTAAGTACTAACAGCACGTCCCGGCTTTGCACGGGTGTACTAATGAAACAACCGGAATAAAATATGGCCTATAACCATCCCGACTGTCCTATCCATCGGTGAAAGAATTTTTGAAATCGGCTGCGTAGTTTCGGAGATTACCTCCGTCAAACAAACAAACAAACTATAGTTAGATTTTACAACACTATAGTTTAACACGTTTGCTGCCTATGACACAAGGTTATGAACGAACCATCAAGGTTAGCTTGGGACTAGATGACGCAAAGAATATCCTTTCGATTTGATTTGACTCTTTAGCATAAGTCCTAAAATCACCTCGGGGATACTTTTCTCATCGATACCAAGACTATGGCAAAACTAAATCGGCCCACCAAATGTCTAACTTGTATCAAATTGTTATGAAATCCTATTGTAGGTACCTACCTACGCTACGCAAACGATCTATCAGGTGTTTAATTATAAGTATTTTAGTCATTGTAAGTGAATTGTAAATTCTTATGAGAATAAAGTTTCTTAAACCGTATGAATCAAAAAGTTAATTTTAATTCGCAACAATTTGATATAAGTTATTGTAGACACTACCCGTTCTGATCACTCACATTGTATTAAAATATTCAGCGCATGATGTTCATTGTTCGTATATTTAGGGTTCTGTACCTCAATGGGTAATAACGGATCCCATAAGATGTCCGTCTGTCTGTCATGACTGTTTGTCTTCGGATAGAGTATCTATCTAGAGATAGAGTAGGTAGAGGTACCTAGTCCTTAGTGGACCTTATGACAACTCCCATCCCATAGTAATAGTAAGAGCTACCTACTAGTTCTTTTGATACCCTACTTAGTCTTGCCTACCTTTCCTATACTCATTTAGTCTTAGTTAGTATATACTTCATTTATTGAAGGGAGCTAATAGGAACAAAAATAAACGCACGTGATTGGTCGTCGAAAATAATTGTATTTCTCATGATTGGCTAGATTGTCAAATAAAGCCCATCCAATGTGGAATATGGAACCCGCTACAACTAAGTATGACTCACACTTACCTGCTTTCAAAGCATTGTACCTTAGTGGGCGTAAACAATAACAGGTTTTGATTGTTGGTTTGTACTGTTATATTCTAAAAGATTTGTTATTAGTAACAGCACATCCCGGCTACATTTTATCCCGGTAGCTTCATTAGTACACCCGTGCGAAGCCGGGACGTGCTGCTAGTTAAGTACAAAAATAGACAAAAAAACTACTTAAGACCATATTAACCGTCGAAACAGTTACCTATTTTTTGACAGATTTGTATGGACAATTTTTTTTTTTTTTAATCTTTTATTTGCAGGGCTTGGAGTCACATTTTGACTATGTCAGCCCGTTGACAACATAAATCTACTAATATTATTTAAATAAGTATACTTCATTTCTTGAATCGAGCTAATAGGAACAAAAATAAACGCACGTGATTGGTCGTTGAAAATAATTGTATTTCTCGTGATTGGCTAGATTGTCAAATCAATTGTCAATTGTCAAATCTAGCCAATCTCGACCAATCACGTGGGATTATTTTTCTTCCTATTAGCTCGCTTCAACAAATTAAGTATAGGTATGCTATTCACCATATCAAACTCCTTAGCTGCCTCTGACAAAGGTACAGCTAACAAGGAAAAATGTCAAATTATGACATAGATAAGCACCACTTACATTAATTAGCGTCAGTATTTGGGCGTGAGTCAAATTCGCAGCTTTACTACTGGGAATACTTCCTTGCGTCATTTACGAGTGTTTCTAAAAATACCAACATTTCGAAGAAAGATAAAAACCTTGAAATTTTTACAGTTGGTCTGAATAAACAAACAAGGTAGCTTATCTTAGCAGCACGTCCCGGCTTTGCACGGGTGTATTAAATTTAATAATACTACGGGAATATTTATGAGTTGTATTTCGCGTTCAAAGAAAATTTTGAAAGCGCCTTTTCACATGTACACACATCAACAAAGTCTAGGGATATCTTAGTACCACATTATTTTCGCTTCGATATTTTAAAATCTTGTTTGTTTTCATTAAAAGTTTATATACCGATTGAAACCTCTTTTATTCTATTTTCAATTTTTTTAAATGGAAATTAAAAAAAAAAGAATTATTAATAGTACGGAGGCAAAATTGTTAGAGGTGTGTTTCGACGAGAAAAAATTGAATTGTTTTATTGAAATTAATTATTCAAAAAGGGATTGTATTGTTTTTATTTTATGATTTGTTGGGCCGTATGAGTGTAAAGAGCAATTTTACATCGTCATTTGAGTCGAGATGAAACCCGTGAGCCGTGGGCACGTTAGAAAATGGTGCTATTTAACGCGTTGTTGCTGAGGCCATACACGCCAGCCAAGACGTGATAACAGGATTGTGATCACGTTATCTTAGTAATAGGGATGTAGTAAAACTGCCCAAGGTTAGATTCGGTGTTACTACGCAGAGACAGGATTGATTTTTCCAAATGACCGCTAGAAGACCACTGAATTTTACAGCGATGGATCTAGTAAAAAGGCTCTAGGGGGACCCCCAGCTGCTGATAAGCGTCCAAACCGTGCAAATGAGGTTGCATGAAGTTGGTCTTCATGTTCGAAGACCGTTGCATGTTACAGCATTGCGACGTGGCAATCGCGGTCGGCTGCATTAGCGAGCTCGGGACCATTTAACATCGAGTGACGAACATTGTCTTTGGTACTGTTCATCGATGAGTTCCGGTTTAATTTTCATCCGGATTCAAGAAGAACACGCGTTTGCCAAACCCTAGGAAGAGTTAGTCGCCTGCAGCACCCTCAAGAGGTCCCCCCATACCTCGGCGTAACAATCACGCTTTGGGCAGAAATTCATCTTGGCGCACGAACCCAGCTCGTTTGGATCCAAGGCAACATGACTGCATAAAAATACCACGAGGAGGTACTAGAATCTGTCGTTGTCCCTCACGGAATCCAAATGGGCTAAGAACTTTTACTCAAACACGATAATGCTAATGTCCATACCGCGCGGCCGCTCACCGACAACTCCGCAATAAGAAATTGGCAATTTAATTTTAAGTATCAACCAAAAATATCGATGTGTAATTAATGTAAGAGGTAGCAACACTAATAACTTAAAATTAGATTTTAAATTTAATAAAAAAAACAGTAAGAAATTATTATTTTTATCATACAAATTTTCCATGGAGTTAAAAAAATAATATTATTAATATTAAAAACAAAAGAATTACATAATGTTTTATTTTATTATTATAGACCTTAAAATTACCTACCACTTTGCCATTTACTGTTTTTAAAAATTCTTCACCGTTTTTTAGATATTTAATGAAATGTACAATATCCTTATACTTTGTTGATGTGTGTATTTGTAAGTGTCTAAACAGCTGAGCGACGCTCGTTCTATGGAAGTATTTTTAATTTGTTCCATATTCGAATTTCAAATTTGTTCCAATTTCAATTCGCTCGAAAATATTGTTGTTCTTATTTTAATTAATTTGTCCATGTTCGCCCCGTTTTGTGTTCTATTTTCGCCTCGCATATTTTTATAAATAGTACCTAGTAGGAGTGAGAATTTACAATGTATGAACTATTGTAGGTTTACTTTGTGGGGCGAACGAAACAGCAATATTTTAATGCAAAAGTTGTTTTTTTTTTTAATGTGGGGTGGGGCGAACAAGTGAGGCGTTGAACCAATCGTTTTTTTGTGGTTTACTTTCCCCCGGTTCCTATAACAAACTAACGGATGTTCGTAGGTCCATCACCATAGCAACGTTGTTATTTTAACATAAAATGTATGAAACTTTTTGACAGATAACAACGTTGCTATGACGCAAGTCCTACGGACGTCCGTTAGTTTGTTATAGGAACCGGGGCTTAGGGGGCTTAGTGACGTAAGTAAATATTATAGCTCTGATTGGAATAATAATTAGTTACACATTTAATAACACTAAGCGAAGATAAATTAATTTTAAAGAGATGTTCCTTATTGTGACAATTAAATCAACTGTTTGGAACCTCTTTTGTTTTGTGCTCATTAATGAACGGCTCCTAATTGGTGATTAAAAAAATAAGAATGCTAATTTTTAATGTCTTAAATAAATCAGGTTTAAGAATTTTTTATTTATTTCTCAAAAGAATTTACAAATTCACTACACAAATAAATAAATAAATAAATAATAAAAATGTCTTAGGTCACTCGGTCGATTACCGAGATAAACAAAGTGAATAAGAATTACTTATTTACTTTTTGACGGTCTCTAAATCCGAAAAAAAACGATCTAAACAAGTAAGTAGTAATTGATGAAAAACTTTTTTTAATTTTTTTATTAATTATCCTGTGGGTTATTATCATGAAAAGGTACCTACCTACATAATAACAATAAAGTATAATAAAATTAAGTAAGTACCTACCTAGTAATAGAAATGATAAACAATATCTCAACAAATTAATAAAAGCAATTAACATAAAATGTTATGTACCTACATACCTACAACCACTAACCACATCCATTAATTTATAAATTGCTACAGAGACGCCATGTTTCCTTACGTATTCGCAGAATCAGTTCAAGATGTTACAAAATCTTATAAACTCACCTCATAATGACACTTTTATTTAACAAAACAATCACAAAACACTTCACTTAGCACTTTTACACTTAGTTTAGGTAAATCATTGTAGAATTGTATTATTTACGTATTTATTTAGAAGTTTCTATGCGATACGCGTCACTCTGTGTTCGCACGCAAGACTGGTTTGGTTGGTTGTGGGGTTTCCAGCTGATATTTATAAAACTCCCTGTCGACGCTTGGAATTTCCAACCGTCCAACGATATTTATTTCTTGTATGTGACGAAGCTTTATGAATTTTGGGGCTAATTAAATTAAATTAAATTAAATTTATTTATTAATTCAGATAACTTAAGATCCATAGATTACACAGTTAGTAGTAGAAATACAAGTCACAAAGAAATTACAAGTCCAAAAATACAAGTCACAAAGAGATTACAAGTCCAAAAAATACAAGTCAAAAACAAAACATTCAATTTTGTACTCAGTAGGTTTGCAACAAAATTGAATGTTTTGCTATTAATTAACATAGTAAATTTGTCCGGCACAAGGGTTGATCAGGCTTGACATCCAATGACATTGCAGGTTACTGCAATGTCTGTCAGCCAGAACCTGTATCAGCCTGTTGGTGCTGCCCAGAATCCTGCTTCGCAACGATGTTACTTTACTGCGAAGTATAGCATAAAAGTCCTTCACATGTGCATCAGCAAAACATGCCAGATGCACTACAGTATCTGGGCAACCCCACCATTGCTCTAAACAAATTATTGTAGAGGACACGTAGAGCACTGATGGACGCCTTGGTGTAAGTAACCCACAGGCCGCTGGTATAGAAAGATTGACAGTAGGATTTAAATAATAATACTTTAACATCTACTGAACAATGAGCGAACCTGCGGATCAGCATGTTCCCTCGTACCGCCAGCGCCCCACGCTCTCTTTCAATGTCACAATTATCACGTAAATCAGCAGTGACCCAGTGGCCTAAATATTTAAAATATGTTTAATGTTTGCAGTTAGAATTTAGGTAAGAGATACCTACTTAACAAAAACTTAAGATATCAAGGAATCTGAATTATCGGTATTTTAATTTTACTATTAAAAAAAAACAAAAAAAAATACCTACATGACGTCATTATCGTACGCATACGATCCATTTGACAGTAAATAGGTACTGCTTCACAATCTCCCTAAAAATTGGGTAAACTTTATACCCAGGCCTCATTACAAATTGATACACGGATGTTAGAGGCCGCAATTAGTTAAGTGTGCTGTATTCCTTCAGCAATAAGGTTCTAAATAGTCTATCAAACTTTACTTTTCACAGACCAATGTCCATCATTGCAATACTTACAACATTTTTACTACAAAGGTATTTAAGGCATTGTATTTCTGATGCGTAGAAATTACGTCACGGTATTTTGATCCGGCCTTCTCTACAAAAATAGGCTGTAGGTATCTATACCTACTTACTTGTAGTTTAATTTACGTAACTTTAATAACAGACGCAGCGCGTGTCGGGCCACGGTCAATGTAGGGTTCCTAAGTTGCCCAATATGCGGAGGTCTAAACTAGTAGGTAGGTATTTAGATTAAAATGATGTTTCAACTGTCAAAAAATCCTGCCAAATTATAGTTTTAGTACCAATAGTCTCTGAGAAAAGCTGTGGATGGACGAACGGATAGACCGAAACTACCTATAAGGGTTCCTTGTTTACTTCGGAACCCTAAAAAGAGAAGAATTTATGTTATTCTTGTAAGGTTTTTTTTTGTTTAAAAAAAAAAGTTTCAGCCTATCCCATGGATATCAACAATGTCCCAGCCACTACAGTGTCCCGTTAAGTGTAGGCAAAGATTTCCTAACGGCGCGGAGCGGTTGCGGCGCTATCTCAAAAGTCATCTGACCTCTAGCAAGCTTTCAGGTTCATTTATTATTAACGAGGTTATCTTCTACGTAATTATATCGGGGAAAATGTATTTTCCATAGTTGATTCACGTCACATTTAGGAGAACGTACTATCTCGGCCAAGGATAGCACAAAATTATAACTTGACATTGAAGTATATGCATTCGATTGAACTTTAGTGACAGCTTTTAATATAATTGACACCTATAATTACACATGTAGTGTTCTGGGACTTTTTTTTAATACTAGCAGTACGTCTCGGCTTTGCACGGGTGTAATAATAAAATATACCTAGCCTATAACCACCCCGACATGCGACAGTCCATTCTACAGAACGGTGCAAGAATTTTTGAAATCGGCTAAGTAGTTTCGGTGATTGCCTCCGTCAAACAAACAAACCAACATTACCTCTAAAAACAGAAAATAAGGTAGGTAGGTATTTGCTAAAAATTTCATTTAAGGCTTGAGCTTTAACAAAGATACATCCATCCATAGAAACAATACAAACTTTTGCATTTAAATTTTTAGTAGGAAGTCTATTCTCGTTTGAATGCGGTCGGTTTAGATAACAGTTTCTCTTCGCAAACAAATGTCTATTTTGTCTATTATCAGTAGCAAGCTGGCAACATTATTGTTGTCATTAAAAATTCTCAATATTTTATTTGCACTATTTATTTTTAAAACGAACATTAAAAAGATATTGGTGGCCTTGATAATTATTTGTTATTTTTCCTTAATTTTACAGCATAATAAGGAATTTATATACACTAATTTATGTTATGGTTTTTGATAAGAAAATGTTATACCAAAAATAATTCTTACTAATATTATAAATAGCAAAGTGTGTACTTATGCCTGTTTGTCCTTAACGGAGCGATAAAGTGACGATATTTTTTAATTGAGAATAGTTGAAGGGATGGAGAGTGACATAGGCTACTTTTTATCCCGATATTTCTGCGGGAAGGGGACGTACGCGGGTGAAACCGCGAGGCGCAGTTAGTTATTACCTAATTATTGATTTTGTATCTAAAGATTCTGTTTGCAAAAACTAATGAACGGATTTGGCTGAAAAATAGAATTTATAAATAATGAACAGGAAATTGGCTGTTTTTTATCAGGGTTAGTATTATGCGAGCGAAACCGCGGTTAAAATCGCTGAAAACATTCATGACTTTCTTTTCGTTTTATACTCGGAAAAAGTCGACGACGTCGACTTCCGTTTAGACTGCAACCATGGACATGCGAAAAGGCGATTGATCTAAAATGTTGTTTTAGAAAACTTACTTTAAAATTAAACGGATTTAATATCTCTTCATTACAGAGTAGGTTACAAGAAAAAAAAAACATTCATTTGACAAATTATTTAAACAGTTAAAACGGGTTATTATTTACCAGGATTCGTAGATTTATGAGATACCCGATATTCGACAATTGCATGCGCCATGATCACGGTTAAACCATTCATTTGAAAAACAAAACTATATGAATGTGGTTAAAATTCCACCTTGATTTGAACCCACTCTTCAGATTTTAAGTCTAGTAGTAAACTAAATTTTAACCACTATTCATAAAGCTTAGTTTTCTATACAAATATTTCAAAGAGTTAATGTTGGTTTGTTTGTTTGACGGAGGCAATCTCCGAAACTACTCAAACGATGTCAATAATTCTTTCACCGATGTGTAGAATGGACTGTCGGGATGGTTATAGGCTATATTTTATCCCGGTAGTTTCATTAGTACACCCGTGCAAAGCCAGGACTGCTAGTACCTACATGAAGATGTACCCATAGTACCTACTTACATAGATATGTAGCTACCTACCATGTTGAACTGCATTGGAGATATATATACCCGGGTATATATTATGGCTGCACCCTTTCAGATGAACCTAAATATTTGAACAGTTTTCATCGAGCATAGCGTAAACTTAAAAGTAAGACAACTCTAGGCTAAAGTTAGTGGCGGATTAGATAGCTCTTAGGCCCGTATTCAGAGACTATACTCAAGCGTAAATCGTGTGAGCGGTTATTCATAACTCAGTTTTCATCGAGAACTGTCAAAAATCGATGCTTAACACGTTAAACGCCATGCTGAAAATACGATTTTTACATATTTTTTTTTTGCTGTACTTTGATGTAGTATCTCAAGATTCGTGCTTATGTCTTTCGATCTAAGGCTTTATTTCAGAGATATTCCTGAAAAACGTGTTGAGGTCACTGGTGTCCGTAGTGGCGCTGTAATGTAAAAATAGACGAATTCGTTATTGTGGCGCCACGAGGTCGCGTACTCCGGTCATATGATATGATATATTATGTCATATATATGATATATATGATGTGGTTTATATTCTAAACCATTTTCTATATATAATATGCTAAGTTCCCCACCAATCCGTTCAGTAGTACCAGCATTCAGTGGTATCAAACATATTCAATTCATCACATACAAACTTTTCTCCATAGAAAATGGCCTTAGACTAGCAAAATCTTAAGTTAGACGAAAACCACTTAGGCGAAATGTTCTACAGCGCCATACCGGTCACCCCGTTACGCCAAATCCATAGTAAACGCGACCCACGGCGCACAAATTCACTTGAAAAACAGGTCTACTCCGAGGTCACCGGTGGCCAACGCGGCGCCTAGGTTAAGGCAGGGTGTGGTCACCGGTGCCCAACATGGCGTCCAACGTGTTAAGTAAAGTTAAACGTAGACTCAAGTTTGAGTGAAGTCTCTGAATATGAGCCTTAGATGTCGCGAAAACTAAAACCACAGAATAGAAATGGAATGCTAAAATGGATGGATGTTATAACTAAACTAATTGGAGATGGTGCCATCCTTTTTAAACGACATCAAAAAAACTGGCCAAGATCGTCCTTAACGCGGACTGACTTCGCCTTCGACCAACTCAGCCACGAAGCCCTAATTGCCGGGGTCGAAACTATCATTAATCATAGTTTTGACCCCGACTTTTATTAAGATTTTTCATATTTTCTGAAATACCTATGTGTGGTTTAAGTGGTTTAACACAATAAAAAGACATGTGTCACTCGGGGACTGCCGCGGTAAAGCTGTTGCATGCCACCTAGCGGCGAGTTGCTGAACTAAAGAGACAAGCGTTAGGCTATTTTCGTCACGGAATTTCTGGATTCGGTCTCCACGCTCAAGGCCCGCGATAGAAGCTATGCAATAGCTTAATAAAAAAATTAAAATCCATGCTTGGTCTTCTGCATTTTCTCCACATGTATGGGGGCGTACGACCGCCCCGCCCCGGGGCGTGTCCCACCCCACGCCACGCCCCCAACCACCGCCCCCGCAGTCAGTCGCGAACCTACCCTCGCTGGAGTATTTCATATCCAGTTCCTGAAGTGATATTTCTAAAGAGTTGTAAAATTATTAAAGTTTTGGTTCCTGAAGTTATTGTAAAGTGTTGTGTGTGGAAATAGGTACTTAGTTTTTTTGGAGGATTTGTGTGTGAGGTGAGGTTGCTATAGATTCTGTGGCTATAGGATTCTAAGGTAAATAGATAATTAGTTTCTTTGGTGGGTTTGTGTGAGCGTGTAGGACGCCCAGATTTGATGGGGGGACGATCTGCGAAAGGGCGGTTGCAGCTGGATGAGACAAGCCGAGGACAGGATACAATAGCGCACTTTAGGATTGATGATGATGATAAAATAAAAAATAAATAAAAAAAAAAACCTTGGACATTTCACAAAGCGCCATCTAGTCCCAATCTATTCAGATGACTGATATAATACATACACATACATATAAATTTTTGTAAATGCATACAATTTATAGATAGAAAACACCCAGACACGGATCAAATATTTGCAGAACATACAAACATTTGTCCCGTAGCGGGGATCGAACCCGCAACCTCGGCGTCTTAGCCGGGCCTTCTTTGGCGCAGTTGGGTGATGATGATGATTAGCAGCCTTACGTCTCCCACTGCTGGGTATCACAGAATAGAGATGGGTATAGGCCTCCCTTTGTTTTTGACATTTCTCACGGTCCTGCCGCCTTACTATGACCGTTAAAAGCGATTCAGTTTAGGAAATTAATGAACCTATTTAATTTATTTGTTTATTTTAATGATAATATAATGATTTATTTTAATAATAATGAACTGCTTTTGACGTTAACTAAGGCGCTGATGTAAAGTTTGGACAGTCAGATCGTGGTCAGAACCTAAACTGAATCCTATCCTATCCTTCCTACTATCCTATCCTACTTCCTATCCTATCCTATCCTACTATCCTACTTCCTACTATCCTTCCTACTTCCTTCCTACTAATATTAAAAATGTGAAAGTTTGTGAGAATGTATGTATGTTTGTTATTCTTTCACGCAAAAACAGCTGGACCGACTTGGTTGTAATTTGGTATGTAGATAGGTGATACCCTGGATTATCACATAGGCTACTTTTTATCCCGATATTCCCGCGGGAAAAGGACTTAAGCGGGTGAAACCGCAGGGCGCAGCTAGTTGTATCTATTTATTGATGCTCCGCACTTCCGTTGCAAAACCATAACAGCGAAACTGCAGTAATTTCGTTCGTTCGTTCGTTCGTTCTTATGAGCAAGTGGTCAACTCTGGTGGAGTTTCTAGGCCGCCTAAAGGGAATTGACAATTGACAATTGATTTGACAATCTATAATAGCCAATAACGAGAAAGATAATTATTTTCGACGACCATTTCTGTTCCTATTTGCTCGTTTCAATAAATGAAGTATAGGTACCTACTGAGGGAACAACAATTTGTGATTATGTACTTATTTAGCTCAAAAAACTCTCTCCTCACAAAAATGAGTTGGTCATTTTTTAAATTTTATTAAGTAGGTAAGTAAGTTTAAGTAAAGTATCTACCTATTAAGTAGGTAGGTACTTGTATAAGTATCAAACGGGGTAGATATAAATAACTTAGATTGACAGTAAACATTTCAAAGTAAAATCAACCAAAATCTTCAAAGAAACAACGAAAAGTGCCACTTTCAAAGAGTTCCTATTGAATTTTGATTACTTGTCAAACGTCAAATGAGTTTGACAACATCTACCTTTCAAACCATAATCGTTTTAAATTCGTTATTACATGGCAACCCTGTCTTAACCTACAATCCATTTCCTTCCTTAAAAGACACAAAATAAGGTTTAATCTACATAACAGCTAAAAAACGTCTTGGTTTTAAAATATTCAAGTGATTTTAGATCTTGTTGCTGCAGGTTTAAGAGCTGATTTAGTGTGATAAGGTTAAATGTATTAGGGATGGGAAAAGTAAGGTAAGGACGAGATATGACATTTTTGATTCTGGCGCTGCGGGATGTCTTATTGAGTAGGGTGAGTATAATGTACGGAAAAATCAAAACTAACTACAACTACTACAAAAATTTAAACGTAAACTAGATGATTTATACAGCGTCAGGAGGCAATCTTTTGCCTACACTTAACGGGACACTGTAGTAGGTAGTGCCTGGGACATTGTTGAGATGGAATAGGCTTGTAGCACCTAAACCATCCTCTCATCTTAGCCGGTCATATCAACATGAAAGACAATATAATTAAAAAAAAGCTAAAAAAAGACGTGTGGCACTCGGGGACTGCCGCGGTAAAGCTATTGCATGCCACCTAGAGGCGAGTTGCTGAACTAAAGAGACAATCGTTAGGTTATTTTCGTTACGGAATTTCTGGATTCGGTCTCCACGCTCAAGGCCCGCGATAAAATGCAATAGCTTAAAAAGTTTTAAAAAGAAAATGGCGCTTCATATTTTCCCAAAATAATGGCCACCCTAACGCATGCGTCTGACACAAGCCACGCTGTGACGTCACAGGTTCACCGCGGTTCACGTTCAATGAAGAAATTACATTTTATTAGCGACCCCTATGCTGAGATTTACACGTTTGGTACATGACTAGCAGCACGTCCCGGCTTTGCACGGGTGTATTAATGAAACTTTCGGGATAAAATATAGCCGAAACCATCCCGACAGACCCGTTGTAAGATGTGAAAAATAAAACACAAAAAAATTAACCCTTTACACTCGTGTTGAAACAATTGTGACTTTTATCTTTGACAATTTTTTACCTACCTACTTCAATGCAATAAGGTAGGTAGTTAGAAATGTATGCACTATCGAAGTGCATTTTATTGTGTCAGTAAAAGCAGCTCGTCTTTAGCAAGTTGTCTTAAAAGGCAGCTGGGTCTTAAACGATACCCGTCAAAACCTCATCAACTTGTCTAAACCGTTTTGTTTTTGCCTAAATCTCATTTCTACGTAGGTAAATATTTGTCTGAGACAACAACTTTGTCCCGGAGTGGGCATCGAACCTCCTACGTCTCAGGCATCCACTAAGCCACAGACTTCAACAGACAAGGGCGACTCCCCTCAATTAGCTAATGATGTGCTAAAGCATTGTGTTTGACGTAACTAAAACTATTGTCACCACCATTTCTTTGTACAAGGTGTTTGATCAAAACTTTTTTGTATCAAACTTTTAGTAGCGTCACTAAACTGTTGGGTGTTTGAAAATGGAATTATAGAGCAATAGACAAGTGTTATATTTTTATCCCAGTAGCTTAATTAGTAGACCCGTGCAAAGCTGAACTTGCTGCAGTCCTATAAATAAAGCATAGTTTTTATATTTTTGATGTTAGGCATTTTATTTCAAAATAAAAAAATATCATCATCATCATTCTCCTGCCTTTATCCCACGCTAGGTGGGGTCGTCCCAACATGTCTTCTTCTTCCATTCATCTCTATCATTCATCAACTCAGAATAAAAAATGTATCACGTTCAAATCCTGTCGAAGCCAAACTTTTAGATTGATTTTTAATAAACAAAAACATGTTCCTAATTTCCTAATTCCCCTAAACAAGTGTATCAATATTTAATGTTGCCATTACCCTCTGCCCGCTAAATGCCTCTGTTTGCAAAACAATCAGAAATCAACCCCTTTAGTGCAAGAGCTAGCTGTGATAATTAAAACGAGAGTAGTGAAAAATTAAAAATAGGTATATGTATAACAACTGCAAGTTTGTTAAGTGTGCAAATTTTGGAACTATTAAGGTGAATTTCTGTTTTTAATTATTATTATAGCAAATACAATACAAGCGGTAATTTTTATTTATTTTCATGGTATTTACGATCAAAACTCCTTTAAAGTATCTAAAAGAAAGTAAATAAGAAAAATATATTATTCTGACATTTCAAAATTATACACATTATTTAAAGTAGACAAAGTACCCACCATCTCCTACACTATTAACCCTTCAATATTAATTTATTAAGCTGCCATCACACGCCACAGTGCTCACTAATCTGTAATGTAAACGAGCCCTAAGAGCTTTTCATTAAAAACAATTACGAATGGGCAGGGAAAGGGGCAAGCCGATAATACAGTTGATGGGTGACCTGTAGGATTACTATGACCGTTAAAAGCGATTCAGTTTAGGCCCTGTATTAAACTGCTTTTGACGTAAACATGCCCACACTAATTGTTTTATTCATAAAAAATAATATCACGACTGACCCAAGAGGGGTAGACATTTCTTTATCTTTGTGTAATTCTTAAGATTATCTCCTTTAAATATGTATAACTGGATTTAGGAAGCTAACGCCCGAACACTGTAGCGGCTAACTTAAGCAGTTGCTTTTCGTCAAAAGTTAACCGATTTTGAAATTTCTTTTTGGTTTGTAAGAGTAGGTATATATCCCTGAGGTAGCCCCATTAAAAAATTAAGAGAAACCCTTACCTTAATTTAATTACTATATTTTTTTTATGGATAAACGTCATATAATTTCATAGAAAAGCTCCACTTATATTCACTATTGTTTTAGTGTTCGGGCGTGGGTCTGTCAACAAAACAATGATGGCGCCTAAACGTTTTAATAAAACATCCGCGATCCAAAACAAACAAAAGAACAGATAAGTGCATAATCCGACATTACCCGTCCCCCGGGGCAAGCTGTCCCCTAGAACAATGCGTCCCCGAGGGCAATGTGTCCCCTAGTGGCCTGAGAACAGGGTAGGCTGTGGAGGGTTAAATACAGTTGCAAATGTGTTGCTTAATTTTTAATTTTAGATTTTGAGCCAGGAAGAAAAAATCAGGAAAAGCATTGCAGTGTAAATATCATTTTGAACCCATTTCATTGATTTCTCATACTTACCAAATAACGACAATCTGTAATTTTCTGATTCTACAGTAAAACAGAACATGAACATCCGTACATAGTACCTCATAGAAAATTTTATTCAATCAAAGTTTTTAGCATTTCACACTGGCCACAGCGACCCAAAAAAAAACAGCGGCCATCTTTAAAAGTAAAACTTTTACCTGTAAAGCTAAGGCCACACTAGCGCGTTTTCCCGCTGAGTTTCTGTTGATTTTTTTATGACTGTTTTCAAAAATATTTAGTTTTCAAGTTAGATAAAAATATTAAATTAAATTTTAGTTTAAGCTTAAAAACTTCAGGTCTTTCAAGTTTCAACCTATTCAAAATACTCAAAGATTCAAGATTTAGCGGTATAGAACTGCATGCGGGAAAATATTGCGTCAAATTGATGCATTGTGACCTTAGCTTAATAATTCAATTATTTTTATTTTCTGATAGTTTTCATGCCATGCCAGCTCTGTTAACTAAGAAATTGAATGCAATGCAACCAAAGAGTTTTTAAATATTTCATTAGACAATGAGTTTTCTATCACTTTATCAGGGGCCAAAATAAATGTAAGTAGTATAATGTAAGTGGTAATGTTGCTTTAAAATAGTAAAAGCTGTTTTCATAGTTTTTTGATCTTATTTGTTACAAAAATACAAAATGTTTCCTATTTAAGTAAGTAGGTACCTATATAATTTACTTAGAAGTCCACCTACCTATATATTGATAACCTCTAACTCGCGTCTTGTTGGAAAAACGGTAATTACCTATCTACATTATAATAACTCGGTACGAATCTACGATCATAAACAATTTTAATTGATGTCAGTACATAAAGATTCAATACCTAGAATTAATGATGTTATGGGATTTTCCGGTGGTATCTTTGTAAGCGAAATCTAGTCTCTTTACTACATTCTGCGTATTAGATGTTGGCTTAAAGTTTCCTTGACTGACTACCTTTTTAAATTAAATTAGACATTTTTAATTTATGAATCGATTTCTTGACTTTCTGTATTTTTCTATCGCGGGCCTTGGCGTGGAGACCGAATCCAGAAATTCCGTAATGAAAACACCTAACGCTGTCACTTTAGTTCAGCAACTCGCCTCTAGGTGGCATGCAATAGCTTTACCGCGGCAGTACCCGAGTGCCACACGTCTTTTTTTAGTTAGAGACAGACAGTTATGAAAAATAGTTCACAAAATGTCATCACGCCTTACCTTATATTAACCCTATCGGCCACCTGTAGCGCGACCCTTTCCACTCGGCCACAGAGTGTCATCTGACCCCCTGTGGTGACGTCACTTAATTGTCACCATACTCGACTGACAACTCTGTGCCAAATTATCATGGATTTTGCGGGGATCATCGAGGTAAAGTCTGTTTGACGGAGGTAATCTCCGAAACTACTCAGCCGATTTTAAAAATTCTTTCACCTATGTGTAGAATGGACTGTTAGGATGGTTATAGGCTATATTTTATCCCGGTAGCACACTAAGTACACCCGTGCGAAGCCGGGACGTGCTGCTAGTAATTTTATAAAGGTGAAAATTTGTGTGTAAATCCTTACTCCTTCACGCTCAAACCACTGAACGGATTTCAATGAAACTTGGTAACAGCATAGCTTATATCCTAGATTAACACATAGGCTACTTTTGATCCCGGTATTCTCTCGGAAACTTTTCCGCGGGGCACAATCAGTTTACATATCTACATCACACGCTACAGAAGAGCAATGGTGGTGCTTCCGTTTCCGGCCACGCCCATCTCCCCCGGGGGGGAAGTGGGGAGTGGGGAAAGGGGGGATAAATATTAGATGAGTCTGTTTGTACAATGCTCACTGCAAACTCGGAATTTAATCACATTCTGAGTAAACTTAAATTCTGCAATTCTAAGGCCCGTATTCAGAGACTATACTCAAGCGTAAATCGTGTCACAAGCGGTGATTCATAACTCAGTTTTCACGGAGAACTGTCAAAAATCGACGCTTAAACGTAGACTCAAGTTTGAGTGAAGTCTCTTAATACGAGCCTAAAACTCTGAAATGGTTATGAAATTGAGGGTTTTAACCTACTGCCATAAAGGAGGAGGTTATGTTAGTTTTATTAGTACACCCGTGCTAAGCCGGGACGTGCTGCTAGTTAATGACGATTGAATAATTATAATTAATTATGTGCTTGATCTAATTAATATATTCAAGGAAGTTATTGATTGGTGATATCCGATGACTGTGTCTAGCATAACAATCAAGCATTATGTTTAACATTTGTGTGTGTATATTTATATTTTAGTGTTTTAAGTGTAATTCTGATATGGGTCATTTTGTGCCTGAAATAAATAAAAATTTGCTATTGCATAGCTTCTATCGCGGGCCTTGAGCGTGGAGACCGAATCCAGAAATTTCGTAACGAAATCACCTAACGCTGTCACTTTGGTTCAGCAACTCGCCTCTAGGTGGCATGCAATAGCTTCACCGCGGCAGTCCCCGAGTGACACACGTCTTTTTTTATTACGGCAAATATATTTCGCTCTTAAAAATTGATCACCACTCTTAACCCACAAAAATTGAAAGATAATCTATGATTTTATCATTTCCTTAGAATATCGGCAAAACAATCGGAATCACGTTAGCACGCGGGACACGTGGGGCTAGGCAGGGGACGTGTCCGGACATTTTCGGAAAGCCGCTAACCCCCGGTTCCTATAACAAACTAACGGATGTTCGTAGGTCCATCACCATAGCAACGTTGTTATTTCAACATAAAATATATGAAACTTTTTGACAGATAACAACGTTGCTATGGCGCAAGTCCTACGGACATCCGTTAGTTTGTTATAGGAACCGGGGGTAAGCTCGCTCAAAATAAACTAAAATTTAGTGGAGAATCAGATGTCGCCAACACTAAACTAATTATCATCATCATCATGCATCATCATGAGAGCGGCAGACATTTCTCTCTGATCTTTATGTAATTCTTTAGATCCTTTGAAGATGTCTAATGGGGTAGTCAGAGGTATGTCCAAATACATATTTGGTACATGCCCACATTTTGCAGTTACCTTTCCATACGTGACAAGTTGCAAGCACATCGACGCTGTTAGAAAGCTAACTATAATGTTAGCTACATAGTATTATTTTATCTGTGGTACTACCTATAGAAACTCCGTGGTTAGACCGGAAAGGCCGGATAGCCGGCGGAAGTCCGCCAGCCCTGGCCGCGTCATATCCGGAGGGATCACGGAACTCAATTTGATCTGACGATTGCTTTTAAGATTTGCAAATACTTCGTTCGCGAATTTAGAAAAAACTGTTGGAAATTGAAAATTATGATTTTATACAAAAAAAAAATTACTACTTTTGCCCCTTTTTTTTTTTACTTTCTTTTAAAAGGTTTTAGGCGGTTTGTTTTAACAATGTGCAAAGTGTGTGTGATTCTTGCATACAAATAAAATAACTGTCATCATGACTGCATGGTCTAAGCATTGTTTAATTAAACTATGGAGATCAAATTATTGCTTTAACGTAATTGTATGCAACTAGCAGCACGTCCCGGCTTCGCACGGGTGTACTAATGAACCTACCGGAATAAAATATAGCCTATAACCATCCAGACAGTCCATTCTACACATCAGTGAAATAGTTTTTGAATTCGGTTCAGTAGTTTCGGAGATTACCTCCGTCAAACAAACAAACAAATGTTACCTCTTTATAAATTAGTATAGATATAGATATAGATATAGATATAGATATAGACAGGCAATCTTGCATCGTGTAAAACTTGACTTAATTCTATCTAAGAGATAGAGATGGATGCTATAGGTAATACCAGAAAAATACACACAAAGTCAAAACCGTATAAACTTCTGAACTCAAAAAATTACGATTTGTATCACGAATTCAGATTTTTATTAAAATCAATGATATTTTTAAGATTTCGCGCGCATCTTCTATCATAATAGTGGATGATTGGTTCAATATCGGTTTACAGTCGTCGGCTTTTGTTGTGGCACATTGGAAATGATAAAAATATGTAGGTTTTCGGTAGTCGTGGCATGAACAAGTTGACCTTAATAGATCCGCTCAGTAGGTATTGGTTTAATAGGTAACCATTTGACACCATTTCACGCCAGCCGCCTTATTCTCCAAATAACCATGTCTTAACGTGGCACGACAAGGCGTGGTTTTTTGAATAATGCGATGGATTTCAAAACAAAAGCTAGATAACGTGTAATCAACGCGTCATGTTTTGAAAGTCGTCAAGAATCGACATCCTGCGCATAATTTTTCCACTTTACACGCCATACCAATAGACGCGCTCTAAAATATCGTCTGTCAGTCAAACATTCCTTGAATACTAATATTATGAATACAACCTTGTTACATCGCGGGGTGAGTTCACCTGGTGAGGGGTGTATTGTGTTATCAATTGATTTAACGCTTTTTGCATTCCAAGTACCAACGGATTCATGATCTTAGTGGCGTAGTGAATGTGGCTGAGACGCAGAGGTTGCGGGTTCGATCCCCGCTTAGGGACAAATGTTTGTATGTTCTGCAGATACTTGTTGCGTGTTTGGGTGTATTCTATTGAATTTATATTAAAAAAAAAGAAAGAAAAATATTATGTTTATTTCGTAGGACCACAAGGATCATTCAAAAACGTACAGTCTTATAAGCTAGGTGACTCTATTGCCTCTACTTGGGACTAGATGACGCTGTGTGAAATGTCCACGAATATTTATTATTTTAATTAGGTATTTAAATTGGTGAACATAAAAAAACATAAGTACCTACAGAGGTAGGTACTTACATAATTACCTCCTCCTCTCTTGAAATCGGTTAAATACGCTTTTAATAAAACTACATCAGATAACTAGTAGATGTTCTGCGTCTCTCATCGTTCCATTACGATCACTCATTTCCGTTCGCGGCGGGAGTCCCACCGCGCCAATACCGAGGGCTGACAAGACATCTTGTTTCGTATATAAAACCTACTCTACAGAAAGGAGGTTAAATGTTTCAGACATAGAAAGGAATGCTACTGTATTAGAATAAGTAAATCAAAAACTCCTTGGTGTACCTTGACAGTTCTAAGCGCTGGCCAAAAACAAAATTCGAAAAAGAAAAAATAAATATTTTCAGCGGATAACGCCACATTGACGCGGAATATCGTCCAAAGGTTTGCACGCGGTACCTATTTACTTTAAAATTAACCATTTAGGTGTTTATATTGACTGTTTCACCATAAAACGTAGATATTGAATAAAACTTAAAAAAGATCTCTTTTTCTGTTCACACTCGTTAGTTTTTGTATCTAATAAGTCGCACTTATTTCATTAGCGGTAAATCGCGTCGGTGTGGCATCAGCTTAAAACATTTTTATTTTCTTTTTAAAAATGGCCGCTCGAAACTTTGACATAAAATGGCCAGTAAACACTTACAAACTATTTTTATTTGCAAAGAGGTTCGTTGATGCTGAAGTATCTAATCTGTGTGGAAACTCCTTGGTTAGACAACACGTCAAACACAAAAAGAAAACGTTCCTTTTCAAAATAACGAGAATCTTTAGGATCATGGAACCCTAAATCATACGGAACCCCCGTCGCGAGATTTTACCTAATTACGAAACCAATAGACAAAGTTGTCACTCAACAAGATTGTTTCCTAATTCAGTATTGATTTTATTTGACTTGTAAAAGAAAACAAACGAAACATCATTTTCTGGAACAGCTGCTGTTAGTAAGAGTATAGAACTTTAATATAAATTGATGAGCAAGATCCTATTGGTATTTTACTTTACTTAGTAATTTTTTTAGACCTACGGACATCCGTACGTTACTTATAGAAACCGGGGGGATAGGCTTTTGCCATTTGTATTACACCACCTCGGGATAATTTAAAAAAAACTGATAGGTAGGTATGTACCTATGTACTTATCTAAGTATTTATCTACCTAGTTTTTAAAGCTAGGCAAATATGTACCTAACAGCGTCTATTTAGTATTAGAACAGAATAGAAATGCAAAATGAAAATGAAAACAGTAGCTACATAAGTATTAATGACTGGCGCAGGATCATGGATGGCACAAACTAAGGGAGGCCTATGCCCAGCAGTGGGTAAAGTCGGGCTGTGGATGATGATGATGAAGTCTGATGATGTTTCCCTCAGGATACAAGATGTGTGAGTGAAGCTATGACGCAGCCATACCACGCGCCCTGGCATCCACACTACGAGCACAGGTAAATATCTTCCATAGCTCATACCGCAGGTCAGCTTATGTTGGTGGTAACTGAATTAGTAAGATAATAATAATAATAATAATATAATTTTATTTCAGGCAACTAAAGATAAGTAACAAGGTGTTTAATACTTAATCTAAGGCCCATATAATATATACCTTACAGACTAACATACATAATAATAAAATAAACATAGATAAACCAGCATGAGCTGTCCTGCGATGATTGCATGATGCATCGTCGGTAGAGTAGAGGTTGTTTCCATGGTAGGTCTACTAGAATTGTACCACAGATTAGGTACATAGGTGAACATTGAAAGGACTTCTTTTTTCGTCCGACTATTTTTGTGTTTGATTTTTGCGGCGATAGAGGCGTTTAGGTCTTGTCTGCAATCAAGAATAGTAACTTCATCTAGTGCTAAGTAGCAGCAGTCGGATGCCTAAACACCGCTAGGTGACGCCGCAAAAATCAAACACCAAAAAATCAAAAAGAACTAAAGATTAACGAAATAGAAGTCGGTTGATTAAAATTTATAATTTTGCTACTTCTAATATGAATACTGTTGTCTCCAGAGAGGGCGCTCCGCCGCCGCGTCGGGAGCCCTACGAGCCTCCACCGCTGTACCGGCCGCACTCACACACACAAACACTCGCACACACACAGATACACTCGCCGTAAGTACATCTATCAACAGACTCAGGCCTTTGGTTATATTCTACTTAAATTAGATGAGTTAGGCCGCCATTCCACAGTGATTTTACGAGCGTTGGCGTTACTCCAACGTCTACGCAGCGTCAACGCTGCGTAGACGCGACGTTGACGTCGCGGCTCATGTCTAATAGTATCATGTGCGCGTTAACGTCGCATTTAGCGAACTTTACGCGACAACGAAAGTCGAAATTAAATGTGGCATCCCTAAATTTAGGATTCGCAGCTGATCTTGTATAGGTACGGTTGTTCTGAGCTGAGTTCCACCAAACATGGCAAAGAACTCTATAGATTAAGTTTCCTGTAACTAGGTAGGTATATGTTTTCAGATGTAAAGGCGAAACAGAAATCAGGCCAGAATACAGAGACCACTACCACTCACACAGGTCAGTGCAACATAAGTAGGTAGGTATCTTTTCATTTATTTTATTCCAGAAATACCTACCTTAAAACAAAGTGAAACCATTACCACAAACGAAAAGTTCTACGTATTTTGTGTATCTACCTATGCCATTACTATACCATTAGGTACCTACTAACCAGTTACCAGCTATTTCATTGCCAAAATTATCATAAGAGCCTTACGTTGCGAGGATAAAACAATTTTGATACTTTTCTATTAGAACAACATGTCAGAACTTTCAACCTCTACACAGATGCAGTTCATCATACAAGGGTCCTGAGGAGGAGGAGGGTCGGGAGCGCGAGGAACCTGTCTCCAGTTCCGCGGAACTACAACCCTGGGACGAGAAGATTGGTGGGTAGGGCCCATAGCCTGTGATAAAAAGAAGATTGGTGGGTAGGGCCCATAGCTTGTGACAAAAAGAAGATTGGTGGGTGGGGCCCATAGCCTGTGACTAAAAGAAGATTGGTGGGTAGGGCCCATAGCCTGTGACAAAAGCCTATTATCGTAACTCGACCTTCCGAAAAAAATAAAAAAATACTCCCTTTACATAGGCAATGTGACCATGAACAAATTAATTGGTGCATGTGACGTAAATACTATAAGGATGGCCTCTTACTGCCAGTCTCAACCTATTGACCTCCTGTTTCGCTTACCGTCGCATATTTAACACTTTGTATGGAAGTAATGTTACAAATAAAGATGGAACAGAATAAAATTAAAGATATAACGACTCTTGCAGCGACGCAACAAACTTCAATTCGGCTTGCGTAAACTTGACGTCCTTGAGATATCTAATGTCAATTGCTCAGTATGCAAAGCCAAAGGTGGGATATTGAGACTGACTTTTAGTTCCTCATCTGCCGTTTGAAAGCGGCTGTAGCCATGCCAATAAATCTTGGTGTTGCAGTAAGCAGTTCGCTATGTGTTGGTGGAAGCAATTCTGCAGCCACATTGTCTCGCACTGAGGCGGCGTCGCCACATCAACACGTGACCACAACACACGCAGGTAACAACTCAGGCCTTTACATCTTTACTAGAAGACTAGCAGCACGTCCCGGCTTTGCACGGGGTAAAATATAGCCTATAACCATCCCGACAGTCCATTCTACATATCGGTAAAAGAATTTTTGAAATCGGCTGATTAATTAATCAGCCGATTTTAAAAATTCTAACCCAAACAAACAAACCAACATTACCTCCATATAAATATTAGCATAAATCTAAGTTGGTTTACCATATTTTTTCATTTACATTTATTGTATTTACAAAATTAAAAAAAACAATCATCGTCTTGTAGGTCGTAGCTAAATCGTCACATCATCGGGGCAATGAACGCGTTAATACAAGCACAGACTAAATAAAAAGCTAATCCTTTGTGAGCGAAATAAAGAAATACTTTGATTTGATTTAATTGATCCTATCTCCCCAGGTGGAGTGTCAGGTGCAGGCGGCAGACGCGGTGCATTACAGCTCTGGCAATTCCTGGTGTCTTTACTCGCTGAGGGAGCTCGCTGCGTCGCCTGGACAGGACGGGGGCTGGAGTTCAAGCTGCATGAACCAGAAGAGGTAGCTCGCTTAGCTCGTAAAAACTAGTCAATTCAATTCAAAGGTTAAGAATTTCCGGTGAATAATTAAGTTGTGGAATAGTCCATATGCCATGATTTTATTTTACCCCAGAAACTACAGCTTCACCCCAAAAAGTTCAGAAGAATTATTTAGGTTTTTAAAAGTTAAAAACCGTCTAACCGTTTAGTTCACCATCATATGAACCATATTCTTCTCTTCTAACTTATAGCATTACAAAGAAAGCTCGCTTATCTCGCAGTAATCGTGGCTTGCTTAGCTCCTGACCTCGTAAGAACTTCGCTCCATTAAAATAAGAACTCCACAGGTGGCTCGTCGCTGGGGCGCTCAAAAGAATCGACCAGCGATGAACTACGACAAGCTATCGCGATCCCTACGATACTACTACGAGAAGGGAATCATGCAGAAAGTTGCAGGTTTGTATTGCAAGAGAATAGAAGACTATAGATTGGAAAGCACGCAACCCATGCTTATAATTTTCAACTTCATGAAATTTCCAATTTAGGAGAGTCTGAGAAACTAATTTGATTGAGGCCCGTATTCAGAGACTGAGAAATGGCAGAATGAAAGGGAGGCCTATTCCCAGCTGTGGGAGAGATCAGGCTGCGGATGATGATGATGATGATTCAGAGACTATACTCAAGCGTAAATCGTGTCTCAAGCGGTGATTCATAACTCAGTTTTCATAGAGAACTGTCAAAAATCGATGCTTAAACGTAGACTCAAGTTTGAGTGCAGTCTCTGAATACGAGCCTTAGTCTCTAATCATCTGCCGTCTATCTGGATAATCTTCTGTTTTACCGTATATAGGGGTAAGTAACAATTTCCACATTTTCGTCCCCAGGTGAGCGCTACGTCTACAAGTTCGTATGCGACCCGGAAGCACTCTTCAGCATGGCGTCCCCCCGCGCCCGGTCCCCCCCCGCCCCGCCCCCCTACGACGTCCTGTCACAACTGTACGGGGGTGTAGTTTACCCGCAATACGTGCCCGGGCCTTCGCAACCCGAGTACCAGGGCAGGTACTACCGACATATCAACCATTTGGGACATTATGATACGTAGGAATTAGATATTAGAAAATATAGTGGAAGGACGCAAAAAAACTCATCTTATATAAAAATTCGTGTAAAACTAGATAATATTTAGACTAGAATATTTAGAATAGCGGACTCCGCGAAAAATGCATTCTTCCAATAGAAGATCGGTAGTTTGAACTTAAATTAAAGCAAAGTGACATTCCTATTTTACCAAACCCTACAAAGGGGGTTTTGTTTGTAAGTATTACCTACTTCGTAAAAATATCAATCGGCATATCAATTCATCACATTACAAGATGCCATTAGTTAGGTTTATTTTAATTACATATTCACTTTTAAAGACGGTAGGTATTTTCAAACCTAATTTAGACAATCCCAAGTTAGACAATCCCCGTACTGATATTTGATTGATATCATCTTTATTGTCTACTTTTTGATGTTTTAAAACATTGCTCAATGACTCATCAACATCACCCCTTACTATTCACACGTAATTTCATCGACTAATGGCTAAACATCGATGCTTTGTAAATAGCACAGTCATTGAGGGTAGCTGTCAATTTGTGTAAATATTTGTGAATTAGCTTTGTATCTTTCGCTTTTCGAATGAAATTACACATTTACTGATAATACAAGTCCATTTCATTATATAGAGTAGGGTTAGCATCATTAGAACAAAAAAAAAGACGTGTGGCACTTGGGGACTGCCGCCGTAAAGCTATTGCATGCCACCTAGAGGCGAGTTGCTGAACTAAAGTGACAGCGTAAGGTGATTTCGTTACGGAATTTCTGGATTCGGTCTCCACGCTCAAGGCCCGCAATAGAAGCTATGCAATAGCTTAAAAATCGCCTGTGCTATTGCAGGTTTTCTGCTTTTGACTTGCCTCTAGCAAAATATTTAAGTTGTAAACTGTTAGGTATATACATAGGTAAGTTTTGCTAATGTAACTAGGTAGCTTATTATCCATTAGGTAACGTATCAATGTTAATAAAATTTAGTTAAGTAAGTACTTTTTTATTTGTTAAAAATATTTTTAAAATTCTGTAGAACGGATTAAGGATGTTTCTAGTCATAAATTAAACTGTTTTTTTCTTGTAATTATTCATGTAAAAAGTCATTTTTTAATTAAAAATTTCAATACAAATTATATTTATTTTATTTACTTACTATTTTAAGGCTCTTTGGTTACTTGATAAATACAGATGTAGTGACATAGTCAACCTTGTCTATTTTTTTTTATTTATGTATGTCATGCATGCTTTTATTAGGTAGGTACATTTATACTTTGTATAAGAATATTACACTGTCTGATAAGAATTATTATGGTGTTAAAGGCTCGAGGAGACCGGATGCGTAGGCCACACCGCTTGCGTAATGTAGACGGCGTCTACGTTACGCAAGCGGTGTGGCCTGTCTCATACATTTCCATACATTACAACTCAGTGGTACGTGCGCGTCTACGCTTACGTCTACGCATACGCATCCGGTCTGCTCGAGCCTTAAACCACACTTCGGTATTTTTAATTTTTTTTACATGGATTTGTTTGAAATAAAATAAAGTCATCATTGAAACAATTTATTTGCATTCTATCTATAAACAAACAGTCAAACATTAACATTTAATATAACTATAATACTTCTTCTTCGTTTAAAAAATATCTCAAAAAATGAGTATGTTTAAAACAAACAAAAAATAATAAAAACAAAACAATTGCTTAGTCAATTTACACAATACAATACAAAATACAGGCGTTACAAATTTCGATCAAACTTTGAATTTCATTGTTTATTTCCAAATACTGAATCGCTAAATAAATATTTTAAAGTAGTCACAGACGATCGAACTTGGTGCGGAGCGCACCACGAACATGGTGTGCTCCGCACCAAATACGATCGTGTGGCGCACGGTCCGGCGGACATTATTATTATTAATATCGGTACGGCTGGTTCGGAGCGCTTGCACATCGAACGCGGTGCGTACCACACCGATTCGATCGTGTGGACGGCGCACCGAACCACATGTCGGTTTAGTCGCTATTGTGCTATCGTAATAATAACTGTATCGGATTTAGTTATATGCGATTTCACAAGATCCAACAATTCAATAAATGCTTCGGAACTCATTCGAAGATATATACGAAAATCTTTATCATCGAGATCTTTGATGAGATTCATATGACTGTACCGTTGTCTGTTTCTGAGATAAAATTTTGCCCATTCTTTTCTTCTTTTTCGTTGGGTATATAACGGCGATGTAGTAACGATAGCTGCTATATATATACATATATATATATATATAGATTTGTATACGTCAAATTATGACTAGACTAGCTGCGCCCCGCGGTTTCACCCGAGTAAATCCCGTTTCCGCGGGAATATCGGGATAAAAAGTAGCTTAATACAGGGTATCACCTATCTACATACCAAATTTAAACCAACCTAATCGGTCCAGCCGTTTTTGCGTGAAAGAATAACAAACATACAAAATCACAAATTTTTACATTTATAATATTAGTAGGAGTAGGAAGGATAGTAGGATAGGATAGTAGGATAGGATAGGATGGTAGGATAGGATAGGATGGTAGGATAGGATAGGATGGTAGGATAGGATAGGAAGTAGGATAACCACTACTTACTTTAGTTAGCGTATCAGTATCCGGACGTAAAACAATATAATAAATGGTACCTATATCATACAAAGATATATTTATATAATATATTTGTGCAAATCAATTGATAAAATTAATATATTGGTACTAGCAGTCCGTCCTTTGCACGGGTGTACTAATAAAACTACCGGGATAAAATATAGCCTATGATCATTAGGAAAGTCAATCAATGTGACTTGCTGTGAAGGAATTTTGAAATTGGCTGAGTAGTTTCAGAGATTACCTCCGACAAACAAACCAACATTACCTCTTTATAATATTAGTATAGATATATATGAGCGTTTAAAACTCTGTTGAAAGTATTAGTTTTATTGTCAAATTCAGTCATTCCTTATTATTATGGGATTGAACAAAGAGGTAGAATAGATAATTAGGTACTAAGTTTTAACTAAAATCAAAAACATTTGATGAATATGAAAGCATTAATCTATACTTCGTTTGCTGAAGCGAGATAATAGGAAGAAAAATAAACACACGTGATTGGTCGTCGAAAATAATTGTCTTTCTCGTGATTGGCTAGATTGTCAAATCAATTGTCAATTGTCAAATCTAGCCATTACGAGCATAGTCAATTATTTTCGACGACCAATCACGTGTGTTTATTTTTTTTCCTATTAACTCGTTTCAATAAATGAAGTATAGACAGATATATTTGACGACATCTGGCCGCCACTATAATGCCAAGCAGCAACATTATTTTTTATTTATTATATTTTATAAATTCATAATTATCATGCTTTTATCTACATCTTTAATAGATAATTTATACAGCGTCAGAAGGCAATCTTTGCCTACACTTAACGGGACACTGTAGTGCCTGGGACATTGTTGAAATGGAATAAGCTTGCAGCTAAACCATCCATAGCTTTTGAGCTCGTGTTAATGCATACATTTTTCGAATCGAAAAGTTTGATGCCGGGAATCGAACCCGCGATTTTCAAAGCGAAAGTCGAGGAAATCCCACTCAGCTCAATTTAATAATATCATGAAATATCAAATATGGCCTTTATGTGGTTTATTTTATACTTATGAGTAAACATTAAAAATATTGCACAAATAAAAACTCATTTGATGAGAAACTTAAAATAACGCCATCTATGTGCGAGCTTGGAAACTTGTTTCGTTTAAATCACACATAAAGCTTGATTTTGTGCCTAGATATACTACACTGGCTTTCGTAACTACCTCTCCAATAACTTCTGACTACCCACTCCACTTATCTTACTACCCACTCAACCTTTCTCCACTACTTTCTTCTTTATCAAGTTTTTCTCTTCAATTCTAATAATTTATCCAAAATCACACTCCCCTTTTCATTATCTGTCACTTCCCACTCCACTTATCTCACTACCCACTCGATTTATGGTAAAACTACCCATTTAAGAGCAGCGCTCCGACAGATTCCTTGGTTTCTGCCGCAGCAATACGCTGAGTAGCGACCATTTTTGTTATTCCTGTTGTATAATTTATTTTGATGTGTCTTCTTACTGTATTTGTAGTGACAAAAAGTTTTTCTATTGTATTCTATTCTATTTATCTTCGCACTAGCTCTTCAAAGTGACAGCGACATCCCTCAGTCATTACAAGGCTGGAAACTCTATTCGATCATTTTGTCAGCAAAAATTGTATTATTCTTGGAGATTTTAATGTTAATCTCCTAATAGAGAGTAAGCAAAAGTCAGATTTTATGGCTCTTCTAAAAAGCTATAATTTCAGAAATCTATTGAAGTCTACTACTTTTATTCGTAATGGCCATGAGTCTTGCATTGACAATATCTTGACAAACCTACCGGAAAAAAATGTTATCCATTCCGAGATCGACCATAACTATCTTGGGGATGGTCATGCAGGCCTGTTCTGTTGTCTGAAGCTAAAACACTCAAATAGTGGGAATGAAGCAGAATTTTACAATGTAGAGCGAAGACTTTTCTCAGCTAGTAATAAGTTTTCCTTTAGACAAGAACTTCAGGGCTGTGATTTGCTGAATTGTAACGTTAACAGTTTTATAAGTAAGTTTCAAAGCCTATTTAAAAAATTTTTTAAAAAGAAGAATATTAAGATAGATGTAAAAAAACATAATAAAATAGGTTGGATTTCCAAAGGAATAAGAACGTCCAGTAAAATGAAAAGATTCCTAAATACAATGACCAAAAACGATTGTCATGAATCTATAATCGCATATCGAATAAAATATATAAAATGGTTTAAAAAGATTATTGCTACATCGAAAAGATTATCAGTTAAAAGAGATGTATTTAATGCTAAGAACAAGTCAAAACTAATTTGGAACATCGTAAATAAACATAGAAATAAGTCTAATAATACGCGGACTATAGATAATTATAAACTTAATTTGAATGATGTAATAATAGATAATACACAAGATATAGTTGACATTTTCTCTAGGCAATTTGAGTATAGCACTGACGATATTGACATTAAAGAGAAAAGAATTAGAGCTCTAAATATAATGAAGGAACATACATGTCAGGTAAATAATGACTTTGTACTGACAAATACAAATCGAAATGAGATAACGTTTATTATAAAACATATGGAAGTAAAACGATCTTGTGGATATGACGAAATACCCATTACAATCATTAAAGATAATATTGATATACTAGCTGAACCACTATCCAATTTCTTTAATAATTGCTTCCATCTTGCCATTTTTCCTGATCAATTTAAAATTGCACGTGTGCTGCCAGTTTATAAAAAAGACAAAAGAACTGATCCTAAAAATTATAGACCGATATCGCTTTTACCTATCTTCTCGAAAATATATGAAAAGTTGATAAAAGATAGGCTAGTATCACATTTAAATTTAAATAAAATTTTAAATGAAAGACAATTTGGCTATCAGGCACGTCGAGGAACTGTTGATGCAATCGATCTTTTAATCAATGAAGTTGTGGTTAATTTAAACAGTAAAAAAAGGGTTGCAGGTTTATTTTTGGACCTATCCTCTGCATTTGACATGGTTGACCACGAAATTCTACTGAGTAAGCTAGAATATTACGGTATAAGAGCCAAATCACTAGACCTTATGAAATCGTATTTGAGCAATAGAAAACAGTTTGTTGAAATAAAAAGTATAGATAACAAATGGGAAAAGGTAACTAAGTCAAGAGCAGTCAACATAAAACGTGGTGTTCCTCAGGGTTCAATACTGGGACCAATATTTTTCGTTATTTTTTTTAAATGACCTCATAAACTTTGTTAGTAACACTGTTCCAGATATTAAGTTAGTAGTATATGCAGATGACACAAATGCAATCATTCCAGCCTCTGACTTACAGGAACTTAAATATAAAACTACTAAAGCGCTAGTGGCTTTCAACAGATGGTTTGATGTTAATAATCTGAAGTTAAACATCAAAAAAACTAGTGCAATACTTTTTAAAACGACTGCCCAAAATCAAGAATGTATTGAAATAGTAAGTAATGGCGAAAGAATAGAGTTTCATAGTAGTGTAAAATTCTTAGGAGTGCATATTGACCAATTCCTAAACTGGAAATCAGAATTAGAGTCAATAGAAAATTCTATTAGTTCAGCCTGTTATGCCCTAAGAAGTTTAAGAGATGAATTAGATATTGCTCAACTTAAAATCGTTTATTACGCTCTGGTAGAGTCTAAACTTCGATACAGTATACAGTTCTGGGGAAACAGTTATGACTATAATATTAACAGAGCATTTGTCATACAAAAACGCGCACTCCGAACAATTGTAAGGATTCCACCTTGGGAATCATGTAGAGAACATTTTAAGTCCCTTAAGATCCTCACTGCTCCTAGTCTGTATATTCTGGTGGTTCTCATGGATGTTGTCAACCATCCTGCTAAGTATGAGACGCCGGCGGAAAGACTGCTAAGACTGACCAAGAGAAAAAAAAACCTGAAACCCCCAGTGTGTCCAAAGCTTAAAATTGCCGAGCACGCGTGTCGGTACCAAGCAGTAACAATATTTAACTCCTTACCAGTTGACATGAAAATTATTGACAATCCTAATATATTTAAGACGAAGCTAGTAAAGATTCTGCTGGAGGAATGTTTTTATTCTTTAGATGATTATTTTAGTAAATTTTAATGTAAATTATTGTTATATGTAGTATTGTATTAATGTTAATTGCTCATTTTTATTTTATTTTTCTATTATTATGATGTTATGATTACTTTTTTCTTTTTAAATTGACATGTCTTGCTATTGAAATTAATGTTTGTGAAAATTTGTACATGCATGCATAGTTATTATTATTTATTATTTGGTGTTACAATTATTTTAGAATTACATTTAGCCTAGATAGAATTTCAAACACGTTTTGTAAAATGAATGTTATGAATAAATGAACTGAACTGAACTGAACTGAACTGAAGTGTGGATCGGATTTGGTCGTAGGTAGCGAAGGATATAGTGACGCTACCCTTTTAATTTTCTCTCACTGCCCACTCCACTTATCTCACTACCCACTCGGCTTATCTCCTCACTTCCCACTAGCTTTGTAAAGTGACAGCTACATCCCTCAGTGTGGATCGGATTTGGTCGTAGGTAGCGAAGGATATGCCCACAGCTATGGGACCCTTAACCCAGTTCATTGTAAGGCCCTTGAAGAAGCCACGAACACCTTCTTGCCTGAAATAGAACAAGTTTCTATTAAGTAAATAAGTATTAAAACGAGAAATTTTTAAGCTATTGCATAGCTTCTATCGCGGGCCTTGGCGTGGAGACCGAATCCAGAAATTCCGTAACGAAAATAACCTAACGCTGTCCCTTTAGTTCAACAACTCGCCTCTAGGTGGCATGCAATAGCTTTACCGCGGCAGTCCCCGAGTGCCACACGTCTTTTTTTAGTTGTAATTTATTTTATTTCTTTCTACGAATTAAAGAGCTCGTGGCGTGACCACTATACAGATAGGTCCCGTCAATACCGATAGAATTACTTAGAATTAAGTACCTTAATGTGGCTTAACACTTTAAAAATTAGAAACTTGTAAATGGCGCAGCCGGTGGGATATAGCAATCTGTAAATGGCGCAGCCGGTAGGATAACTTACGCTTATACTTCCTTCAGCGTACTAAGTACCGTTCTATACGGGTAGGTCCCGACAACATTGGAGGAATAACTTAGATGAGGTAACTAATTATGTAGGTTTTCTACTTTTTTGTGTTATGTGATCTAGTTATTTCTCTCTTCTTTGAACTTGTGTTGTAATGTGTGTGTGTGTGTGTCAATAAAGTCCAATCTATCTATCTATCTAATTATAGTTGAACACTGTAAAACTGGCGCAGCCGGTAGGATAACTTACGCGTATACTTCCTTCAGCGTGCTAAGTACGGTCCTATACGGGTAGGTCCCGTCTGGCCGCCGGCGCGCGGTCTGCATGCGCCGGCGCACGATGTCGAGCGGGTAGGACGCGGACTGGGCGAGGGCGCCGGCCGCTCCGCCGCAAAATACGCTGGTTAGAGGACCGGTGGCGCCGATGTGGTCTGCAAATGTATATCTTTGGTTCTCATTGAAGCTTGACTATTTAGATTCTTAAGGGATCGCTTTAAAGCTAGGCCCACATCACCAGGTTCTTGCCTGATTATTTCCCTGGTGTATATTGCGTAGGAACAGAAAATGGAGTTACCTAGCTTATAAGACCTTAGCTTATAAGTGATCCCCAGGTCCCACTGAAATAAATACGTTTTTATTTCTTTTTTTCTTTTATACAAAACGATAGCCACAGTCATTCCAGGTCATAAACTAGGTATATTTAAAGTTTTACCAAATTCGCTAAGTAACTTTTACGAGTATACTAGCAGTAGTTAGTATTTTTAGATTGGTATATTTTTATGTGAGTGTATGTTTTAAAATAATAATAGAATACATACCGACATACAGACGTTTGAGCGTGTCGTACGTGAAGAAAGATACGCCCGCGTACGGTATCACTCCGAGAATAGTCGCGGGATAACCTCTGTAAAGATAAATTATAATAATTATTATTATCACACTAAATCATACTAATATTATAAATAGGAAAGTTTGATACATCCATAAATCCATCAGCGTAAAAATTATTAACGGATTTGAATGAAATTGGTGCCACAAGTCACCCCTAAGATTGATGGTAAAATAAAAACTCACCTATACAAAGAATGATGGTAAAAACTCACCTATACTTACAACGATTGATGGTAAAAACTCGCCTATATAACGAATGATGCTAAAACGCCACCTAAACAACCAGTGATGGTGAAAACGCACCTACACAAGAATGATGGTATAGATAGACTTACCTGTACAAATAATGATTGTCAAACTCGCCTAAATAACGAGTGATGGTAAAAACTCCCCTTTACAACGAGTGATGATAACAACTCGCCTCAAAACGTGATGGTAAAAACTCACCTATACAACGAATAATGGTAAAAACTCACCTATACAACGAGTGAATGGTAACAACTCAATGGTAATAACTCACCTATACAACGTCCTGAGCCCCTCTTCGCCCACAACTCTAGTGAACACCGCGCTCAGTGTTCTGTACTCGGTGGCGTGAGTGACCGCCATTCTAGCGCGAGCCATGTCCAGTGGGTAGGTCGCGCTCTGGGATATCACGCCCGCTAGCGAGCCCGCTAGGAGGTGACGGAATGGATGCTGTCTAGATAAAGTATATAATAAATTAAAATTAATAAGCGTATCACAAAACCTAAGACCATAGTAAGACCTGTCGCGTTGTATGGATCGGAGTGTTGGGCAATGAAGAAGACTGATGAAAGGAGAGTGCATGCTACTGAGATGCGTATGTTAAGATGGATGTGTGGAGTGACGCGAATGGATAAAATAAGGAATGAGTATGTAAGGGGAAGTTTGAAAGTGGCACCTGTGACTGAAAAGGTGAGGAGTGCCAGATTAGCATGGTATGGTCATGTAATGAGGAGGGATGAAAGTCATATAACTAAAAAAGTTATGAGCATGAGTGTGGATGGATATACAAGTAGAGGAAGGCCGAGGAAGAAGTGGATGGATTGTGTGAAAGAGGATATGAATGTGAGAGGAGTGAATACGGAATTGACGAATGATAGAGATGAATGGAAGAAGAAAATATGTTGTGCCGACCCCACCTAGTGTGGGACAAGGGCAGGGGAATGATGAAGCGTATCACAAAACCTATTGAAATTCTCAGTGATAAAAATATTAGTAACTAGAAAGAACTTATGAAACATCGAAAACATTATGCAAAAAGAAAAAGTAAAATAAATCTATGACAATAGTCATAGATTTATTTTACTTTTTAGGCACTTTGAAAATGCGATATTTTTATTATTAGCGCATTTTTTTATATACTTAGCTAAAATTCCGAAGTTAAAATATGTTTATTCTTAATTGAATCAATAACTATTGAGTGTTTAACTGACGACCTCAGAAACCGGGAATAAGTGCATGGGCTTTAGTTTAGACTAACCTGGCCACAGCGGGGTCATCGACCTTCAGCGCCTTCTTGCACTGCTCGTGCGCTGTGAACTGTATGGCCGCGTATGGCACGATCCTGGCCATCGTGGCAGAGTTGCCACGCCATAGCGCTAAGAATCCTTGCGTTCGGAGACTGTGGAGTAAGAAGTTTATGGCCGCCTTCCAGGAATAGGGGATCTGGCTGTGGAAGAAATGTTATGTTAAATAATATGAATTACTAGCTGCGCCCCGCGGTTTCACCCGCAATAAAAAGTAGCCTATGTGTTAAACCAGGGTATCACCTAGTAGATCTTGGTTCTATCTAAGCGAAGACACAACGGTCGCGCTTCGACTGATGTCGGAGTGACTTAACTGCTTCTGACTTGCCTTACTTTATTTGACTGGCTTCTCACTGAAGCTTGAATATTTAGATTGTTGAGGGATCGCTTTAAAAAAAGCTAGGCCCACCAGGTTCTTGCCTGATTCTTTCCCTGGTGTAGGGAGGCATTAGGGTCACCTAGCTTGTAAGACTGTACATTTTTAAGTGATCCTTGAGGTTCTACAAAAATAAATACATTTTTCTTTCTTACTTTCTTGTGTGTGTGCTACTTCTGAAAGGTAATAAGGTAACTCACGATGCTTGGAAGTTGATCTTCGTTCTATCTAGCGGTGCTATGGCTGTCTTTGCTAGCGCGCCCGCGATAGCGCCGGCTACTAGCGACGAAACGACGGTTGTGCTTCGACTGAGGTCGGCGTGACTTAACTGCACAAGCATTTAAGTCACTCACACAAGTGTGTGCTACTTCTGGAAGGTAATAAGGTAACTCACGAGGCTTGGAAGTTGATCTTGGTTCTATCTAGCGGTGCTATGGCAGTCTTTGCTAGCGCGCCCGCGATAGCGCCGGCTACTAACGACGAAACGACGGTTGTGCTACGACTGAGGTCGGCGTGACTTAACTGCTTGTGTGCTACTTCTGAAAGGAAATAAGAGAAATTATAAGTAACTAGCTGCGCCTCGCGGTTTCATCCGCGTAAGTCCCGTTCCCGCGGCAATATCGGGACAAAAAGTAGCCTATGTCACTTGCCATCTCTTTAACTATCACCACACAAAAAATCACGACAATTCGTCGCTCCGTTTTCCCGTGGAAGACGGACAAACAGACAGACACACACACTTTCCCTTTTATAATATTAGTATGGATGGATGGATGGATAGCTATAGTATAGAGTAATAGACCTTTACCCAGCAACACTATCTTACAGTTAAAAATGTACTAGTCATAATATAATAGGTAATTATATTATCTTTCATTATCTACGCGTTATCAACAATAAACATACTCAGCAATTGTCTTCTGTACATTGAAGATTCAAGTAAGATTGTTTCTCTATCTCCATGTTAACTATTAATTATTTTTACTAATTTACTCGATCGCGGCCTCGCTCGCATGGTCCCTTGTACCTAGATATAAAGTAGCCTATGTGATATTCCAAGGCAAAAACGATGTTCTTAGGTTCAGCCAAAACCGTTCAGTAGTTTTCGCGTAAAAGAAACATCAGGCCCATTCCACATTCTAACTCAGTCCCCCGCGTGGCTCAGTCCCCTATCTGGCTCAGTCCCCTATTTGACGCAGTCCCCTATCTGACTCAGTCCCTCTTCTACCTTAGTCTCTCTTATGACTCAGACCCTTTCTGGCTCAGTCCTCTACCTAGCTCAGTCATAACGGTGTGTGTAAGGTGTTGATTCTCACCATGATGCGCGTGCGCAGCCCGGGGCTCCGTCAGCAAGGGCACGTGAGCGCCCCCGACCGCCATGATGACGTCACATCACGCTCTCTGCAATACACAGACAAATGTATTTTTTTTTCTTCAAATTTGTACTTAAGAGAGTCATTTTATGCAATCTCAAGGTTTATTTTGTTCATAACTCATTCTTATCAGATCCTTATAAATTGTCTATGAGACCACCCTTGGAATCTCCTTTCCAACAAAAAAAGCAAACAAACATATTTTCCAAACATTATTGATACAGTCACTACTTCAGTTTATATTGTTTATAGCAGGTATAATAAGAAGAGTTTACAGATTAATTTGTGACCTTTTGGAAAGGGGCCAGATCAAAGGTACCATAACCGGCGAGCGAGTATGAAGAATGTAATGAGAGTAAATGAGGCAAAAGAGGTGTGTCGGGATTGTAGCAAGTGGAGGTCCGTGGTCTCTGCCTACCCCTATGGGAAAGAGGTGTGATTATTTGTATGTATTTATGTATGTAAAAGTTAGTAAAACAGTACCTACCTACCAACAATAATGATGAATACATAACAAAGCATAACACAATAATGACTTGGAATTTCATTGAATGTTTTAAACACAACTTCCTTGGCACAAAGCGCTGAATTGATAGATAAATATTTCTGAAAAGTTCATGGAAAACTAAATCTATTTCAAAGAAATATCATAGTAATAAAATGTTTAATTTAGCGCCAAATTGATAGGAAGGGTTCAAAGTACGCGAGTCACCAACCTTGAAAAAATTAAAGAACTACAAACAAGCGACAACCGACCTTTTTGGACTATCTATATTTAGAGTCAATAACATTCAAGAAGAATATCATACTCACGTTGGGTTCTAAATTCAAAATCACTAAAATCCAGGCACTGTCTTGCAGAAGAGCTTCATTTAAAATGTTTCTTTCATTCAGACATTTTAGATAGAAGTTTCACTAAGTTTTGTTTTTCACGAAACTTATGAAATAGACTCGTATATTTTTGAACCACACTAACGTAACTAACCATACATGAGCCACACTCACTAGCTGAAACTGCGTCACAAATACAACTGCCTGCAAGCAAGGGAGTGTTTTCTTCTTTTCGTTTTCGGAATCTGTCAAAACATAGACGAGATGACACAATCAGCTGTGCTGTGCTACTTTAGGCGGGCTTTAGCTAGACGTACGTGCCGCACGATATTTTAACCGCACGGAGAAAATCGTCTACTCTAGTAGAAATAATTTATGAAATTTTATAAAATATTGCTTGAATCACATTGAATGGCTTGTCGTTGCAGACAGCTATAGTAATAGAGGTATACCTATAATTCAGTATACCTATCTGCACTACAGGCTATTTTAACTGATATTGCAATCCAAAAATATCAACATGAACAAGAAATTTGATTGATGATTTTTTGAACCATCAAGGCGTTTAGTTAGTGATACCGACTTGCCTGCAGCACGGCTAAAACCGACCCGTGTGAAGCCCCCTTTATTTGTTTAGACACTGACAGTGACAGAATGCCGACTCAGCTGTCATCTATTTCAAGCTTTCGTTCGAGACATTAGATCTTGGCAAAGTGCGACAAGTAAAGTCGCGGTAGCCACAAAAAAAAGAAGTGAAGTGACATTAGATCTAATTCTACGCTACTTGCCACTAGATGGCGCTACAGATGACGACATCTAGTGGTGAGTAGCGTAGAAAAACAAACAGTTGTTTAAGGAAAGGGTCGTTGTTTTTGTTTTTTAGGTTTTAAGTACGTACGGTTCTACCTATTTTTTACATATTATTTACCTACTGTGGCCAATGGTTTTTAGAATAAAAGCATTGAATGTGGCACAAAAAGTGTGGTGGATTTTCTATAGCGCAAATTGTAACTGCCTACAAAATAAGTACCTTACTTCAAAAGTTTAAAGAACCAAAAACTAAAATTAAACAACGCAATTCAGTCAAAATTATTTTTTATTTAATCCTTGTAAAATAACAAGTCACTTACATAAACATTCGTATATTAATCTCAAATTACAACTATATATATTACAAGTGGTGTTGCCAACAAAATAGATGGATAATAATTTAGTGCTATGTTTATAAATACTCTAAATACATAATGGGAAAATTAAAACAAAATTTGAAACTAACTCTCAAGTTGCTTTTCTGTCCATAATATCCTCATGAGATACTCAATTTTAAATAGGACCACCTCGGGAGTAGTTAAACTTTTTCAAATATAAAAATAATTTTCAAAATTTGTCTACAAATGATGGATCGATAATTTAATAAAAATAGATATTGAAACATAAAACCTCATTTTAAAACTTGGCAACACATATCTAAAATGGCAGTGTGTGTATGTGAATGAGACCAGAGACAATAAATTTGAAATCAACAGTGATTATAAAAAAATATGTAAAATGTAACTTTTTCATCAAAACATGAGTATTTAGCAAAATGTTTCGTTAACAAAAGACTAGATTTGAAAATGCAGTCAAATTTTTAGCTCAAATATTTCATTTGTAAAAGCATCAAATAAGGAATATGTAAATACATAAAGTGTCTGTCTGTGTAAAAATTTACATTGCATTCTTAAAAATAATACCAGATCCTATGCACACTGCGGTTTTATGCAGTAGTCGCGCCACGTAAAAAGACTGATGAGGGTCGTGTCGGGTGTGTATGTGTTGGTGGGGGGTCACTCGCTCACGAACCAATAGCACGCGCTACATCAATGTGTGAAGTGCGCCGCGTCACCACACAACCAATCACACATAACATTCCTTACAATCGCCTACTGCGCAGCTTTTCCCCTCAGCGTTCTTCTTAGGTGACGCGGCCTATACGCGGAGTGAATGCGCGTTCGAAAACCGTAGTGTGCATGGGGTCTTAACATGAGCATACGAGAAATAATATAAATAAATTAATTGTCATGAGTTTTGGGTTCTGAGTGGTAGGATAGATATATTTATTTTGTTTTTAAACCTAGAAATGAAAAAAAAAATATGAACACGACTGTATCCCAGGAAGCGGAAGACATTTCTTTCAGATCTCTGTGTAATTAGATCCTTTGCAGATGTCTGATGGGGTAGTCAGTGTCCAGTATTTGGTACATGCCCACTTTTTGTAGAAGTTAACATTCCATACGTGACAGGTTGCAAGCCCATCGGCGCTAAACCCAGAACCCGCGAATATTTTCACAGTATTTTCAATGTATGTTTAGGCTCAACTTACACAGAGATGAAAGGGGCGCAGTTCTTGTCATATCATTTTAAACTTTATATTCATCACCATAATGCATACTATCGCTTGAGAAATTTTAAATGCAGGCGACCGTAAGCGGCGCCAAGAACACTTTTCAAAGCGCTTGAATATGCATTATAGTAATATTCATAAAGTCTAAAATCAAATGACACAGAAATTTCGCTTTGCTTTCATCTCGGTGTAAATTTCCGCATAAAACAGTTCCAATTTGGACCCTAACCGAAGTGAGCCTTAAAACTACATTATTGAACATGATTATATTGCTTAATTTATATTATTTAGATCTTAATATACAAATAACGACTATTTATATTATATATACAGTTGAATGTTTTAAAAATCTTATACAAGTGAACGCAAAATGTTGCTTCACATGAATTCATTTGTAAGGAGAAACTATATTTTTCATACGTTTTGAGATCAAATGCGCGTGACGCATAGAAAGTCTTGTTTTCTTCACTCGAGTCTCCGTATGAGGCCTTAGGCCGCCTCAAGGCCCCCTAACCTTATGCAACACAATTGCAGTTAAAAGTTTTCATACACCAGTCTGCACGCGTCTATTGTATAATATCGAATCGTCGGGAAATAAATCCTACTAATATTATAAATGTGAAAGTTCGTGAGGATGTATGTTTGTTATTCTTTCACGCAAAAACGGCTGGACCGACTTGGTTGAAATTTGGTATGTAGATAGGTGATACCATGGATTAACACATAGGCTTCTTTTAATCCCGATATTCCCACGGGAACGGGACTTCCGGACGTAGCCACATTTTGTAGTTAACTTAGTGGCCTAAGTGTGCGGCTTCTTCTTCTATCCTTAAAATGTTTCAAATTAGATGTTAGTTTAGATGTAATTAGAGTGTGCGGCATAATAAAATAAAGATATACTTCATTTATTGAAACGAGCTAATAGGAAGAAAACACACGTCGAAAACAATTGTCTTTCTCGCGATTGGCTAGATTGTCAAATCAATTGTCAATTGTCAAATCTAGCCAATCCGAGAATAGACAATTATTTTCGACGACCAATCACGTGCGTTTATTTTTCTTCCTATTAGCTCGCTTCAACAAATGAAGTATAGGTTTGTCCTTCAAGGTTATCTTCACGCGTAATTATTAGGGCTGTGACCGCGACTTGTTGACGCTGAGCCGCCGTACTGAGGATCTAATCTGAGGAACAAAGAGTATATTAGATAAGAGTAGATGTAATATCCTTGGACATTCCACACAGCGTCATCTAGTCCCAAACTAAGCAACCTTAATGCTTGTGTTAATGGTAACCAGATGACTGATATAATACTTGGATACATTTTTGTTGTTGTAAATACATACATATTATAGATAGAAAACACCCAGACACGGAACAAATATCTGCAGAACATACAAACATTTGTCCCGTAGCGGGGATCGAACCCGCAACCTCCGCATCTCAGCCGGGCGTTCGCCCAACTGCGCCACAGCACAGGGGTCGTCAATATAATGTGTGTGCTTTTCATAAGATGTGCGTCTTCTAGATAATCATCTACAAAGGGGCTGTCTCCACGAGCGAGAGAATCGCGGCGATATTATCGTTGTGCCACTTTAAAAACTAAACTAAGAACCGTAAATTTATAAATTTCCTAGGAGATTTATAAACCTTCGTAGGATTCTAAACGAGAGGTAAATTGTATAATTTTACGCCCACATCTCGTTTAGAATCCTACGGTAAGGTTTATAAATCTCCTAGGAAATTTCTAAATTTGCGGTTTTTGTTATCTTCCGGTGACATATACACTTTATGGAGCTGTCTCCACACGCAGATATGATTGCCGCAAGAGTGTTTAGAAGTACGTGGCACGCGCCGCGATTCTCTCGCTCGTGGAGACAGCTCCTTAAAGTCCTTTACATCTGTAAAGGACTGAGTTTTTTTTTCTTTCTATGTATATATGTGTATTACACATCGTGTATGTGTGTTATGTTACCTGTAGTCGTGTATGTGTGTTATGTTACCTGTAGTCGTGTTGCGGCCTGTAGACGGAGTATTCGTGCCTCCGCCGCGGGGAGGGGGAGGCGCGGGGGGAGGGGTTACCACTGAGCCGGCCCACTGTTGACGATCGTTTACCAAAATATATAAATATCCTTGGACATTCCACACAGCGTCGTCTAGTACCAAGTTAAGCAACTTAATGCTTGTGTTATGGTAACCAGATGACTAATATTAAGTAGTTTAAGATAATAGTTTTAATTTTAACTTCGTGTTGTGTATCACACGCGCTACTGTACACTCTGGTGTCACAGAAAACCAGCGCAACATTAAACTGTATTAAATTGTCATAAAAACTTGACAATTTAATACAGGTTTAAAGAACGTTTTTTTCTTGTCACCCATATGTCAACGAAAAGAGATAGCAACAGATTTAATATGCGTTTTAGCTAATACAGGTTTACTGGTCGAATATGCATAAGGGGGTTAGTCTTTATTCGCTTACCGGTCTTCTGCTACTTTTGCAAATGCTGAGTGACGACCTCTATCGTGTCACAATTTTGTAATTTTTTTGTCTATTTTTTGTACTGAATTTCTAAATGTGTGTGACTTGAAATAAACGTTTTTTGATTTGATTTGATATAATACTTGTATATTTTTTTTATCAGATAGATTTATTTATCGTTCAACTATGTTATAACTTACACGCAGGTAAGACAGGCGCGGCGGGGGCGGTAGGCTGGGGCAATTCCGCGTGACGCGCACTCGCATTTGACGAACCTGTAAATTAAAGTAGCACGTTGAAACATTATGACACTAAATACTAGTCTATACTAATCAATACTAATATTATAAAGAGGTAAAATTTGTTTGTTTGATTGTTTGTTTGTTTGAAGGAGGTAATCTCCGAAACTACTGAACCGATTTCAAAAATTCTTTTACGGGTGTGTAGAATGGACTGTCCGGGTGATTATAGGCTATATTTTATCCCGGTAGCTTCATTAGTACACACGTGCAAAGCCGGGACGTGCTACTAGTATTATAGATAGAAAACACCCAGACACGGAACAAATATCTGTAGAACATACAAACATTTGTCCCGTAGCGGGGATCGAACCCGCGACCTCCGCGTCTCAGCCCGGTGTTCACCCAACTGCGCCACAGAGGTCGTCAAATAAATAAATACTAACAAATATGATGAATAATGTTTACCGGGTTGTTCGTTGCGGTAGGGCAGCGTGGCGGGCGCGGCGCGGCGCGTCTGCGGGGCGGGCGCGGGGGGCGAACTGCCCGCGCGGCCGTGGAACGAACCGTACGCTGAGTAGAGAAGGAATATATTTACAAATAGAAAAGAGAATAAATATCCTTGGACATTTCACACAGCGTCATCTAGTCCCAAGCTAAGCAACTTAATGCTTGTGTTATGGTAACCAGATGACTGGTATAATACTCAAATACATTTTTTTTGTAAATACATACATATTACTTATAGAAAACACCCTAAGTATTATATCAATCTGTAAGTTTTTATATTTATTTCTTTGTTAAGCCACACATAGGTATTTCATTAGAAAAAAAAAATGCATTGAATTGCTTGATTTGATTAGATGACGCTGTGTGAAATGTCCATGAATATTTATTTATTTATTATTATTTCTTTGAAATGTGTTTACAGAATAGTGAAACTTACCTCTCATAACAGATAATTCGATGGCTGCTCTCAACTCGTCCTCATCAGAACGAGTGCGAAGACAAGACATGGCCTGTAATAAATAAATATTTTGATTTAAATACTTTTAATTTAAGAAATATATTAAATCAATTTCGTAAGGGAGATATTTCCTTGTACTCTCGTATTGTACATTGAGAGTGTAAGGTTTCTCTCTCGTAGAATGACAAGTAGCAAAATTAAAAAAAAAAAGAAAAGAAAGACAAGAATAGTAGAAAAATTAAATTTTATAATATTAGTATGGATTTTGTGGGACTGACTTCAATTTCGTAGAGACCAATTTCCGGCACTTTTAAGGTACTTACATTTATGTTCATAACTCCAAAGATCCTCATCAGATCCTCAAAGATTTTATAAATAACACCCCCTCTTTTTGGTGGGTGGGTTAAATACAGACCTGCGTATGATCACGGCTATTCCTACTGCTGCCCGCGGCGGTACTGTTGCGTTGCGCTCTCGATCCTGTTGCGAAAACACAAGTAATGAGTGTCAAAAGTCAAAAGTCAAATATTTTATTCAATAAGATCATAAAAAAGACCACTTTGACATGTCACGTTCTTAAAACTAGGGGATTCTATTGCCTGTTCCAACGCGATTCCCTACACCAAAGGTGTAAGGCACAAAGTAGCATTTTGCGTCCCTAGGGACTATGGGATCATGCTAGTCGATTTTAAAAAAAATCGTAACAGCAAATGTTCGTGTGTGAAATTTAAATTTTCATTTTTGTCAATTTCCTCATATTCGTAATGAAAAGTAGAGTACATACCTCGGAAGAAAGGCCCTTCGATGCACTCGAACTATTATCGCACTCGCTGACGCTCGCGATAAATCATCTCGTGCATAGAAAAATTGCCTTTCTTCCCTTGCGTAGCAAACTACTATTTCTAACCTGGTCTTGGTGTGTGCGTGGCTCCGTCTCCGAGATCCAACTGAAGTACTACCCCTCCATACTCTGGAAATAAATAAAAATATTATAATTAGTAGAAAAAATAAAAAAAGCTTTTCTTAGTGTGACTCTATAACTTCGTTCGTTCGAATGAGCAAGTGATAAAATCTAGCTCATTCATGGTTTGATGCCCTATTCCTTCGTCAAGGCTTAATGACTTTAAGATACTTCCATCATGTCTTAACGTCTTATAGATGACTCCGTCATGGCTTAGCGACTTTTAAAGATACTATTTTATGGCTTATCGACTTACCCCACGGCGGCGGATGTCTGAAGTAATCCCTATGTGTAAGTAGATGCGTGTTGGCGTTAGGTGCCATGGCGACATCCGGCACGGCGGCGGAGAGGGGCGGGGCGCGCGCGGGGGCGCTCCACTCGGTCAGCGCCCCCGCGCCCCCAGCCCGCGGGGAGCGGGGGCGGCGGGAACACGTGCTTGTAGATATATCTGGGGATAGAATGTGGGTTAGTATGATGATTAGAAGAGGGGTAATTTACGAGGTAAAAATGATCTAAATATGTTTACAGATCAGCTGGCTTAGGCCGGGTTCTCATTATGCCGGACCGGCAGATCTGCCGGAAAGGATGCCGGATAGAGTGTTCACATTACACCGGATCAAGCACTCAGTTGAATTTGAACCTGTGCCCACATGGACGACGAAATTGTTGTGTTGTGGTGGTGGTAGTCTTTCTGTTTCTTCCAGCTCATCAAAGTTTGGTTTCAGTATTAAACATACTTCACGCCATGCTAACTTTAAATTTTTGTCTTTATAGACATCTTCGGTCTTGTCGGAGGCATTCAGTTGCGGTCACCATAATGCAGGCCTTCCACTGCGAAAGGGTAATGAGCGGAAACTGAGCTGATGATCTGAGCGGACCGGAGTAAAAATAGTTGTACACTTCCACTAAGAAAGAGTTTCAGATTTTGCCTTCCACTGCCAGAGGGCTTTGCGGAGCGAGTGAGGTGGGAAATGAGCGGGGTCGGATGAGCGAGTTGTTGGCCTTCCATTGCCAGCGGCGCGGCGAGAAGAAAACAGAAAAAAAAACAGAAGAACAGACGAAAGCGATCAAGTAAAGGGGAAGGGGAGGCGACGGGGGGCGGAGGTGAGCTGAGTCCGTTCAAAACTCGCGTGCGACGCCATGACGCAGCGGACCCATTTTAACTCGCTCAATCCGTTCCGCTTTACTCGCTCGCAGTGGAAGCACTTGTATGAAATTTTGCGTTGCGAGTTGAACTGGATCCGTACGGAGTCCGTTGGAAATCCGCTCAACTCTGCGACCAATTTTGTGACTCTTTGTACTCTTTTGATCCGCTCAGTCCGCTCATTTACAGTGGAAGCACTTCTATGAAAAAAGCCGTTGCGAGTTAAACGGAGTCCGTACGGAGCCCGCTCCGCTCGCAGTGGAAGGCCTGCATGATAGTTTAAAAGCTTCATCATCATCATCATCCACAGCCCGACTTCACCCACTGCTGGGTATAGGCCTCCCTCAGTTTGTGCCATCCACCACGGTCCTGTGCCAATCCGATCCATCTTTTGCCCGCGACTTTGCATATATATCGTCTGCCCATCTGGCTGGCGGACGACCAACATTTCTAAATCCCTCTCTTGGCCACCATTCGGTTACTGCCTTACTCCACCTGCCATCACCTCGCCGAGCCATATGTCCTGCCCAGCTCCATTTGAGTTCCAAAATCCGATTTCCAACATCTTTGACTTTCGTTTGCTTTCAGATTTGAACGTTTGGAACTCGGTCAATCAGTTTGATGCCTAACATGGAGCGCTCCATGGCTCTCTGTGCTACTCTCATGCGGTACACAAATACACAATACGGTTTAAAAGCTTACCAACAAAAAACTAAACCAACAAAGCCAACTTACCTAGAGGTATGTGTAGCGTGGGCGCTGAACGTAAGCTTCCCGCGGAAGCACAGCGCGCTGAACCACTGTTATTCAAAGTACTGTAACAATACAAACAATACATTTTAGTTAGAGCGACCTCGGTGGCGCAGTGGGCGCAGGGGTCGCGGGTTCGATCCCCGCTACGGGACAAATGTTTGTATGTTCTGCAGATTTTTGTTCCGCGTCTGGGTGTTTTCTATCTATAATATGTATGTATTTACAAAACAAAGTGTATATAGTATCATATCAGTCATCTGATTACCATAACACAAGCGTTAAATTGCTTAGCTTGGGACTAGATAACGCTGTATCATAACACAAGCAGTGCTTATCTTGGGACTAGATGACGCTGTGTGGAATGTCCAAGAATATTTATTTAAATACATGTAGTTTATAGCTTACCGACAACAGGGCTCCTCAGGGTTCCAAGGTCGCTCGGGCCCGTCTCTCGCGTTCGCAGTCGACTCCCAATCCGACGTGTTTTGCTCACTGCAGAATAGATATATACTTAAAATTCAAATTTCAATAATGTCTGTTCCTCTTTCACGAAAAAAAACTACAAAACCGATTGCGGTGAAATTTGGAATATACTCGTAGGTAGCTAAAGAACTGGAATAACACAAAGGCTACTTTTTGTCCCGGGTGAAACCACGGGGCGCAGGTAGCCTATACTAATATTATAAAGAGGTAAAATTTGTTTGTTTGACGGAAGTAATCTCCGAAACCACTGAACCGATTTCAAAAAATCTTTCACCGATGTGTAGAATGGACTGTCCGGGTGGTTATAGGTTATATTTTATCCCGATAGTTTCATTAGTACACCCGTGCAAATCCGGGACGTGATAGTGTAGTATAAATAATCAGTGTTACTGACCTATCATTATCATCATCGTGTAGCAGTATATCCGCGCACGCGTCGGGAAGGCCCATCTCACGCACCGCGCGTAACGCTATCTGAAATACATAATACAATTTATATAAATAACTTTTAAAGTAAATATGCAAAATAAGCACATACAGTTAACTCCACTAAATGTTTGTTTAGGTTTTCGAACATTGTAATCACTCCCATTTTTTCGTCGGGCTATTTGGTGTTTGATTTTTGCGGCGTCACGTAGCGGCGTTTAGGCATCCGACTGCATGCTACTTAGCACTAGATGGAGTTACTTATTTTTGATTGCAGACAAAACCTAAACGCCGCTCGAGGCGCCGCAAAAATCAAACACAAAAATAGCCCGAAGAAAAAAGAACAATGTTCGAGATGAGGTATCTGTCTTATGTAGGTAATCTGTGGTATTATATCATTCATCTGGTTACCATAACACAAGCGAGCCTCGAACATTGCACTATATATATACACTAACCTGTCTGTGTGTATGCGCGGCGTGTGTGAGATGCGAGCGAGCGTTGTTCGCGGCGGGCAGCGCGCGCAGCTCGCGAACGCGCGCTCGCAGCGAATGCAACGTTCGCGGCGCGAGCCACGAACCCGCGCTCGCGTTCGCGCCGGGAGACGAACATACGGACTCGGGGTTACGAGCCGCTGCCACCTGAGAGCAAAGTTACATTGTTATAAGAAATTAGCAGCATGTCCCGGCTTCGCACGGGTGTACTAATGAACCTACCGGGATAAAATATAGCCTATAACCATCCCGACAGTCCATTCTACACATCGGTGAAAGAATTTTTGAAAGTGGCTAAGTAGTTTCGGAGATTACCTCCGTCAAACAAACAAACAAATTTTACCTCTTTATAATATTAGTGTAGAAGGTAGAAATCGAGCATAAATCGACGATATTTTTACGCGAGTAATTTCCCGTGTCGTTATAACAACACCCTGTATACATCATGTTCTATCAACTCACCATATACAGCGTGTCCGGTATCCGATGTAGATACCTGGCTCGCCTCGCACGCGCCAACTCAGCTTCGGGCACCGCTTGGTCCTCCAATAACGCCTGAAAACAATGCTAAATATAGTACTTCGGCACGAACGAGATCTCGTGCACCGTAGAATGTGGGCGTGGGTATAAGTAAAAGAGTGTAAAAGCACTGGTACCTAATCTCGAATATTGAAATGACTACTTGTTTTTTCGTCGGGCTATTTTTGTGTTTGATTTTTGCAGCGCCACCTAGCGGCGTTTTATCTTTCCTGTGTATATATGTCCCGGCGAAGCTGAGAGGATGGTTTAGCTACAAGCCTATTCCATCTCAACAATGTCCCAGGTACTACAGTCTCCCGTTAAGTGAAAGCAAATATTGCCTCCTGACACTATATTTATTTATTTATTATATAAATCATCTAGTTAAGATGTAAAGGTGGTATTTTATACCTTAATCTCATCTAGATACGGCAGGAAGCACCTCGCAGGCCTATACGACCCCCGGCCGAGCCACGCGTTGGCTGTGGAGCCTTCTTCAGCTCTGAAGCTTGAAGGCGTGGGTATAACATGTGATACCTAGTAGGTTAGGGTATTTTATACCTTAATCTCATCTAGATACGGCAGGAAGCACCTCGCAGGCCTATACGACCCCCGGCCGAGCCACGCGTTGGCCGTGGAGCCTTCTTCAGCCGTCGGGGGCGGGGGTGAGGGTATTATACCGCGACGTACAAGCTGAAACAAAATATCAATGAGGAAGCAGTAAGCAAAATATTGTTTTCAAATCAAATCAATAAACGTTTATTTCATGTCACATTATACACATACACATTTAGAAATTACAAAAAATAGACAAAATTGTAACACAATTTAATTTCTTAAGAATGCTTGGTTTATTGTGAGACCATTGTGAGGCCTTTGTGAGACCTTGTGAGGCAAATGTGAGACCTAAATTACATTGTTTGAAAAGATAAGGATGACATCGTGTTTTTATTAGCGCGATCTAGCTGTGGAATTAAACTAAATACATAACTGCCTAGAAACTACAATATGCGTAAAACAATACCTGATGTATCATATCCGAGTCCGCTGGTAGATGCTCTGTCCGTACGAGCGGCACGAGCGAAGCGAGTCTCCCGCAACGCCATTTTTATTTACAAAACCTCCTTCAAAGACGTTAAATAAATATCCTTGTACATTCCACACAGCCACAGCGTCATCTAGTCCCAAGCTAAAGGTAGCCGTTCGAACTGAGCGTCTATGGCGTCATTGGCGCCGCGGCTGTGACGTCGCGACAGTGCGAAAGATAGATGTTCTATGCAAATGTATGAAATTCTAGGGAACGTCATTCGAGCGCAGCGTCACTGTCGCGGCGTCAGTGACGTCACAGTGCCGCTGTGACCGCGTTGACAGATGTCAATGTGACCGCGGTGTTGGTGACGCTATAGACGCTGCGTTTGTGACGCTCAGTTCGAACGGCTATCTTAAGCAACTTAATGCTTGTGTTATGGTAACCAGATGACTGATATAATATACCTGGTGTATCATATCCGAGTCCGCTGGTAGATGCTCTGTCCGTACGAGCGGCACGAGCGAAGCGAGCGTCTCCCGCAGCGCCGCGTCGCTGCCGGAACGACGCCGCGCGCCGCGACGCGACACGGAGTGTGCGGTGTGCCATACTACGTTCGGTTCTGAGGGTACAAACAAGCATGTTAAATTAAATATAATAATAATAAAAATAGATATGTAATAAGTAACCCACTCCAATAACACATCTACCTGTAAACAAATTTAAGATCATTTTAAAATTATTTCTTGAGCGTCATCCCTTTTTGCGACAACATTCACGAATTTATGAGCTGTACATTTTCTGATTTGCAAGTGGGGTTATTGTTGCCTTTAATTTTGCTCAGAAGCTTGAAGGTAGTCGCTAGCTAAAGCGTGGGTATAGTATAATACGACCTTGCTTGTCGCTGGCTAAGGCGTGTGTATTTCATATGATACCCAACTAAATTTCTCACCTCTGTCCGGGACTGCTTTACTAAAACACTTGCTTGTCGTTTGCTAGAACATGGGTATAGTGAACATGGGTATAGTAAATGATACCCAACTATATCTCTCACCTCTAGCCGGTTGGTCGGCGCTCCACTTAAGAAGCGCCCGCAGTATGCTCTGCTCAGACGCTTGAAGGTGGTCACTAGCCAGTGCGTGTGTTAAAGCCGGGCGTGGAATACCGCCCGCGGCTGAATGGGACATTATCACCGTGAACTCGTCTAGGAGGTAGCGCATTGCTTGTCTGGAAATAAATATATTTAACATAGGTTTACTAAAGAAAATACTACGAACAATACTAATCCTATCATACTAATTCTTATCTTATCTTACTAATCTCTTCTCTATATATAACTATAACTATGATATTATAAATGTGAAAGTTTGTGAGAATGTATGTATGTTTGTTATTCTTTCACGCAAAAACGGCTGGACAGATTTGGTTGAAATTTGGTATGTCGATAGGTGATACCCTAGATTTACACAAAGGCTATTTTTTATCCAGATATTCAAGCGGGAACGGGACGTACGTGGGTGAAACCGCAGGGCGCAGCTAGTGCGCACAGTGTGTGTATGTACTGCGTGTGTGTGTTTGTGCGTGTGTGTGTATGCGTGTATGTATACATACCGATGCACCCAGTGGCTAGCGTGAGGCGCGGCAGACCATCTGAGCACATGAGGCAAGCTCTCAGGTGTAAGTGCTTCCACAATGGCGTCCTCACAACCTTGTACCACTATCGGCATTTCTAGAAACCTGAAATTAACAATAATTTTGTAATAAATAAATAAATATCCTTGGACATTCCACACAGCGTCATCTAGTCCCAAGCTAAGCAATTTAATGCTTGTGTTATGGTAACCGTATGACTGATACAATTGTTGGATACATTTTTGTTTGTAAATACATATATATTATAGATAGTAAAGAGTCAGACACGGGTCAAATATCTGCAGAACATACAAACATTTGTCCCGTAGCGGGGATCGAACCCGCGACCTCCGCGTCTCAGCTGGGCCTTCGCCCACATGTCAAAAACATGTTGTAATAGTAGATTGTTATACAAGGTGAGAAAGGCACACGTTTCGATGCACGAGATGATTTATCAGTCAGTCAGCGAGTATAATAGTTCAAGTGCATCGAAGGGCCTTTCTTCCGAGGTAAGCACTCTGCTTTTCATTTTCAAATTACTAAAAAAATCATCAAAATAGTGACTCACCTCGCAATCTCATACAACTGGAACGCGTCATCCAACATAGCAGTTGTAGTCGGCCGGGAAGCGCTGCCATTGCCCCTGCCTACACCCGCCCACGCCTGGAAATATAAATAAATGTAAGTACCATACAGCGGTAATAATGTCTAGTACAACTCACGATAGTTTTGAAAGTAAAATTAACAAATGATTGGACAATCTAGCCAATCACGAGAATAGACAACTATATTCGACGACCAATCACGTGCGTTTTTCTTTCTATTAGCTCGTTTCAAGAAATGAAGTAAAGATAACTTACCGAAGTATTGCCGCTGTTGGTGGACGGAGGCGACGATGAATTTCTACCGATCAAACTGAGATCAACCTGAAACAGACACAAAATGAATGATTTTTGTGAAGATTAAATCCATACTTTATATTTTATTATATATATATTTATTTTACATACCAGGACACGGAAAACCTACTAGACATAGTTTCGTAATGGTGCACCCTAACAACCCCCATCTATATACACACACACACACATATACACACTCACACTGACTCACACAACACAAACACTCATAACAATACACATACACACACACACACATACACACACACATACACACACACACATACACACTATGCTACTAAATTTAAGCTTTTACAAAATATGTACATCTTAATCTAGAAAGTGACTTACAACAGGCAAGAGCGAAACCCTCTAACACAGGTATCTTTATACTTAAAAGAGGGTTTCCAAAGAAAAATAGATTATGTATAGATTAAGTTGATGAATAAACTTTTATTTTAATTTTCATTTCATTTCATATTTTACTCGTTTAAAAGGGTAAGTGTGTGTGTCTGTCTGTTTGTCCGTCTTTCACGCCAAAACGGGGCGACAAATTGACGTGATTTTAATGTGTGGTGATAGTTGAAGTGATGGCGAGTGACATAGGCTACTTTTCATCCCGATATTCCCGCGGGAACGGGACATACGCGGGTGAAACCGCGGGGCGCAGCTAGTATATTAAACTGACCTGGTCTGTATAAGCGGCGCGTGCAGTAACGCCCGCGCGTATCTCCTCGGAAGCACCTTCTCATCAGCACAGGAGTCGCTACAGCTGTCAGCAGGACACAGGCAGGGTGATGATGATGAGCTCACCTGGTCTGTATAAGCGGCGCGTGCAGTAACGCCCGCGCGTATCTCCTCGGAAGCACCTTCTCATCAGCACAGGAGTCGCTACAGCTGTCAGCAGGACACAGGCAGGGTGATGATGATGAGCTCACCTGGTCTGTATAAGCGGCGTGCAGTAACGCCCGCGCGTATCTCCTCGGAAGCACCTTCTCATCAGCACAGGAGTCGCTACAGCTGTCAGCAGGACACAGGCACGGTGATGATGATGAGCTCACCTGGTCTGTATAAGCGGCGTGCAGTAACGCCCGCGCGTATCTCCTCGGAAGCACCTTCTCATCAGCACAGGAGTCGCTACAGATGTCAGCAGGACACAGGCAGGGTGATGATGATGAGCTCACCTGGTCTGTATAAGCGGCGTGCAGTAACGCCCGCGCGTATCTCCTCGGAAGCACCTTCTCATCAGCACAGGAGTCGCTACAGCTGTCAGCAGGACACAGGCAGGGTGATGATGATGAGCTCACCTGGTCTGTATAAGCGGCGTGCAGTAACGCCCGCGCGTATCTCCTCGGAAGCACCTTCTCATCAGCACAGGAGTCGCTACAGCTGTCAGCAGGACACAGGCAGGGTGATGATGATGAGCTCACCTGGTCTGTATAAGCGGCGTGCAGTAACGCCCGCGCGTATCTCCTCGGAAGCACCTTCTCATCAGCACAGGAGTCGCTACAGCTGTCAGCAGGACACAGGCAGGGTGATGATGATGAGCTCACCTGGTCTGTATAAGCGGCGTGCAGTAACGCCCGCGCGTATCTCCTCGGAAGCACCTTCTCATCAGCACAGGAGTCGCTACAGCTGTCAGCAGGACACAGGCAGGGTGATGATGATGAGCTCACCTGGTCTGTATAAGCGGCGTGCAGTAACGCCCGCGCGTATCTCCTCGGAAGCACCTTCTCATCAGCACAGGAGTCGCTACAGCTGTCAGCAGGACACAGGCAGGGTGATGATGATGAGCTCACCTGGTCTGTATAAGCGGCGTGCAGTAACGCCCGCGCGTATCTCCTCGGAAGCACCTTCTCATCAACACACACGGCTGAACCGCTTGCACTGCCGCGGCGCGACATTACTGATCTGCAAACAATGAAATCTTTATAATTCTACCATTACTTTAAATTGTTCTAAACTAACTACTCTAACTCGCCCTAGGTCAGTTTTTGACGACCAATCACGTGCGTTTATTTTTGTTCCTTTTAGCTCGATCCAACAAATGAAGTGTAGTACTTACTTAAAGAACCTCGATCTAGCAGCTAACACAACTCTATGGCAGGGCAGTTCCAGCGCAGTCCTGAAACCGTAAGCGGAGCCGCAGCCGTTCTCTAGTCTAAACACTAGCCGTGTGTCCGCCATCTCGCCTGGAAACAACATATTATACAATTAATTACAAGATAATAATACTACCATAACACAACAACCCATAGTTTAGGAAAGCAGAGATTGGAGTCCGCCATATTGGATTCAAAGTGACGTCGCTACTCACGCGTGTTATCGCTACTCCCGCGTGTAGCGACACACCTGCGTTTTTTCTACTCCCGCGTGTCACTCACGAGTGTTGTTGTTACTCCCGTGTGTTGTCGCTACTCTACTCACTACTCACGCTACTCACCCGAGTCCAGCAGGTAGTGCATGCTGGTGGTGAGCGCGTCCCGGGAGATGGCGAGGGCGCCCACTATCCGGGATGGCACGGTATTACTGCATGTGCATGTGTTGTTGCGAGCTACAAACAAAATATATACAATTATACTATATATATACAATTTAATACAGGTTTTAGGAACGTTTTAGAATGTTTTTTTCTTGTCATTCATATGTCAACGAAAAGAGATAGCAACAGATTTAATATACGTTTTAGCTAATACAGGTTTTAGGTCGAATATGCATAATGGGGTAAGAATATAATAAAACGCAAAATTAAATCTTGACTGTGAACGAACGACTGACATTTATTTCAATACTAGCGACCCGCCGCGCCTTCGCACGGGTCCAATAATACATAACGAGAAATTATTCACGTAAAAATATTGTCGATTCACACAGAGGTTATCTCCGAAACTACTCAGCCGATTTCAAAAAATTTTTCACTGACGTGATGGTTATAGGCTATTTTTTATCCCGGTAGTTATAGTACACCCGTGCAAAGCCGGGACGTGCTGCTAGTTAGTTCAAGCGGGTGACTTGTAATCTTTAACTTTAATATGAAATAACTTACAGTTGTTGTCTACGTTTATGATGTCTAATTCAGCCTCTGCGTTCTCATTGTCGTATTCTGAAATAACGAGGAAAATCATTTTAAATATCATCAATCATCATTTCAATCATTTATTTACTTCTCTTTCGACATATACAAATGCGCTTAGATTCGTCAAAAATTCCATAAACAAAAACAAAACATCACTAATCAAAAGTTATACAAAATAAGAATCTTAATTAATCAAACAGATACATACATTTCGGAGAATGAAATAAAATAAAAAAGTTATATTCATTACGAATAAAAGCAATACCTATTACATCTGTAGGTAGTCATTGTGAACAGCATGAAATATATATTTTTTATCCGCTAGCGCTTCGTCAATTTTATAATAGTATTAATAGTAGATTGTTAGATAATATGGTATTAATAGTAGATTGTTACAACTGAAAGGTATGGACTGATGAAAGAGATGGTTTGGAACGCGAGCCTTAGCGAGAGGCTGTCTTTTACAGAGCACGTGAATTTTTAAGCTATTGCATAGCTTCTATCGCGGGCCTTGAGCGTGTAGACCGAATCCAGAAATTCCGCAACGAAATCACCTAACGCTGTCTCTTTAGTTCAGCAACTCGCCTCTAGGTGGCATGCAATAGCTTTACCGCGGCAGTCACCGAGTGCCACACGTCTTTTTGATTTATATTCTATCTCTACTAATAATGTTGGTTTGATTGTATGGGGACGTCATTCCGCGCCGCGCGTTTTCGTCAGCGCGATCTAGAATCGGGACATTTTTACTAGCGCCATCTAGTACTGTAAGCTGTATTTTGTCTCGGTAGCATTTTTTATATATATATATATATATATATATATATATATATATATATATTATTAGTGTAGATAGTGTAGATGTACGTACTGTGCGAGTGCGTCCTGGGCGGTGTGCCGGAGTATAGCGCGGTGACGCACGCCTCGCACTCCGCGCGCGTCATCGTCGCGCACAGACCTTCCAGCGGGACGCGGAGACAAGACCTGGAACAAACAACATAACTACCCTATAACACTGTGGACGAAAGGAAGAAAAATGTTGTGACGACTAGGCAGCCAAAGGTAAACGGGCTGACACGTAAGTTTTAGATATAGCGTCGTCAGCAAAGATTAAAGCATACACAGGGATATAGGGACAGAGAAAGCGACTTTGTTTTATACTACTAGTATAAGATTGTATTTATTCGGTCACATTGCCCGCCACCAACCAGATAATCTCGACAAGCTAGTCGTTGTTCGTAAGGTGAAAGGAAAAAGACTCCGTGGCCGTTCACAAAACCGATGCAGCGATGGTGTGACCAAGTTACCAGTCACACTGGACTCTCTGTAGCAAAAGCCCTGAGAGAAGCCGAAAAGGACAAGATGGGGAGAGATAACACACAAGGCAACGAAATCTTTTCAAGGGCACCTTCAGAAATGAAGTTAACGAACGAGAAGAAGATAAGTGTACACTCACGGTGGGTAACGCTGCAGCAGCTCTCGGAAGTACCCCGATCGTGCCGCCAGTATGCAACGGTGAGCGCACACCGACCAGCCGGCCGCGCCGCCGCCGCACAGCTCCACGTCGCACCACCATCTGGTGACAATATCTGGGTTTTACATAATATCCACTAATATCGACAAAGCTAACTATATTTGGCAGTTTCACTGTCATATTTGTCAATTTTACTGTTATATTTTCCAATTTCACTGTCATATTTGTCAATTATACTGTCATATTTGTCAATTTTACTGTCATATTTGTTAATTTTACTGTCGTATTTGTCATATTTGCCAATTTTACTGTCATATTTGTCATATTTGTCAGTTCTTCTGTCATATTTGTCACTACATACCTCATCGTCCTAGCGTGAGGCAGCTGCACTCGCAAGGAGGGCGCGGGCTCGCGCGCTAGGTCCGCCTGAGTGCAGAGATCGACCCACACTCCAACTCCTCACAGTAGCAACACTACATACCTCATCGTCCTAGCGTGAGGCAGCTGCACTCGCAAGGAGGGCGCGGGCTCGCGCGCTAGGTCCGCCTGAGTGCAGAGATCGACCCACACTCCAACTCCTCACAGTAGCAACACTACATACCTCATCGTCCTAGCGTGAGGCAGCTGCACTCGCAAGGAGGGCGCGGGCTCGCGCGCTAGGTCCGCCTGAGTGCAGAGATCGACCCACACTCCAACTCCTCACAGTAGCAACACTACATACCTCATCGTCCTAGCGTGAGGCAGCTGCACTCGCAAGGAGGGCGCGGGCTCGCGCGCTAGGTCCGCCTGAGTGCAGAGATCGACCCACACTCCAACTCCTCACAGTAGCAACACTACATACCTCATCGTCCTAGCGTGAGGCAGCTGCACTCGCAAGGAGGGCGCGGGCTCGCGCGCTAGGTCCGCCTGAGTGCAGAGATCGCGCAGCGCCGACCCACACTCCAACTCCTCACAGTAGCAACACTACATACCTCATTGTCCTAGCGTGAGGCAGCTGCACTCGCAAGGAGGGCGCGGGCTCGCGCGCTAGGTCCGCCTGAGTGCAGAGATCGCGCAGCGCCGACCCACACTCCAACTCCTCGCACAGTAGGAACACCTCAGCGAGACGCCACGACGAGACAACGGAGCGGATGAAGCGGGCGTGCTCGCAACCTACAATTAGAATAAATAAATAAAATATCCTTGGACATTTCACACAGCGACATCTAGTCCCAAGCTAAGCAATAAAATGCTTGTTTTATAGTAACCAGATGACTGATATAATACTTAGATAAATTTTCTTTATAAATACATACATATTATGGATCGTTCGTTCAGTGGCCAACTCTGGTGACGGAGTTTTTAGGCCGCCTAAAGGCCTCCGTCATGGCTTAACGACTTTAAAAGCCGGGATCGACAATTTAACGTGCCCTCCAAAGCACGGAAGCTATCACTTATTTAGATGAAAATGCGAAACGTCATCGAATACGCCATAAAGTCCCGATAATATTTACAAATAGTTTACATTCCACACCTCTGTCAGGCCGGTTGTCCCTCGGGCGTCGCGCCGCGTTCGCGATGCGTCGTCGCAGCGTGCCCAGACCCGCGCCGCCGGCCTTTTTCTTACGCTCCCTGGAACAATAGTACTTTTCATTACTCATACACGGACAGTACGCAGTGTGAAGTTGCCTGATTCAGAGACGTATTCAGAGACTTCACTCAAACTAGTCTACGTCTACGAGTCTACGTTTAAGCATCGATTTTTGACAGTTCTCTATGAAAACTGAGTTATGAATCGCCGCTTGAGACATGATTTACGCTTGAGTATGGTCTCTGAAAACGGGCCTGTCGCAAAACTGGGTATGAAAATAAATAACTGTCAATTAATTAAAATGTCAACTTCAATTTTGACATTTCTTCTGTGGCATGTCGATGCTTTTTAGCCCATAACCTCAACGTCTCAGTCGGGCTTTCGCCACAAAGGTCGTCAATAACTTCTAAGAGTTCTTAAAATTAAAATGGATAATATAATGGCGTGAAGGGGCGCGTGGTCGCGGTCGGCCAAAGAAGCGCTGGAGAGACGACCTCGACCTCTTTTGAGAGAGACCGGTGCGAGGTCTCAAAGGACAGAGATGGTTGGAGAAAATTGGGGGAGACCTTTACCCAGCAGTGGGACAACATAGGTTAGCAGAAAAATATAATATAATGGTTGTTACCGTATTACATCCGCCATGGTGGGAGGCGCGACAGGCACTACGCCGTCACACGCCTCTCCCTCCTGAAATATACCACAAGTAAACATAACTGTCGGTCCACGCTTAATACAGGGTTATTATAGTCTGTCTATAAAGTCGTGACATGAATGTTTGAAGAACTAAAATTATTCGTGTATCTGGCAGCACCAAACAAAGGTATAACAGCTGTCGTCAGCTGTCATCGAGTGAGTTCAAGAACATATTTTCCTCTATTTTTTGTTGTTTTCTTAGTTAAACTGCAATGAAATGAAACCGAACTACGCACAAAAGTATTACAAATAAGTAAAGTAAATGAGAGTGACACGCGGAAAGTGATTTTTAAAGTTTTCCAGCAATGTTTAGCGGAATACCAAGTTGGACATATTTTGTGGGATTTGGATGATATATATGGGCGAACAGCATCTATAACGGGTATGTAATCGTTTTATTGTTTGTTTCTAATCTGCCTGAAGTAACAAATTGACCTAAATTACGATTTAGAGACCAAAAAAGGCATTGTTTACATTGCACATTTTTACGTCAGATTGAACATCACAGTAAGTCATGTTGTAGTGAGACCATCTAATCTTGATACATTAAAATGGCACACAGTCTGGCTACGTTTTCTGCCTACCTAAGTATTTAAAATTTTAACTAATTGCTTTATGTTTAAAATGCTTTTGATTACTTTCAGTAATATTTTTTTTTTAATTTTCAGGTAAATCAGAAAGTACCTACGGTTAGGCGAATTCAAGAATGATGGGAAGTTTGAAACTCTTGTGAAACACAGTAGGGTCGGCCAAGAAAGCAATGGACAATTTTAATATTTGTGCACTACGGCAAAAAATAAAATTCTTATAAAAATGACAATGAAATCCAATTTTGTTTCATTTGCCTTCACTATGTATGTATGAACACTCAACAGTTTAACCTTTTAATCCAACATTATTACACAGTTAAGCACAAGATTTAAAAAATAAAACATGCCTTCTCAAATTCCCGCCAAAAGCTGGTAGGAACTTTTACATGGAACGAACTGCAAGTATCAAAATCAGTAGTCACACTATAGGGTTGCTATATACATTTTAGCAGCGCCCTCATTTATTATCACGACTTTATAGATAGACTATAATTAAAAGTATCAAAAGTTTTTATGAATAAGACCCTTATTTAGTAGTAGTTTCCATTTTTTTTTTTTAGGTATAGGGCGATTTAAAACTGAGACCGATATTTTTTTAGGGCGCAGACATACCACGACGACGCAATGACCAAGAGGCAGACCACCCGCCCGATGGTCGAACGACATCGTAAGCGTGGTCGGTCATCAGTGGATAAGACTCGCGAGGGATCGGAAAGAGTGGCGTAATAGAGAGGAGGCCTATACCCAACAGTGGGTGGAAGTGGGCTGAGATGATGATGGTGATGAGACATACAACGCTGCTTCCCAAAATATGTTGATCGGTGACTTCAATCGGCTCATATTAGCCTTGTAAGCCTTTTTTATGTTTCTTCTATTGTATTACTTGTGTACCTTGTTCTGTTATTATGTTCGTCTGTGCTATTTTTTCCAAAAAAGACTTAGCAGTGGGTTGACTGACATCATCATAATCATCATCATCATCATCTCCCTGCCCTTATCCCACTATGTGGGGTCTGACTGACGCAGGCTGTAAATGATGATGTTGTTACCTGGGGATGCGAGAGCGCGGCGCCCATGTCTTGTCGGCGCGCGCGCAGGCAGCACAGCAGGCGGCTCATGGGCCCCCGCCCGCCATCACCGCGACGTGAGCACGCCGCCCCCTACAACATACAATACTAGTAGCACGTCCCGGCTTCGCACGGGTGTACTAATGAAGCTACCGGGATAAAAAATAGCCTATAACCTCCCGGACAGTTTATTCTACACATTGGTGAAAGAATTTTTGAAATCGCTCCAGTAGTTTCGGAGATTACTTCCATCAAACAAACAAACAAATTTTATGTGTAGAATGGACTGTCAGGATGGAAATAAAAACTAGATGTAGGTACCACTTAAGTTAGCCAAGTATAGCGTGTGATGCGAGACCAAAAAATTGTTGAGGTGAATATCTTGATAATTTTAGCGTAACTTATTTTTTAATTGTTCTGACATGCCTTAGTTTGGTTGATTGGCTTCTCACTGAAGCTTCACTTTTTCTCGACAAAATCCCAGACTAATAACATATTTTACCTTGGTGTAGGGAGTCGCGTTGGAACAGGCAATAGAATCCCCTAGTTTTAAGATCGTGACATGTCAAAGTGGTCTTTAATATGACTTTATTGAATAAATATAATTATTTTGACTTTTACCCGTTACTAAACAGATCAATTAGAAACACTATATAAGAATGAAGATCTCTTCTTAGGAAACATATCATTAATTTTAAAAACTAGAATAACTGCATTCATACATTTTAAAAAACCTTGTATACAGCTCAAGAATCAAAACAAAAAATTATGAAAAACTAACATATTTTTGTTTAGATATTACAGAGATGTTAACAGACGTTGTCATAACATTTATTTTAAGCCATAGTCGTTGATAAATAAGCTTTAACAATATTTCATTTATTGAGATAAGGAACAAATTTACAACAGACAGAAACATAATACATAGTTGTCATAATAATAACACATTTCTTTAAGTAATTTATTTTAGTGAGTTTTTTTGGAAGTACTCATAATTGCCTTTCTCTTTTTCTCTTAAGTAGGACTTTAGAATTAAGGACTCTGCAATTGCTCCTACATTTTATGTTACTGTACTTACTGTAACATTTCCTAAAACCTACCTTCTCTCTTCACTGACTCTACTAAGAACAGAAATAAGCTCATTTTGGATCCTCAATATCACATTTTCAAAACAGAATCAATTTAGGTCAACTATACACTGGTCCCTATAATCTGGAGCTCATCTTCATCTCACTACACTCACAGACTTTGCATGAAACTCTTAGGAGATTAAAGACCAACATTTTGTTCACATCTCTTGCATATTTTAGACAGATTCATGCGAATTTTGAAAGTGAATGTTTTCAGGGTGCGCGCCCCCGAATAGGGGCGGGCATGACGTCACTGCGTGCGCAGTTGACCCCATAGTGGATGACCCAGATTCCATTTGCGAAATACCCCTGTTAAATGTCAACAATATTGCCTAAGGCGAGAATAGAGAAATATTGACTAATACCCTACTTAGTTGACCTAGAAATAGGATTAGCACATCCGCTAACACCGTCCAAACACTTTTTTGACCTAATATCCAGATTTTGTTGAAGACTGACTGAACGACTGACATTTTTACATCTATACATTTGGAAAATCGGACGTTTTTGTATAATTATGACGGAAGGAATGCTTACCAGCTACTCCAATCATGACAGCGACGTATTCCGGTGTTATCGGGGAATAATTTCACATAAACATTAGTATTTATGCTACGACGGCCATTTCACAACTATGTTGTATTGTACCACTTGTAAATCACTCTTTTCACTCTGAAAGTCAAAGAACTTTCATAGATTTTAGATAATTATACTAAGCGCGAACTCACAATTATATAAAAAGACAAATAAGTCACGAATTTAAGCTCGTAAAGTGTGAAATTAAATAAACAGAGGACGGGGCCCGACCCGTTACCTCTATCCCTTAGCTATTTTCTGTCAGACTGTTTTCTTTTACTGTGTGTAAAAAAATAATGAGTTTCACAGAGTCGTTTAAATCTGTTGGTTAGACCTATTGACACATTTAAATCAACCAATCGCTAAGCTTGTTTCACATAGTGATTCACTTTTGTTTGATTGAGAGATGAGAACAAATTCTCTAACCGTTCGGATATTCAATGTTATTTTTTTTTATTAGTTAAAGTTTTGTTAATTTAATGCAATTAAAATGAGTTCCTTTTCTAATCAATAAAATAAGATTGATGATCTTAGGCCCTACCATCAGTTTACTGTAGTATTGATACTATCCTCGATACCGAGTCAAGTATCGCAAAATATATGAGAATCCAGCGCAGCGCCGCCCCCGGTAACTTGCATGAACTAATAATTTCATACATTTGAAATACTTGACTCGTTAGCGAGGATAGAACTATACAACTTGAAAACTCATGGTAGGGCTACTTATGTTATTTTTGGTTTCTAATGAACAAGTTTTTGTAGGTGGAATATTTTGTGTATCCAATTTTAGAAGCTCCTTCTTTATCCTTTACGCGGTGTATACCTATTACGCAGTACAACTAACTCGCGTTATGCCTAAGTCATATCACAATTTAGGCATAACGAGAGTTAGGTATAATGAGGCTTAAGCATAGCCAGAGTGTGACATACCCCGACATAGGTCTGAAGCAAGGAAGGCATAAAGCTATCTGACTGTTATGTTGTTAATTAGAATAAATATGGTGGTAAATGAAACATTGCAGTAGTAAAACATAGATTTATAATTATATTAGGTTTCTTACTATCTTATTAAAGTAAAGTAAACTCAAGAGTATCCTTAAATGAACTTGAAACTTAAAGTTAAAAATGTCCCATTTATAATCTAGATTTGCACACACACACTCATGACTTTCAGTCCCTGTAAATTGTTAGTAATTCCTTTTTTATTTTAGAAAGGTTTTTAATAAAATATACTCCGGTAATTTCGTTATTTTGTAATTTTTCCAACTCTTTTTTGTATTTAGCGTTGAAAATTACATCTACCCTTCTTCTTGCATTACCTTCAAATAGGGTTTGTTTCAGCTTCAGGCATTGCCACTGTGCCTCTTTTTTTAATTTAAATAAAAAGTGAATAAATGTCCGTTTCCCTTTCATCCGTGCATTCAATCGTCTATGCCAGCCTTCCAAACTGTTGTTAGTGCGATGGATTTCGCTGGCACAACTAATCATGTCGTGCAATTTTCCAAGCCATTGCTTATCCATATAGTCATTGAATTTTTCAGCGGTTTCTGTGTCATTCTCATACCCCAGTAGCCTAATTTCTTGCCAAACCTCAGAAATATGCAGCGTTGGAAGCAACGGAAGATTTGCACAAATTTCTGTCTTTTTAGAGCCGGCACGCGTAGCTAAAACACCAAGTTTTGCGGCCTTCTTCCATACGGCTTTAGAGTAATGGTAATAACATCCGCTTATTACAATTTCTGAGAAAACAGCTTGCAGTGCCTGAACTTGTGCAATTTCGTAATCGCATTTAAACCGTCTAAAGTTTATCTCCAAATGTGTCTTGATCAGATGGAAAAGACGAATATAAGTTTGCTGCGATTTATCCGGCAGCAAGCAGAATATTATTGGCACTATATTCACAGTGTCGTTGTTGCCAGTATTTATATTCAAATGGATTGAATACAACTGGTAGAATCCTGATGGCACACATTTAAAAGTACCATCGCCATAGAATTCGGCATCAGTACCTTCGAATGATTTTAAGGTTCTCTGAGCTGTTTTAGTTGAGAATATCAAAATCTTACTATCGACTTCACCGTCATCATCACACACGAGAAAATTTTCAGCTATTATATTTGGAACTGCGTTAACAGAGCCCGTCTTGATTTCTAAAAATGCCTTTCTTGCTCGGTATAGCGAATCCTTTTTTGTTTTATATAAGGATGCCTCATTGACTTCTTCATCTGTCGAGGAATTTGACTTGGCATCCTCGTTCGACCTGGAATTTCTCTCGCTTAGCACGACTTTTTCCAATATTTTCGGTATCGGTCCAAAGTTCTGACATACTTCTTTTTTAGCTTTATCAGTAATTACAGCAATTTTATTTGTAGCTTTATTAGGAGAACAGGAATGCTCTTTAATGGCATCAACTACATTGTCCTTACTAAGCTTCAAAGATGCACTGCATTTCTTCCTATTCGAGCAACGCCATAAGGTCGAACCGTCGTTATTGCATTTGTTTTTAGTGTACGCATAACCATCTTTTAATAAGTTTAGTCCGCCTTTTTTATTTTTTACATATTGAATTCTACAATTCATATTGAGATAATAATTAAATCACAACCACATCACAACAAAAGTATTATGAAAATGAATTTTTGTTGACGTTTTGAAGTATTATTGACATTGGAATTAAACCACTCACATCATAAGTGGCTAGATAGAAGGAAAAAGTTTGAATACTTACGTAAACATATTTTAGGCATAACGCGATGTAGGCTATGTAAGACCTAGGCTTATAGCGAAGTTGTCCTTAAGCTAAGCAGTCCTATAGCAACTCAGGCAAACAGATAGTGAGGCCGAAAGAGAACTGTAAATGACGTTTAGGCATAATGCGAATTAGTTGTACTGCGTAATAGGTATACACCGCGTAAAGGTTCTTTATGTCATTGTAAAGCAACAGCACCTTCGACGGCTGTAAAAGTGTAGGGACTAGGGACCTATTTGTGTTTTTATCTTACAAAAATAATCTTAACGTACACGACCATGGTTTTTGGCCACTACTATACCTAAGTAACTATCTAAAATCCTTATTTTTTTTAAATGAAGGATTATTTTATTAAATGTGCGTGAAACACTCGTCCGCAACGTTCATTTGATTGATTATTGGTTAAAGTCGAGTCGTCGGCGTCGTCCGTCGTCGGTCATCGACCAAAATCACCTAACCTTATCCACCTTCGAAGACGTTGACTGACAGACGGATCCAGCAAAGTCAGCTGTCAACTCCGATTCCGAAATCCGCATCAATCAACGCGGAATTTTTGAGGCAGATCGGTTGCAAATTTATTTGTTTTTAAATTTTATCTTCCCTATTTGCACGAAGTTAATAAACAGATCCTGAAGCATTTTCGAGTATAACCAAATTAGCAGTTTTGGGACAGTTTTGGAATAAATTAAAAAGTGAGTAACAAAGTACAAGTCCTTCAAATTAGGAACACCACAACTGAACATTAAAACCATTTTGCGTGTGCTAATATGTAAATATATATCTCAGAAAAACGATCCAAATAATTATTTTACTCAACTTTTAGAACTAGTTATTAACTGGATCTTGAATTCGAGGTTAGACAATTTTGTAAACTGTCATTAAAATATTTCGGATTTACCAAAAAAGGATAAGGTTGCCTCTATTCATACAGTTTTCTTTTAACCACAATAAATATTTTGTTTGAAACCTGCATAATTTCATCTATTTGATACAAAAATAGTCATTCTGGAAACTTTCTGAATTATCACAGGACAAATGATACCTATTTTGTACAAGCCTTCGCTCACGGCTTTACTTCGGCACCTACCTCGATAAAAAGTAGCCTCTATGTTATTCCAGGTCATAAACTATGTATATTCCAAGTTTCGAATTAGATCACTACGCGACAGTTTCTAAAATTGGTCTCTGTCGTCAACTGGTCACTTTTGCAATTCGTCAAATCCATTCAGTTAGTTTTTGGATGAAAGAGTAGCAAACATCTTTACAAACTTTTTGCATAATGGACAGCAGCAAAGACCGGAAAACTCATAAATCCCTCATATTCTCTCTCTTTCTAACTTATACCTATCCTGTTTTATGTTTTCCTGTGCTGAGAGGATGGTTTAGGTGCTACAAGCCTATTCCATCTCAACAATGTCCCAGGCACTACAGTGTCCCGTTAAGTGTAGGCAAAGATTGCCTCCTGACATTCTTTAAATCATCTAGTTAAAATGTAAAGCCCGATTTACTTATTATTTGACAGATTTGTATGGATAAATGTCGTATTAATTACATAGAAAAGCACCACTTACCTACTAGCATTTCAGTATTCGGGTATGAGATTGCCAAATTATATGTTTAAAAGCAACTGTACAAAGAAGTCCAAGTAGGTATCAATAAAAAAATATTCACCCTCTAAGAAACTCTAACTAACTGCTATATGCTATTTTTAGTATTTAATTTGATTTCTATATATTCTATATAGAAGAAAGTTATTTCTATATTTTGTTACCCATAGCACAGATAAAATAATACTATGTACAGATGGTCCATCTAGAACATTAATTTCACTCCTGTTTTTCTTCAGGCTATTCTTTTTGTGTTTGATTTTGCGGCGCCCCTAGCAGTGTTTAGGTCTTGCCTGCAATCAAAAATAAGTAATGGACCATCTGTACATAGTATTATTTTATCTGTGCCCATAGTAAACACCACAATAACATAATTGATAATTTTTGAATATGGTAAGCAACACAACTGAATATAAGCTATCCTAAAAGCCTAAAAAGACATCACATGATAGTACATGATATAAGGCAATGATCAATGAAACATTTTCCAGGACAGTTAGAGGCAAGGCAAGCAGAAAAAAAACATAACACAAAAACAAATTTTTAGTGAACCATCACCTTCATAACTTATTTTACTTTTTAGGTAAATTGTAATGAGTCAACCAATGAGCTCACAATCAGGACGCGAGAGCCCAAGCATACTCTCAGACCCGGAGAGCCCAGAGGAGCACAGCCCTACCGTTGAAAGCCCTACGCTGCCAAACCCTCCACCATCCCCCAACATCGCACGGAATTACACAGACTATAATCCTTTAACCAATGCTCTAATCGCTAATGCCTCTAGTGTCACCCCCACCCGCCCTCGACCCAGCCAATCGCCAGACAGCAACGAACCACCTGCAAAACTACGAAAAGTCTCCCCAGGCAACGAAATCGACGAATCCGGCGAAACCTGCCCCATCTGCCTCGATTCCTGGAGTAACTCTGGTGACCACAGACTCGTAGCTTTAAAATGCGGTCATTTGTTCGGCTCGCAGTGCGTCCAGCGCTGGCTGAAGACCAGACCCGCGAAAGACCGGTGCTGCCCGACTTGTAAAGCGAAGGCCTGCGTTCGGGACATTAGGTACATCTACGCACGAAGGTTAGTAGCAGCTGACAACTCGCAAATCACATCACTACAGAAACATATCGATACCTTGACATCGGAGAAGAGTAGAGTCGAACTCGAGCTGCAGAAATCTAAGATAGCTCACAGAGCTTGTTCTATGCAGCTCGAAGTTTTGAGGGGGCTCATGAAGTCTCAGGTGAATAATGAACTCCCTGCGAGGAAGAGTTGGAGATTCGCGCTGGAAAAGAATCTAGATATATGCAAGGACGGCGTCGGCGGCTGTCGCGTTTTGACCTACAACTGCCGGACATACGAGCTTTACGTCTCCCAGAAAAGCGTCAACTATCTCTTCCCCGGCTACGGAATCAGGAAAGTTAACTGTGTTGACTACAGTCTCGGTCATTTTGTCCATCTACACTCTAAGCCTATCAGAGACATAACGTATTCACAGCCCAGGGATCTGCTACTAAGCGTGGGTTTAGACAGCAACGCCAGAATAGTAGAGCGAGAGATTCCCAGCGTGACTGTGAACGCCGGCATGCCGTTATGGTCTTGCTCGTGGGACTATCTACGAAGCAATGAGTTCTACGTCGGCGGAGTCGGTGGCATTATCCATCAGTACGATGTCAGAAACCCATCCACATACGTGCAGCAGCTTTCAGCGCCTGGAGACATGTCTCCTGTTGTCTCGCTGTGTTCCACCGAATTCGGACTTTTATCGTGCCAGTTGAACTCTAGTTGGTTGTGGTGTGCAAACAACAGGCAATGGGAGCCCAGCGCCCTGCCCGTTGAAGGAACTTTCATGTCTCTATGCTACGACAACGACAGCCATAGAGTGGTCGTGTCGAGTCGCCCAAGCGGTACGGAGAAGGCTAAACATACGGTCTGCAAGTTGAAAGCAAGCGTGCCAAACGGTGAAATACTACCAGAGGTTGAGGTAGCTTTTGTCGGGTCATCCCGAGCCTCGTTGATGTCTAGAGTGAGTGTGGTGAAGGTTCCGGGAGAGTCTTGGGTGGCTGCGCACTCAGAAAGCCATTCTTCGACTATTCTTTACGGTTTGGATGGTGCTAGAACGCTGTCTCTACCATCTGCGTTGCCGTCTTTGGACATCGCCTGTGTGGAGCTGAACGGTACTAATATACTAGCAGCATTATCAGACTCCAGACTGAGATTATACAAAGCGGTGGCCACTTCGTGACAAAGAAGTTATGGCTAGCTCAGTTTTGTAGAGCATTCAGTTAGTGCCAGTTTCAATCAATTTTAAGCTTCGTAAACAAAATCTTACATTATCTGAATGCTCTATAATGGGCAGTTTTATCTAGAAGACTGATCATGATGTTGACATGTGATATTAACTACTGTATTGCATGAAGTTTTGCTTTCAATTTATTCTCAACACAACATGCTTTTGCGACATTTTACAATTTAGAGCACATTAGCTTCTATAAGTTGACTGGTATCTTTTTAAATTGTTGGTTGGATGTTTTTACATGTTTAGTACCGCACCAAGAGACACTAGAAAGTTTGATGCTGTTTTTATGTTCATTTTTAGTTTTGCGATAATTTCTCTTAAAGTTGAATGAACCACTGATACCACTATTAGTGCTTGTAATTTGACAAATAAAATATTTAAGTTTGTAAAGAATATGTATTTGTATTGTTCAATTGTTTTAGCATGTTGTAGTATGTATAATAAAAGCCAAGTTTAGTTAATTTGATTTCGAAAACAGTTACCCACCTTTTTACAGGGTTATCTAGATTAAATATTCAACATTGGGCACCCTGTATTTATGTATTAATTGCTCTTGATTAGGTCATCTTGTAATTAAAATTTTCTTGTACCTCAGCAATATGTACTTCAAATTAATCTGTTTGTTAGACCCGCGGCATATTTTGCGGTGATACTATCTGTGTTATGCGTCAATTCACACCGAGATGGAAGCTGAGCGAAGTTTCAGTGCCATGTGATTATAAACTTTATGAATATTAATATAATGTATGTATTCAAGCGCTTTGAAAAGTTCTCTTGGCGCCGCTTACGGTCGCTCGTGGTCGCCTGCGTTTGAAGTTTCTACAGCTATAGTACTTATTATTGTGATGAAGATAAAATGAGATATTATATACCTAACAATAAAACTGCGCACCACTTCCCTTCCTTCTCGGTGCGAGTATTTTGTGCAATCAGTTTTCGTACAACTTTGACTCGTGCATGATGTGATGTCTCTATTGCCGCCAAAGAGTCGTGGGAGCACTCTAACATAGTAGGTAGGTATTAAATTGTCATGATGCGCCGGCGCAAAAATCTGCATTTATTATGTAAATAATTAATTAAGGTAGGTGTACTTATTTGTGATTGTGATATAATATTTAGTTTTGATTCTTTGTAATAAACCAGTTTTAAATTTTGTATTTTTGTTTTGTTTTATTTACCTACCCGCAACATAAAAGTAGGTACCTATTCTAAGTTAGAGCCAAAACTAATAATGGAGATTAGTTGGTAGGTAAATGTTCTATCTATTCCAAACAATAACTAATTTCATAATTCTAATGTACCTACAATTTATAAAGTAGGTAGGTAAGGTACAAAGGTAGGCTAAGATTCAGCTAAGATTTTTAAGTTGCGTGCGAATGATGATGCTGTATATGTATAACATTCTTTGTGCTGTGATGGATGTAGGTATGTAGGTTCGATGGGTTTTCCACCCTCTGCTAGGACAGAACGTAGGTGGAGGAACTAATTTAGGAGCTAATTCGAAAAAGGAGCACAAAATGGTTGAAATTTTAATGACTGCCTGAGTGGCGCAGTAACCTGAGACGTCAGTGGTTGCTGATTTGCACATTCTGTAGATATTTATTCCAGATCTGATTGAGATTCAGAATGTGTTTCCATTTTGTTTACATTGTATTTGTATATTTTGAATATGCCGCGAAAACGACGCAGCCATATTAGTTATTTACACTCTCCTTCACACTGGCTATTCTTCCGAACGTGTTCTTCTGGTTCCGCTACTGAACAATAGATAGCGCTAGTTCAAATATTTTTTTTAGGCTGGTTCACATGATCAGTATTTTGCTCCTTCAGCTTTTTTGGCATCATTCTGCTGATCATTAAACCTCTTTTGAAAGGGAGAGATCCTGCCTGCCTATCTGTCAATGTCAGAAAAAAATCTATTCAGTCAGACAGCAGCAGTGCAGTTTTGTTTTCATTGTTTTTGTGTACGAACCAAAGCTTTTCTAATTATTTAATTGGAAAAATAAAGTCAACCAGTGTCTTTAAAGGTGAATAATTCACAGTTTACTCATTAATTTACTGTTTTATGTTTTGACGACGAGTGCAAAACAGCAACTTACTCTGTAATTGTAAAAAGTATGACCATGTGTCGGTACCGTTTGGTGAGGTCATCGAACGTACTAATAATTTTTGTCATAAATGTGACCTGTCTACTTTAAAACACAGCAAGTAAATGATAAAATACTCTCTCTTACATAGTACAGGCATAATCATAATACAAAGTCAAATATTTTATTTTTGTCACACATTTTAAAAACATTAAATTCTGTCACAGTTCACAGCAACCATGGCAATGGACCAAGTATTACAGCATGTAGCCCAGACTATGGAGAAGCAGCTTGATGCTGAAATTGAACGGTAAGTCCTTAACCATAGAGTTCAGTTTCATTTCCCTAACCTATTGGGTTTGATCCCCACTACAGGATAAATGTTTGTATGTTCTGCAGAAATTTGTTCTGTGTCTGGATATTTTCTATCTATAATATGTATGTATTTACAAAAAGAATTGTATCTAAGTATTTAATCATTCATCTGTTTACCCTATCACAAGCATTAAGTTGCTTAGCTCGGGACTAGATGACGCTGTGTGGAATGTCCAAAGATATTTATATTTAATTTTAATATAAGTACGATGGCTACGCTGGCCGACAGAAGCCCTACACCGCGGCGAATGGAAAAATGGAAGGGAGGCCTTTGCCCAGCAGTGGGATCCAGCAGGCTGAATAAATAAAAAAATAAATAAGTAGGTACTTACCTCAAAAAATTGTTCTTGTATGTGACATTTCAGACTTGACCAGATGGACAATGGAGATCTAGAAACTATCAGACAGCAGCGCATTAAAGAGATGAAGAAACGCGCTCAGCAGAAGCAGGAGTGGCTTGCCAATGTTAGTATTGAACTATGAATGAATGAATGAATGAATGAAAATACTTTAGTGCACACAGAAAAGGAACGAACTACAAATCCTTAAAATAATTGTATAATGGGCGGTCTTATCGCTAAGAAGCGATTTCTTCCAGACTATACTATACTCGCCACCAGGTTCTTGATTCTTTCCCTGATGTAGGGAGTTGCGTTGGAACAGGCAATAGCTACCTAGCTTTATAAGACTGTACATTTTTAAGTGATCCTTCAGGTCCTACAAAAATAAACACATTTTAAGCTATTGCATAGCTTCTATCGCGGGCCTTGAGCGTGGAGACCGAATCCAGAAATTCCGTAACGAACAAACCTAACGCTTGTCACTTTAGTTCCGCAACTCGCCTCTAGGTGGCATGCAATAGCTTTACCGCGGCAGTCCCCGAGTGCCACACGTCTTTTTTTCTTTCTTTCTCGGTCGAGATAATTTTGGTTTGTTTGATGACGTAGGTAATCTCTGAAACTACTCGGCCAATTTAAAAAATTATTTCACTGATGTTTAGAATGGATTGTTGGGAAGGTTATAGGCTATATTTTATCCCGGTAGTTTCACTAGCACACCATCATTTCAGTAGTGTAGTTTCTATAAATTGTAAGTCTTATTATATTCGATAGTTTATATAAATTGTAAGTCTTATTATATTCGATAGTTTATATAAATTGTAAGTCTTATTATATAAAAAAAAACTTATTTTCAATAATTTCTTACACAGGGACACGGTGAATACACAGAAATAGACGGAGAGAAGGAATTCTTCGCAGTTTGCAACAAAAGCACCAACGTAGTGTGTCACTACTATAAGAATGACTCGCCGCGGTGCAAGATAGTTGATATGCACCTCAAGATGTTGGCTAAGAAGCATGTGGAGTGCCGGTTCGTGAAGTTGGATGTGGAGAGGGCACCGTTCCTAACAGGTTTGTTATAGGTATATCTATACTAATATTATAAAGAGGTAAAATTTGTTTGTTTGATGGAGGTAATCACCGAAACTACTGGTCCGATTTCAAAAATTCTTTCACGGGTGTGTAGAATGGACTGTCCGGGAGGTTAAAGGCTATATTTTTTCCCGGTAGCTTCATTAGAACACTCGTGCGAAGCTGGGACGTGCTACTAGTGTTATACAAGGGCGGAAAGGGACTCTAATGGCCACTCGATGATACTAGGTGATTGGCGACAGCTACAGTTTGGCGATTAAGTTTGACGACTTGTTGCCCAGTGCGTGATAGCTGTATTTGTAGCTAAGCGATGGTGACATCGGTTTACAGTTGGTTTGCTTGTTTGTAGAGAGTAGGTAATCTCCGAAACTACTCATCCGATAAAACTTTTATTTCGGCACAGTTGCATGCATGCGCCATGATCACGGTTAAAAAACTAAATCGTGAAATTAATAAATCTACGAATCATGGTAAAAATCTTGTTTTAAGTGTTTATAATTTTACAAACTTGTTTGATTTGAATGCTTTTAAGCTATTGCATAGCTTCTATCGCGGGCCTTGAGCGTGGAGACCGAATCCAGAAATTCCGTAACGAAAAAACCTAACGCTGTCACTTTAGTTCAGCAACTCGCCTCTAGGTGGCATGCAATAGCTTTACCGCGGCAGTCCCCGAGTGACACACGTCTTTTTTTTGTTCCAGGTCGTCTGAAGATTCGCGTGATACCAACAATTGGGCTCGTGAAAGACAACAAGACAAAGGACTTCATAGTTGGGTTCACTGACCTCGGCAACCGGGACGATTTCACAACTGAGATCTTAGAATGGCGTATTGCAAGGTAAACTTTAAGAACGTTTTCGCACTAGCGAAACCTCTGACTACCCCCAAGAACGTTTTCGCACTAGCGAAACCTCTGCTTACCCCATTAGATACTTTCAATGTATCTTAAGAATTACAGAAAGATCTGAAAGAAATACAGTTCCCTGGGATACAGTCGTGATTATATTTAATTATTTTCAAAAACACTTTCAATATAAACTTAGTTTCTATAGTTTTTACATTTTTATTACAGTGTTACCACTCATAGGTCATCAGAAAAAAAATAAAAATCTTAATAAAAGTATTCGAGCGATCGTCCTATACCTAGCTTTTTTTTATAATTTCCAGGTCCGAGGTGATAGAATACGCCGGTGACCTGCTAGTTCCGCCAGAACAAGCGAAAAAACAACGCGCGTTGGAAATACAGAACAAAAAGACGATTAGAGGGACGCAAGATAGTGACTCGGATTTGGAGTTTAGCGATTAACAAACTTACATAATTGTGTGGCGAAATTTATATTTATAACTCTGCCCATAATTGTGTAACTTGTATCAAATTGTTGTGAATCAAAAATAACAGTAACTTAAACAAAAAAAAAATACTTACATATTTTGTAAAATCTGATCGTTATGTTGGATTACTGTTATTTTTGATTCGCAACAGTTTGATACAAGTTAGACAATCGGGGGGCTGAAGATCTTCATTTTGATGTTCAAAATTTTATGGGATCACCTCGATATACTCCCAGGTACTCCTAAAAATATTTTGGAAAAGAATGCCCAGCCTAAATACTTCGTCACCAGCGTTTTTAGATCCATAAACTTATTCCGTGGCCATGCATTTATAAATATTAAATAAAATGTTATGTCATCAAGATTCAGATCAAATTAGAAAGTATAAGTTAATTTTATAGATATAACTCAAACACTGACACGCCAGCGATGCACTTTATCAGGCTACAATGTGAAAGCGCGAAAAACGCCGCGTGCAAAGGCTCTTTAAATTAATATTTGTTGGATTAAAACATTGTCGGTCTATTCTAAGTCGACTGCTTCTGAAACTTCTACAATTTGTAGTGCGTAAAAAAATCTTGGTAAAATAATATTTGGTTATGCACCATTCCATTCGCTTCCTCATAAAATAGTAATGTTTTCATCTCTACAACTAAATATCGTCGCATGACACTATTATTGTGAGTTTGCGTATTTTATGTCTCATGTGTAAAAATGAGTGTTGATGTGAATGGTCGTCCATTTTGTATGAATGTTAGTGTGGCCTAATATATTCGTAAAAAAATTTAAAAAATCCAAAAAATAAATTATTTTGCCAGATTTGTATGGACAAATGTCAAATTCTGATTAGCATTTCAGTATTCGGGCGTAATAGCTTATCCTAATAGCTAATCCAGCACTGTTTTCGCTTCGCTTAATTGTAGCGAAAACGCTCGAGTCTGAAAAGGCCTTTATGTAGGTATTGTAATACCTTATTTATAATGCTGTTTGAATGAGAAATTAATTACTTATTAAATATTTTACTTACATTTTGTGTTTCGCTTTAACAGTTAATAATATTGCCTTGATTTTGTTATGTTTATCATTTTCACATTTTATTATTTTTTCTATTTAATTAGGTACACAAAGTGTGCACAAAAAGCAAAATTTTTTTGGTTTCTAGTTTGATGAAAATAGATATCCTAAAACATTAGGGGCTTATTCATAAAAACTTGACAATTTAATACAGGTTTTAACGAAATGTCAACCATATGTCAACGAAAAGAGATAGCAACAGATTTATTATGCGTTTTAGCTAATACAGGATTAATACAGGTTTTAGGTCGAATATGCATATTGGGGTAAGAAAAATAAGTTCGTTACTTGAATAATGCTAAATTTGTCACAAATTTATTTACTGTAAATAAATACGAGTATAAAATGTTATTTCGTGGATAACTGTGATTTTTTTCTGATTGCGATCAATTTTGTTTCGAGACAAGGCAATAGGTACCTACTGCTGCAAAAATGGGACTCGTAACACCTAGAAATGGGTAATACACTTACCACAAAGCTAAAATATAATACAATAATATGGAAATAATTCCATTTTATTTGACAAAGTCTCAAAACTCATTGGTAATTGGTACATTGAATTTAACAAAAAATAAATCTATTTCATAATTTTAAGTTTTTGTCTCAGGCATTGCATCTTATGTATATACTTACTACTAAGTTCCAATCTTAATATTCTACTAGCAGCACGTCCCGGCTTTGCACGGGTGTACTAATGAAGCTACCGGGAGCCTATAACCATCCCGACAGTCGATTCTTCAACGAAACTACTCAGTTGATTTCCAAAATTCTTTACCGATATGTAGAATGGACTCTCGGGATGGTTACAGGCTATATTTTATATCTGTAGTTTCATCAGTACACCAGTGCAAAGCCAGGACGTGCTACTTACTAAACTAAGAAGTTTACGCTTCGTCTCTTTCACTCATCTACATCTACATCTACACTAATATTATAAAGAGGAAAACTTTGTTTGTTTGTTTGTTTGGTTGTAATGAATAGGCTCAAAAACTACTGAACCGATTTTAAAAATTCTTTCACCATTCGAAAGCTACATTATCCACGAGTGACATAGGCTACTTTTTATCCCAATATTCCCGCGGGAACGGGACTTACGCGGGTGAAACCGCGGGGAGCAGCTAGTACCTGTATATTTTCTTTGTATGACGAAAGAAATACAGCGCACTATATCTTACTCCCTCTAATGGCCGCGGCCTGTCGAGACAACTATCACAATATATGTTCCACTGAATGCTTAACTAGCCACTTCCGCTCTGAAAATGTGCGGTTACACATCAAGCAAGCATGTTTCGCTAACTCATGCTTATTCATGTGTTTCCTACAGTTGCTTTTATCATTGAAAACGCGATCACAAAACTTGCATTCATACGGTTTTTCACCGGTATGTGTTCGGTGATGTAGAAGATACATGCTTTTGTGTTTGAATTGTCGGTCACAAAGATCACAATGATATTGGGCCGGTCCGTGCCTTAATGTTTGTAAATAAACTGGTGCCAGAGCCTGCTGGCATTTATGTCTCCGCAGAAGCGAAGCAGAACGGAAGCGTCGAGGGCACGACGGGCAGTGGTGACCACGCTTCTTGCTTCTAATCTTCGGTATTTGTATCCTCTCCAACGTTACCCTCACATCAGAGATTCTTATCTCCGGTTTTTTTGGTACCTCAATTTCTATTTCTTTTACCGGTTTATTGAAATGGGAATAGTCAAAGTATGTGTGATCCATATCAACATGGTTCACAACTTCAACATCAACATGGCAGTCGATCTCAGCATCAACATTTGAATTATCAACATGGCCAACATCCGGATTCACAACAGGGCAGTCAATATCAACATCAACATGCTGATTCGCTTCAACAGGGTAATCTTTCTCAACATTAACATGGTCGTTTTCAACATCAACATGGTCATTTTCGACATCAACATGGTAATTCACATTTTCTTCAGCGAGGTAAGACTCATTTTCCTCGTAGTCTACAGATTCAATTTTGACATCTACATCTTCGTTTGTGGTTTCAACGGGTTGGTCATTTATATCTTCAATAGTTAAGCCAACTGGTTCATTTGTTACACAGGCTGTGTCAGGTTGGTCGATGAGAGTCAAGCTTGAGAAATTTGGTAACGAAACACACTGTATCTTGTTAGCCAATGTAGGTATGTTTTTGGCTGTTATCTGAAAGAAAAACTATATTTAAGTATAAGGATTACATTGAAAACTTTAAAATGGTTTATTCAAACCACAAACTTCAAACATATTAAGCTTTTTGGGTAAGAACCTAACAATATAGTGTAAGTTATACTATTAAATCACATTTTTAACATCATCATCATCATCATCATCCGCAGCCCGATCTCTCCCACTGCTGGGAATAGGCCTCCCTTTGTTTCTGCCATTTCTCACGGTCGGTCCTGCGCTTGCCTGATCCACTTTTAACATAATAGAGGTGAAAGTTGTGTGAATGTTTGTTACTCCTTTAAGTTGGTCTGTATTTGAAAGAAACCATCCAGACAGTCCGTTGTACACATCAGCAAAATATTTTTTAAATCGGCTGAGTAGTTTTGAAGATTACCTCTGTCAAACCAACAAACCAACATTACCTCTTTATAATATTATGTAGTTAGATATAATTAGAAGAGAAATTAAGGGTATATTAGAATAAGATCAATTACCTCAATACCACTGCGGTACATTTCTGTTAAATGTTTCTCGGCTTTTTGTGACATCGCCATGAATTTGTGGAACCGCAATAATAGTGTGTTACAGATGTAACAGACTTTATCCAATCTGCCATCTCCTGTTATGAGCTGAAGTAAACAACACATTTTAAACCAACCAAATAATAAATATAAATAAATAAATAATACCTAGATAAGAACTTATTTCTTTTCTTTAAAGGAAAATATCATGAGGAAACCCATAGCTAGTCGGCCCCACACATTTTGACCATTGTCTTTCCTGTGGATATGGCCGGCTAAGATGACGAGGATGGTTAGGCAAGCCTCTTCTTTCTAATACTAGGCACTACACTACACTTAAGTGTAGGCAAAGATAGCCTTCTGACGCTATAAATCATCTAGTAAAAGATGTAGCCGGTAAATAAGTAATTCCTTTTAAAAGGCTATTTGCAAAGCCAAAGAAAATATGGATGGATTGTGTGAGTTATTTTATTTTTTAACCTATTTTGTCCCACTGCTGGGCAAAGGTCTCACCCAGCCAGCCTATGTTACTCAGTGCTAATACTGATAATATAGCTTTGTAATGGTAAAATAGTTTTGATAGTAGTCTGGTTATTTGTTCCATACAAAAAAAGACATACAGTGGAGAATAAAACCTCATCCTTTTTAAAGTCGGTTAAAAATTAAAAATCTTTTTTCATTATAATATCTATTAGTTTGGATTTAAAGAAGTAGTTACAAATAATAACAACAATACAAATAAAGAATCATGCCAAAATGTTTTTAAATATAGATTTTATTGTTGAAAAGGTTCGTCCGGGATGATAACCTTAAATAGAATGCAAGGTATAGACAAAAGACATAGTTTTATAAAAAAAACACAATCAACAAGTTAACAGATACTTTTAAATAAGCTAGAAGGTTTAGAAATAAGTAATTTTAATGACTACAAGACCTAGATCTAAGTACTGAGTGATCAGTGACCAAATTAGCTCTACATTTAGCTTTTGAAAGAAGGTAGGTAAGTTTGTATATCTTTTTAAACATGATAGATGCACTATGAAAAAGTTTAGCTGTTAGTTGATATTGTATCTGAGAAATTCTATTTAGTGCCAACTAGGAATTCTTAATAAAATTTATAAGTATTTACATTACAAGCCTACTTAGATAAATCTATAGGTAGGCTTGCACCTATAATGTTGATTGAAAATGTAAGTAGGTACCTATCTAATAAGTTTTACTTACGAAATAGGTAAGAGGTAGGTACTAAGATGTGACATTGGCTGGTAGGTACTCACCTTACGGCCTGCGTATTTCTCGTATATTTCTTGATAATGGGTTTTATTAAGTGGATGCATTCTGATATTGTACGCAAGACACACTCGACACAAGACAAATTGAGACATTTTTTTTGGAGTTTTGATTCTTTTTCCACCAGTTCGCAGTACCTCTAAAGGTTATAGTCACAGAACATATTACTCCAGAGGGTTATAGTCTTGTACCTAGTTGAATCTAGGTTGCGAAATTGCGTCTTGAGTATTGTAGGTATAGTTATTTTTACTGTAAATATCTTGGATAGTTAGGCTTAAATCGACTGGGGAAAGCTACAAGTTAAAAATATACAAACATTACAAACTGAGGCTACTATTTAGGTACTAGGGTTGGGGTCGAGTCGAGGGGGACGGACGGGGATTTAGAAATGTCAAAATGTTTAAAAACTGTTCTATAATAGATTTTTTTTCACATTTCATTTAAGCAGGAACATTCCGTAGTAATAAACTACTATGGCAATTAATAAGTCCGAAAATAAACGCCAGTGACATTTATTTGGATTTAAAACCGTTGAACCGACATTTTCATTAATTATAATTAAGCCTTTCAATCGAACCTTTTTTTATCGCCTTCAAAACATTCCAAGTGTGGCCACACTGAGAAAAAAAAACAAAACATGACGAGACGTTGACACAGTTGACACTTGACTTGACACTTGACTGACACGTTTTATTTTAGTTAAAATCAGCTGTTTCTGTTTTTGTGTACAGTGCAATTTGCGAGGAGAGGAAATTAGTGTAAAAATTAAATAAATCTAAAATGTCCAACCTAACTCTGTGTCGAGTTTGTTTAGCCAGTGATATTAAAATGCGGAACATTGTTAACACGCGCTATCAAGAAATATTTGAGAAACTTTCAACAAAGGTAAGTTAGATTAAGCTAGGGTACTTACCTACTGTACATAGGTATGTATAAAAAGGTTGTACTTACACTACAATTTGGTGAACTTGCTTAAATCCTCATTCCACGAATCTAAGCTGGCAGGAAAAGTACCTACGTAAAACAATTTGCCTTGTTAACAGAAGTTCTATGTAGATAGGTACTTAGGTACCCTTGCCTGTACTGACTGGGTTCAGCCTAACTGATTAAGCGTTTGAGATGATGATGATGTTGATGTTTGGCTCAAGTCGGCTCCACACGCACAAACATGGCAAGGTACTTGAAAGTCACTGCAGTTTTAGTGTCATACAAATTTTCTCTGTTTGTTTTATTTGATGGAGGTAATCTCCGATACTACTGAACCGATTTCCGAAATTCTTTCACCGATGTGTAGAATGGACTTTTATCCCTGTAGTTTCAGTAGTACACCCGTGCGAAGACCGAACCTGCTAGTTATATATATTTGTTTCCCAGTTGTGCACGGATGGGCGTCCACAAACAGTATGCTACATGTGCTTCTCTCAGCTGCAACATTTCTCTCGGTTCACGGACACGGCGCGCAAGTCTGAGGAGATCTTAACACAGCTCTCTTGCAGTGGAATCGAGGTACGAACTAGCTTTATTAAGCTATTGGCACTCGGGGACACACCGAGTGCCTCACGGCTTTTTTTAATTGTCCGTCCCTCATTAAGCCCTTAAATGCTCATTATAGCACTATTTTTAAAATCACTATTCAATAGCACAACGGTTGATGCACAATTCTTAATTGTCTTGCACTGAAAACCAGCGCTTCATCAGCCATAGTGCTGCGGAAGCACATGCTGAGGGGTTGCCTTACTTTCTTGTTAAAAAAACTATTTAATTATAATCTTATCCAACTTGTATTAAAACAATTTTTATTTTCAGATAAATAAAGAGACAATCAATATTCTACACAGAAAGTTCGTTAAGAAACTCATTCAGACGCCATTGCAACACATCTCAGTAAACACAATTGAAAAGATAGTTAAGAAAGAAAATGACTTAACTAATATAAAAGTTGAGTCTGTTGACGATTTGCAAAGTTTTATTGATAAAACAAAAGATATTGAAAATTCTGAATTGGGAGAATATCCAAATGATTGTGATACAGATAATGTGAAAAAAGAATTTGACATTGACACTGACATTAATGAATTTGAAGATAAGAGTCAATCAAGTCATTACGAAGATAAAAATGATTTTAAAGTGACTGAAACGAGAGATTATTCCGAAACTGTGAAGACTGAAGTGAAGGAAGAAGTGGAATATGACAGTTCAAATGCAGAAGCTCAACAAGAAGGTACTTCTTACTAGCCCTAATAAAAAATAACAATGAGGGGAACGGGAGGGGGTATATGTTGGTGGGGGGTCACTCGCTCACGAACCAATAGCACGCGCTACATCAGAGTGAAGTGCGCCGCGTCACCACACAACACAACACATCACACATAACATTCCTTAAAATCGACTACTGCGCAGCTTTTCCCCTCAGCGTTCTTTTTACATGGCGCGACCTATACTGCAGTCAAATTCGATGTAGATAGAATGTACCTACGATAGAATGTACCTACGATAAAGAGTCAATATTTATTTATTTATTTATTTATTTACCTCGTGTTGTTCATAAAGATTTGTCAAAAATAAACTTTTTTCTTGTTACTCTTCTGCTCCTGTAAAAACTATTTAATTTCCAGATCCAGAAGAAAACTACTACCAAGAAATCAGTATAACCAACTTAGAAAAGAAACATGCCTGTCCACACTGCGATAAATCATACGGACAGAAATTTCATCTCAACCGTCATATGAAAACTCATCGTTCCAAAGAATTGTATAGCTCCAGAGAATACACTTGTGAAATCTGCGGCATGGGGTTTGTTCAGAAATCGACACTTAAGAAACACTATTTCATCCATACAAAAGAAAAACCGTATGCTTGCAAAATCTGTCCGGCCCGTTGCACCCAAAAGATTGATTTATACAGACATATGATGAAACATACCGGACAAAAACCTTTCACTTGTGACATCTGCCAGCAATCATTCAGTAGGAAATGCAATATGAAGCTACATATACTAACACATTCAGAGAGCAAGCCGTTCGTCTGTCATGTGTGTGATTTGTCTTTTAGCCGGAGATATGATTTAAATAGGCATATGAAGAGAAAGCATACAGGTGAAAAACCATATGCGTGTGATATATGTGACTTTAGAAGCGTGAATGCTAGTTATGTTAAGACTCATATTGAGAATAAGCATTGGAAGGAGCGGGTTTTAAAGACATTTGAGTGTGAAAAGTGTGAATTTAAATGTGGTACTGCGAATTACCTTAAGATACATGTGCAGAAGAAGCATTAAGGCCTGAAAACTGTAATTATTATAGTGAATTAGTAAGTGTAATTAGTAAGTAAGTGGTGCTTATCTATTATTTGACATTTGTCAATATGATAACTATACTTCATTTCTTGAAACGAGCTAATAGGAATTCGACGACCAATCACGTGCGTTTATTTTTCTTCCTATTCGCTCGTTTCAATAAATGAAGTACTTATAGTAAGAACGTCGTTAATGGGTAATGCGGTCTTAAATATTAATTATAGTTAAAGTATTATAGTTAGGGTATAAATCGAATATAACAATATAAATCAAAGTTAGAATATTTTAAATAATATAATTATAGTATTAGATATAGCATGTCAAAGATATATTTTTTATTTTAATAAAAATCTTGTGGGTAATGCACATATTTTAATTTTCTACTCTGATCGCAGTTTTTTCTTGAAACAAACATACCTACATCCATGCACACAAACTTTCGAATTTATAATATGAATGTAGATACCTAACAACATAAAAAAACATACAGTAGAACATAGCACCTCATTTATTGAAGTCGGAACCTAACAAACGACTCTAGTTGACATGCAAGGCAAGTCTAATCATAATAAATTGTATTTTAATATCATTTTAATGGCTTTCCACCAGCGATACTGCATTATTACAGTACAGTCAATTACGTTACTGTTAAGTACTGAGTTGCTTTGATTATAGCTAAATAATTACATACAGACTTTAATGACTTATTTTGTTATTGGTAAAATACTTACCTCGTCAAAACTTTTTAAGCTATTGCATGCCACCTAGAGGCGAGTTGCTGAACTAAAGTGACAGCGGTTAGGTGATTTCATTACGGAATTTCTGGATTCGGTCTCCACGCTCAAGGCCCGCGATAGAAGCTATGCAATAGCTTAAAAATATACGAGTACCTACCTATGTAGGTAGGTACCTAACTAAGCTAGTTACTTTTGATTCGCAACAATTTGAAACGAGTTAGACAATCAGGGGTTGGCCAATCATCTATAAATATTAGATTTTTGAAATTAAACTACAAAATTACAAATAAATTATATATCTCTACTTATTATAATCTTAAATCAATAAATACACTAACGACGTCATAATCACAAGAGTACTTCCAAAGATGGTTGTTGCAGATGAAACTGGAAAAAAAAATTGAAATTATCAAATTTTGTTTAACACAAGCTTTACCTAAGTTGCTTAACTTGGGACTAGATGACGCTGTGTGGAATGTCTAAGGATATTTATTTATCCATATCCACTGATATTATTTTATTTGGACATACTTCTGACTACCCCATTAGACATCTTAAAAGGATCTAAAGAATTACACAGAGATCTGAAAGAAATGTCTACCGCTCTGGGATACAGTCGTGATCGTATTTCTTTTTTTTACTGATATTATTAGGAAATGTTTGTTTGTTTGACGGAGGTTTTCTCCAAAACTACTCATCTGATTTCAAAAATTCTTTCACCGATGTTTAGAATTGTCGGGATGGTTATAGGCTATATTATATCCCGGTAGTTTAACTAGTACATACATAAATCACGCCTACCTACTACATCACGATAAGAATTCCCATAGGGGTAGGCAGAGACCACGGATCTCCACTTGCTACGATCCTGACACACCTCTTTCGCCTCATTCACTCTCATTACATTCTTCATACATACTCGTACATGTAAATTTAATTAGTACCTACACCCGTGCAAAGCCGGGAGGTGATGCTATACCTACTTCATTTCTTGAAGCGAGCTAATAGGAAGAAAAATAAACGCACGTGATTGGTCGTCGAAAATAATTGTCTTTCTCGTGACTGGCTAGATTTGACAATCTAGCCAATCACGAGATAGACAAATTATTTTCGATGACCCAATCACGTGTTTATTTTTCTTCCTATTAGCTCGCTTCAAGAAATGAAGTATAGTTGTTTACTCACTGCAAGTGTGTTGCGCCTCAGAATAAGGGAAGTTGAATTCACATTGACAGAGTGAGTTGCGACAAACGACCCTCTCGGAACCATCGCTCAAGTAACACTGGCTTGTGTGAGAACAGCTGGCAAATATACCTGGATTAAAGGAAAAATATAGTTTATTTTCATTTATTCATTCATTCATTCATTCATTCACGGAAAGTAAATAGGTAAAGTAAATAGGTTACGGAATTTCTGGATTCGGTCTCCACGCTCAAGGCCCGCGATAGAAGCTATGCAATAGCTTAGAAACCTACGGACATCCGTACGTTGATTATAGAATTCGAGCATAGATAACTACCCTCAATACAGAACAGGCAATAGTCCCCTAGTTTTAAGAAAGTGACGTTTCAAAGTGGTCTAAAGATTTTATTGAATAAACTAGCTTTTGCCCGCAGCTTCGCTCGCGTTCCATCCATACTAATACATATAATAAAACTGTATGCATAGATAGATAGCTGCGCGCCGCGGTTTCCCAAGTTCCTTTCCCGTGGGAATATCGGAATAAAAAGTAGCCTATGTCACTCTCCATCCCTTCAACTATCACCACACAAAAAATCACGTCAATCCGTCGCCTCGTTTTGCCGTGAAAGACGAACAAACAGACACACACACACACTTTCGCTTTTATTATATTAATAAAGTATGGATATGGATATATATTGACTTTTGACTTTTTGACATACCAGTAACGGGCCAGCATCTACCGTCCCGATGGTGGTAGGAAGGCAGGCAGTCGCACATCTCATCCCGACACACTCCGTGCGTCCCGAGCAGGGCGCACTGTCCCGAATGCGTGCAGTTTGCACCGAAACCTTCTGACACTGTAAGGAAGTTGAATATTGTTATTTAACCTTTGAGAAGAGTGAGGGGTGTTATAATTCTTTTACTAGTATTTTTTTAACAGAGAATATGGAGTAGGTAATAACACAGATAATATAATACTATGTACCTACAGATGGTCCATCTATACTTCATTTCTTGAATCGAGCTAATAGGAACAAAAATAAACACACGTGATTGGTCATCGAAAATAATTGTCGTTCTCGTAATGGTTAGATTTGACAATTTGACAATTGATTTGACAATCTAGCCAATCACGAGAAAGACAATTATTTTTGACAACCAATCACGTGAGTTTATTTTTTCCTATTAGCTCGTTTCAATAAATGAAGTATAGTTAACATTGTTCATTATATCTCACCTGGCCAACAAGTCTCGTTGTACGGTACATAATTCTCCTCACACTGGCATGTACTGAGGCCGCCATCTTGTCTACACTCCGTATTCGCTACCACGCAGTCGCTGTCTTCCGAGCACGAGCCGCCGATAACTGGATATAAAAATGAAATATGATCACGACTGTATCCCAGGAGCGGTAGACATTTCTTTAAGATCTTTATGTATGATCTTTAGATCCTTACTTTTTTTAAACTGGGGATGGATTGAGTTTAAAGAAAATCAACATAAAGAAACAAAATAAATAAATAATAATCATACAATTTAAACTGTTGCGATCTTTAGACATAATTTATAATTATAAAATCATTTCCACTCCTCTCCACTTTTCTCCACTCATATCCACTCCTCTCCACTATCTCCACTCATCCCCACTCATCTCCACTCATCCCGCCCGACTCATCTCCACTTATCCGCACTCATCTCCACTTATCGCCATTCATCACCACTCATCTTCACTGATCCCCACTCATCTCCACTCATCTCCACTCATCCCCAGTTCCCCACTCATCTCCACTTCTCACTGGGTGTGCAGTGCAGTAGTCACCGTTCTGTTGATATCCGTTCCCGCAGGAACATTGTCCTGTGATACACGCTGTGTTGTATCTCATACATCTCATCTCCACTCATCCCCACTCATCTCCACTACTCACTGGGTGCGCAGTAGTCACCGTCCTGTTGATATCCGTTCCCGCAGGAACATTGTCCTGCTATACACGCTGTGTTGTTTGTTTCTGTACATTCCTGTGTGGCTTGGCAGGCGTCACCTAGACCTGGAATTTTAATGATTTGTTATAAATAATGTAGGGGAAACGACATTGTAATGAATTGAATATAAGGAAACGTCAATGCCCATCGCGTTAAGTAACAAAAATATTTTCTATAAAACCGACTCCTATTTTGTGAATAGAAAGCTCGATTTTGTTCTGGATTTTGATCTTGATCTGGTGTATCCCTTGTTTCCATAATTCTTAAAATCTTATTTTTTTTTTTAAATCTCTTCAGAGTTACAAACAAAAATGCACCTACTCTTTTGAACTTGGTTCTAATATACATAACTCACCCAACCCAGTAGTTAAACACAGTCCATCAACAAGCACTAATCCTTCAGGGCAGGCGCAATACTTCTGTCCGCTGTCATCAGCCACACACTGTACTTCCAGATCACCTGCTAGACAATCGCTGTCTACTTCACACGCCTCGCCAACTCCTGGGAGAGAGGGAGATGGATATATTAGTGTTGGTATGGCTAGTAGCAGCTACAAGGGAGATGGATATATTAGTGTAGGTATGGTTACACTGTACTTCTAGAACGCCAGATAGACAATCGCTGTCTACCTCACCGACGCCTGGGAGAGAAAGAGAAAGAAAAATATGTTTATTTTTGTAGGACCTCAAGGATCACTTATAAATGTATAGCTACTATTGCCTGTTCTAACGTAACTCCCTACTCCAGGGAAAGATTCAGGCCAGAACCTGGTGGTGTCAGCCTAGCTTACATAGTGCTCCAGCAAATTTCTTTATCTTCTCTCTCTCTCTTATAAACAGTCCGCACATCAGTCTGTCCTGCTCGCGCACCGCTAGCTTCTTGCCACACGCAAATATGACTCCTAAAATGACCTCATTACTCTTAAGTAAGTCAAATTCAGCTTGCATCAACCTCTCTAAACTCTCGGAATATTGTGTTCCGGTTCCAGAAAATAACTATCTTCTTCTCTCTCTTACCGGCGAACAGTCTGCACATCAGTCTGTCCTGCTCCCACACCGCTATTTCGCTCGTTGCTGCGTCATAGTACCTAGACACTCAGCGTCATCTTCTCTCTTACCGGCGAACAGTCTGCACATCAGTCTGTCCTGCTCCCACACCGCCATCTCGCTCCGACACTCGCAGTTCCGCACCGGCCAGGGCTCCTGCGCCGGCCCGCACACGGAGGCCACGCCGAATGTATGGCAGTTCGCGTCTATTGTACAAGACTCTGTCGTTGTACGGGTCACTGTTCAAAAAGGTTTGTTGTAGTGAAAAAAAAAAAGAAGTTTCAAAATTAAAAATATATGAAACGGACTTCGATTTTAAATTTGATCAAAGAAATATCATGCACTCTCGAGGTTCATAACTTCGAAGATTCCACCTGGGGGGTATAATTTCAAACGAAAAAGTTGAACCTTTTTAGGTTGGTTTTAATTCTAGTTCATCTACGGCCAGTCTCAATAACCTATAATCTCTGGCACCTGATTGTCTAACCTATAATACCTATATCAAATTGATGCGAATCAAAAATAACAGTAATCCGCAAAAATAACAATTTGATAAGTACCTGTAAGTTAGACAATCGGGGGGTTGATTTTGCTAAGATAATATACTATGTTTTCAATAAATAAAATGATTTCAATACGCGAATAAGTCCCGATAATATTTATAAATACCTTTGATACAGTCCCTCATGTTCTCGTTGTAGAAGAAGTTAGGAGGACAGACGCACACGCCGTCCGCGACCATCGCAAGTAGACCCGCGCACTGCTCGACCGTGGATACTGAGCCCAGCTCTGTTTATAATGGTTGTTAGAGAAACAATGATAAAAATAATGATTATTCTAAATCTAACATGGCGGAATACCTAAATTATGTTTCACAGCTTCTTTCTTAGCAATTTGGAGAGTTACATATTGTAGTAGCGTTTCCTAGTACTAACCTTCAACACGATCATCATCATCATCATCAGCCCTTCTCATCCCACTGCTGGGTATAGGCCTCTCTTCAACACGATATTTAAAAGTAATTTTTACTTGATTAAAAAAATATATAGTTGTTTTTTGACTTAGCAGGCACTGTATTGACTCCGTAGTACCTGACATTATGATCGAACTTCAAGTACCTATAAGTTCATCTGATCACTAATTATCAGACTATAATAGTCATTTTCAATGCACTCCTACGAAATGGATAGGTATGAAAAGAAAGGGCTAAAGAAAACTCGAAACTTCAAGTGACATTACTCTAAATCCAAAATGGCTGACTTTTAAAGACAGAATTAAGTTTTTGATACTATTCTCGAATATGGAAAATTGGGTATCAAATGGAAGGGCTTTTTTAACTTAATACTTACCAGCGTAACATCCACTGCCATCTTCATTACTATAGTATCCTATAGGACAAACACAGGCGCCTAAAGCCGAACACTCGAAGGGCGCCTCACAAGCGTTGCTAGGGCCGCACTGAGCGCCGTGCCGTGTGGTAGCCTTGACTGACGTTCTGACAGCTGACGTTAGGTTGGCGCGAACTGTTGGCGGAATGGCGGCGCTTGTCATTTTATTTCCTGGAAAAAGAAAGAGTCAAACTCTTAAGCGGCAATTCATAACGAGATAAAAGCGAAGTTTCAGTGTCATGTGACTTAAACTTTATAAATACTATTGGTTTCATGTGTATTTAAGCTTTATGAATATAACTGTAATGCATAGTATTCAAGCGCTTTGTAAAGTGTTCTTGGTGCCGCTAATGGTCGCTTGTGTTTGGAGTTTCTCCAGCGATAGGTACTATGTATTATGGTGATGAAGATAAAGTTTAAAATGATATGACAATAAAATTAGCCGCTTCCCTTCCATCTCGGTGTGAGTTGAGTGAGCTTTAGATATTCAAAAGAGTTATTACAGAAAAAGAGAGAGAAACTATCTCCCTCTTTCTGTTTAAGTCAAAAAGAGACAACATGATAAATCTAGAGTTAAACGTACCTGTGCTTGTTTGGCACGTCATTGAGGGTAGTTCGCAGACGCCATTTGCAAACTGACAGTCCTCATCAAGCACGCAGCCGTCGCCGACAGCTGGTAACATTTAACATACAAGTTTCTTAAATAAATCTACATGAAATACATAATACCACCTACCAGTCATAATGTAATGGTCAAAATTAGGTATTTATTTATTTATTTTACTGAGATGTGATGATGATGATGATTATGTCGATGAGTCTTACCGTATTCAGTGTGGATTGTTATAAGATCAATAATAATTTGTCTTATGTGTTATCTAAAAGCGTTCGCCCTTTATTAGGTGTCTATTTGACGACCTCTGTGGCGCAGTTGGGCGAACGCCCGGCTGAGATGCCGAGGTTGCGGGTTCGATCCCCGCTACGGGACAAATGTTTGTATGTTCTGCAGATATTTGTTCCGTGTCTGAGTGTTTTCTATCTATAATATGTATGTATTTACAAAAAAATGTATCTATGTATTATAACAGTTATCTAGTTACCATAACACAAGCATTAAATTGCTTACCTTGGGACTAGATGACACTGTGTGGAATTTCCAAGGATATTTATATTTATTGGGTATTATCTCGATGAGTCTTTCCGTCGCCAGAGTTGGCCAGTTGCTCACACGAACCTCCTATATTTGCAAATGGCTACAGAGACATAATGATAATGTACACATGTAATTAATATTTTGCGTGCCCGAGTAGGTACATATCGGAAATTTCCCTAGCTTATGACCTAATTGTTAGACATAGCGCTTACAAATAAATATAGTTTTAATAAGTATTACCGTATCCAATCTTCCTGCATTCACCCCGCTGTCGCTCGTAGTATCCGGGCGCGCAGGAACAAGTGACGTCACAGCTCAGACTGTACGGGTCTCGGGCAGTTTCTGTAAACACAAGAAAAGATAGAAAGAAAGAAAGAAAAATATGTTTATTTCGTAGGACCTCAAGGATCGCTCAAAAACGTACAGTCTTAAAAACTAGTTGACTCTATTGCCTGTTCCAAAACAATTCTCTACACCCTATAATATAGATACATTTCCCTAGATAGTTAAATAAATAAATAACTTATTATTACACCAAATACAGAACTTAAGATTATAAACTACTAGCTGCGCCCCGCGGTTTCACCCGCGTAAGTCCCGTTCCCGCGGGAATATCGGGATAAAAAGTAGCCTATGTCACTCTCCATCCCTTTAACTATCACCACACAAAAAATCACGTCAATTCGTCGCTCCGTTTTGCCGTGAAAGGCGGACAAACAGACAGACACACACACTTTCCCTTTAATAATATTAGTATGGATGGATGGATGAATGGATAAGAAATAAGGTAAGGGATAGTTACCTATACACTCCTCGTCAGTATTACAAGCCCCTCCATATGGTATGGTGCGCCAGCAGCGACCGAGGAAGTAATGGTGGCCATCCAAACAGCGGCACTCGCCTTCTGCATACAAACACGATTTACTATTTCACTTTCAAAACTATCGTGAGTTGTACTAGACATTATATTACAACGGGAAAATTACTCACGTAATATTGTCGATTTAGATACCGACAATGTTTCGATTCTTCCGGAGAATCTTCATCTGGGTATGAGTATGGTCACTCCTCGCACGCGCAAGAATCGAAACATTGTCGGTATCTAAATCGACAATATTTTTACGTGAGTAATTTTCCCGTTGTATTTATAATGTCTACAAACATGATGTTAGCAAGGGTGCCTCACCTCGAACATTGAAATCACTCCTATTTTTCTTCGGGCTATTTTTTGGTGTTTGATTTTTGCGGCGTCACCTAGCGTTTAGGCATCCGACTGCATGCTACTTAGCACTAGATGGAGTTACTTATTTTTCATTGCAGGCCTAAACGCCGCTAGGGGCGCCGCAAAAATCAAACACCAAAATATAGCCCGAAGAACAAAAGGAGAGGTGATTTCAATGTTCGAGATTAGGTATCTGTACTTATGTAATCTGTGGTGTTAGTCAAACACGCACATAGGTACCTACTATTTAGGTAGTTAAAAAAAAGTATATCTAGGTGTCTTAAATAAGTTGCAGAAAGTGTTTTTTTTCGTTACAAACAGCTCACTGCTTTGTGGAAGTTGCGCGTTCAAGTTTTTTGTTTGCTACGAAAGCACCGTAGCACCGTAGCACCGTAGCACCCTCTACGCTGAGCTCTACGCTGAGCTCTACGGAAAATGTTATTCTGCAGCCCTATAAGTCGCGCCACGTAAGAACGATGAGGGTCGTGTCGGGTGTATATGTTGGTGGGGGGTCACTCGCTCACGAACCAACAGCACGCGCTACATCAATGTGTGAAGTGCGCCGCGTCACCGCACAACACATCACACATAACATTAAAATCGTCTACTGCGCAGCTTTTCCCCTTAGCGTTCTTTTTACGTGGCGCGACCTATACTTACCTTCTGCGCCGTCTTCGCGTCTGCACTCGAAGAAAGAGAACATTCTGGAACACTGGTGGTCTTCAACACAACTAGACGTGTGGTACGGCGCCACTGTACAAAAACATTTTAAAAATTAAAACAAAACTAAAAGTCATTTTGTTACTCACGTAAAAATATTGTCACACAGTGTAAGACGCGCCCAGATTCATACCCAGATGAAGATTCTCCTGACGAATCGAAACATTGTCGGTATCTAAATCGACGATATTTATACGTGAGTAATTTCACGATAGTTTTGAAAGTGAAAGACTAAGTAACAAAAATCTCGACTGAGCTAAACTCGTTACCCACGGGAAATGTCAAAATGACAGTAAATGTCAAACATGACAGTAAATGTTAACAACTCTCGAGGTACTCATAGCTCCGGAGATCGTCGGTCGGCTAGATAACTTACAATCAACACATCTCGCGCCCACGATCTGTTTTCCATCAGGGCATGCGCAGGCGCCGGCGCGGCACACGCTGCCCGCCACGTCGGCGCATTGAGAGTCTAGTGAACACGACCACTGCCCGACCACTGAGGAGGCGTGGAGGACGCAACCTAGAGGAACAACACATTCATATTACTACAAGTTAGGCGTAGGCGTCACTCCAACGTCTGGGTACCGCTGCGCAAACGCGACGTTGACGTCGCGGTGTCTAGTAAATGCCGCTGAACGCGACGTTTGCGTTGCGAGGTCGCAAGGCGAATGCTTGCCACTAGAGACTCGCGACGTCAACGTCGCATCGACGCAGCGTTGGCGCTGCGTAGACGCTGGAGAGACGCCAACTCTCGTAAAACGCCACTGGGATAGCGGCTGTAGTTCCAGTATCATAATAGACATCACTCAGTTTCAAATTTTCATAGAGAACTCTCAAAACATCGTTGCTTCAGCAAAGAGTTGAGTTTGAGTGAAGTCTTTAAATACGAGCCTTATTTCCTTGTAATAAATATTTCTACGAATAGGTATAAAACCAATATACTCTAACCATTATTATCCTGGTTATCTTTGTATGTAATCGAAATTATGCAAAACAATTAATCGAAATTATTTATCTTTTTAATTAATTAAGATTAACAAAATTATTATAAGTTTTTGTTACTAAAGCGAATTTTCTAGTACGAGCAAGATTTTTGAATAATCAGAATACAAAATAAACATAGGTAGGTGTGTAAACAGTGGCTAAATTAATAATTTTACTAAACTTTTTGTTCATGACTCAGAAAATCATTGGATCATTTATGAAGATGCAGATAATTCCTGAGTCGATCCTCGATCGACGATCGATTCCTGATTCTGAGTCGCTCGACGACTCAGAAGTCCGGTTGATTTATCTGCAACCGGACTACAGACTACACCAAATATATTTGTGTTATAGCCCTTAAGACCAAATCAGTGGGACCACGAGCGACTGCATTACGTTGACTGATGGTCCCACCAAACAGTGGGACCACGAGCCCATTAAATCGACGTACTGTCCCACCAGTGGGTCAAATTAGTGGGACCACGAGTCGCGACCCAGATTTTCACAGGAAACAAAGAATCATCAAAATCGGTGATACCTTTTAAGCGCCAATGACCCATCTACGTACCTCTTTTCTAATTATCTTTGTAAATTAACTCACCTATTAACAGAAACACTGTGTTCCACATCGCGGCGGTACTTTACGAAATGAAGCAACATTCGACCGTACATTATCCGTTGATAAATGTAATCAACGATTAGATATAATTAGTCATTCTATACAGCTGATGTACGTTAATTTTCCCTAATCGAGATTCGTCAGTTTTAAGCTATTGCATAGCTTCTATCGCGGGCCTTGAGCGTGGAGACCGAATCTAGAAATTCCGTAACGAAAATAACCTAATGCTTGTCTCTTTAGTCCAGCAACTCGCCTCTAGGTGGCATGCATAGCTTTACCGCGGCCTAGTCCCCCGTGCCACCCGTCTTTTTTTTTTTTTTCTTTTTTTTAAGTATATTTATATACTTAGGTAGGTACTAGCTGACAGGGGGGAATAGTTCCTGGGATTAATGGTGGGATAATAATAGCATGTGTTAGTCCAGGATATAAGCTATTGTGGTACCAAATTTCATTCAAATTCGTCCAGCCGTGAGCGTGAAGGAGGATATTGTAATCAATAAATGATTGCGCTTGTATGATTCAGAATTATTTTATTACCGCAGCTGCGAAATTATCAGACCATTAGTAATCTCTAGCAGCTGTAGTAATTTCTAACATTATTTTTGACGACCTCTGTGGCGCAGTGGGCGAAGGCCCGCCTGAGACGCGGAGGTTGCGGGTTCGATCCCCGCTACGGGACAAAACATTCAATGTTAGTATATTCTGTAGATATTTGTTCTGTATCTGGGTGGTTTCTCACTATATGTATTTACAAAAAAAATATCTCAGTCATCTGGTTACCATAACACAAGCTGCTTAGCTTGGGACTAGATGACGCCGTGTGAATGTCCAAGGATACCTATTTATAGGATATTTATTTGCAGAACATGCGAACATTTGTCCCGTAGGGATCGAACCCGCAACCTCCGCGTCACAGCCTTCGCCCACTGCGCCACAGAGGTTGTAAATAAACGAATCTTATCTTATCTTATCTCAAGTGCCCCGGTTCGATCCTAAATCCATACCTGGCAACAGGTAAATATACAAAAGTTTGTCAATACCATTCGGTCCATAAAATAATATTTTATCACAACACTACTCAGGAAAATTACTAAGAGACAAACAATATCATAATAAGGCGCCTTCCTTCCTGCATATTTACCGTCATAAAAACAATAGGTTTTGTCCATTTTGTACTTACATGAAAATCTGCTCACATACCTCGCACACACGATTGATATTCATTTTAATAATTGACAAAGTTCAATTCACTATTTAATTTCAATTATGTTTTATTAAATTTTATTTTTCGAACCATTATTATTACGTAGTACACCGGTCAAGTTAAACAGAAAAATAGTGGTCAAATAACAATAATTCCCGGAAAGCTGAATTTTGGTGGAGAGCTTGGTATTACCATTACAAATAAAGTGTTAAAAGTCCCCATCGATCCCTTTTGTGCGTCACGAGTTATTCGGGGTCAAACGTCCAAATTAAAGGTTTCTTAGTTTTTTTTCGAAAACGGTAAGTTTTATCAAAACAAGTTTCAGCCCAAAGTTGTAGATCTTAAAATTGTCTACAATAATGGTCTCGATAATATTTTTCCTAAGAGTTACCATTCGTGTGTTATCGTGGTGGAAGCGAGCGCACCACGCGGCCTACTAGGATGGAGAAAGACCGCGATTTGCTTGCAGCGAGTGCACCACGCTTTTTTTCCATACTGAATTAGGGGCTCGTACGGAATTTCTTACTGCAACAAGGGGCTCTGAAACGTTTTCATAATACATTATGACTCATATCATGGATTTTCAAAATGAATAAAGATTGGATTTTCCAACTATACTTCATTTATTGAAACGAGCTAATAGGAAGAGAAATAAACACAAGTGATTGGTCGTCGAAAATAATTATCTTTCTTGTAATTGGCCAGATTGTCAAATCAATTGTCAATTGCCAAATCGTGTGTTTATTTCTCTTCCTATTAGCTCGTTTCAATAAATGAAGTATAGATGACGCTGTGTGGAATGTCCAAGGATATTTATTTATGTATGAAAGAACTTATCTACTAGGATTTTCTCATTGATAATAAATTATCGGGCACAGCTGCAAGATTTTGATAACGACTTAAATAATTTACTTAAAGATAATGCAACTTATAACTAAGATAAGTAGGTAATTAACGTAAGAAGTAAATGAAATATGTCCAAATACATATTTGGTTTTAGATAAGTAATCGCCTCTAAGCAACACTTAAGTACCTAAGTATATCGTAAAAATACTATTTAAACTACACTTGGAAACATATTTATAAATATTAACGGTAAATAATATGATTTCAATACGCGATTAAGTCCCGTTATTTATAAATATGTATCGTTAAATTCAGCAAAATGTGATTTGTGTACTTATGTGTAGATTCCAACGAACAGACGACGACGATCAGAGAAAATACGTCATCGCCTGGGAATGGTCGTGATAATTTTTAAGCTATTGCATAGCTTCTATCGCGGCCTCGCGGGCCTTGAGCGTGGAGACCGAATCTAGAAATTCCGTAACGAAATAACCAAACGCTTGTCACTTTAGTTCAGCAACTCGCCTCTAGGTGGCATGCAATAGCTTTACCGCGGCAGTCCCCGAGTGCCACACGTCTTTTTAATTTATTTCATTGATATCTTTCCAAAAACCAAATGATTTGGCTCCGAAAAAAAGACAACGATAAATCCACGAACGATAAGCAAATTAGTAGTTTTAAATATCGTCTCAGATTTAAACGGTTGATACGTGAAGGTCAAATAACGATTAAAAGTATAACATATAATTTCTCGCGTGCCGAGTAAGATACCAATCTCGTGCGTAAGGGGTCTTACTTCGAAAGAAGGACCAATTACACCAACCGTTAAAAAGCGTCAACAACCGTCAAAGGCCGTGTTGGCGAAGTGGATTAGTACCTCGACTTTTGGTCCGAAGGTCGTGGGATCGATTCCGCCGAATGAACTTTTCGTGTCGAAAAATTTATATGCGCTTTGACACGAGCTAACGGTGAAGGAATACATCGTCACCAATACCAAATGTATTTGGACACACCTCCGACTACCCTATTAGACATCTTCAAAGAATCTAAAGAATTAGCTAAAGATCTGAAAGAAATGTCTACCGTTCCCTGGGATACAGTCGTAAATTCGTAATCATGTTTCTGTAATAACTTTATCTATTTTTGAGATTGATAAAGTTAGGACAGATAGGAACGTTGGCCCAAATAGGAACGGCAAAACACAGCTTAATTATCACCATTAATTATTTGTTTAAACGTAAGGTGAACTTCGGTCCAACTAAAATAGTGCTTAGTACAATCTACCCGCGGTAACTATGTTTTCAACCTAATTAAATGAACTAACCAAAGTTGCTGTAAAATACAACTTGCAATTAACTTTAATTAGTTAAATAAACGTAAAAGGATCATGACCTCATCAAGTAATGGATCGATAGATTTAAGATCTTTCAAAGAAGTGGTAGTAAAAGACATGTCCAAGCATCTTGCTACCTACAATGAACTTAAATCTATCTTTTGTATTCACAGCAAGCATTAGTGCCGTCTTTAGACACATTTTTTATAGAATCGAACATCATGAATTCAGTCAAGTGATAGAGCTGATCTCTACAAGTGAATGTGAGTTTTCAGTCATTTGGGGATTGACATTATTTTTATTTTCCTTTTTCTGGGCACACTTGTCACATGTTTTCTACAGGAAACGAATTTTGAATCTCAAGTAATAACGTGGAAGGTATTTTTTATCCAAATTCTGTGTTAGCCCATGATTGTGTTTTTCATTAATCATCCTATCTAAGTAAACAAGTTATAGCCAAATGACCCCCATTCAATAACTAAACTTATTATTTTTATACTTATCTAATTAGGTATTGTACCTACTATAGATTTGCTTACAATAAAGCGGTCTAAATTCAACGTCCCCATAAAACTACGCTAGTTCATGACTATATTTATTGTCTATGGCATGCATAATGTACACTAGACCTTCGTCCACTGCAAACTTAGCATTAGGTACCTACTGCTACTAGAATGCAACCTTGTAATTTACATTTCCTTGATGTCCAAACAAAACATTCTATTACGAGTTGGCAAACACCTAACTGATTAAAATAACCTAATTCCCTTGACACTGTTTTCACATAACAAAATGTAAGTTTAATCGATAGTTAAAGAACAGTCGATTCTTAAGTGAACTTTGGCCTAGCATTTTCAAATCCCGAACGTAGCACTCACAGCACCGAAATTCCAAATTCAAATTAACAGCAAAGGGCGAACACGCACGTAGTTTCAGCACGAAGGAGCTCGATTAAAAATAAGGAAAACGTCTTTGAAGTTCTCTCGTAGAATTTTTTACCTTACTGCTAAGTTGTAGGGTGTGTATTTGTATGAGTTTGGTCGTGGTTATATTTTTTTATTTAAAACTTAGGCTAAGAATGTTACGTGTAATGCCAAAGGTCACATAGTTAAGCATAATATGCTTATATTTATTGGAATATGGTTAGTTTAGTGTTGGCCGATACCTTTAGGTATTTTTCACACGCCATGTTTTCAATTCGGAATGTTGTTAGCTGACTATAAATTTTCTTTCGGACCTATCACTTAGAAGAACATATATAGGTTTATAGGTTCCTGACTGTAAATTTTCTTTCGGACCTATCACTTAGAACATTATTTATAGGTACCTACTTCTTTTAATTCACTGTGTAAGAACCTATATTTATTTTAAATTTAATACATAATAATTACTTTACGACCTCGGTGGTGCAGTGGGTGGCCAAAAACCCGCTTGAGACGCAAAGGTTGCGGGTTCTAAATCCCCCTTTATGCAAGAAATGTTTTTATGTTCTACAGCTGATATTTGTCTCGGGTCTGATCAATTACCTTTAAGTATCAATTATCTTTGTATGTTCTTATTAAACAAGAGAATCAGTCCAGTCCTCTGGTTGCCATATTTGCTTAGCTTATTAAACAGATGACGTTGTGTAACATTTCCAAACATTGGTATTTAAGTAAGTATTTAACACAAGCATTAAGTTGCTTAGCTTGGGACTAGATGACGCTGTGTGAAATTTCCAAGTATAGGTATTTAAGTATTTATTAATTCATCTATTGTCAATGCACAAAATACTACGACTGTTTTTATTTTGGTGGGACCTCGGTTTTAGGTACATGCTATGATTTATTTGGCTGGTTCCACTCCATACATTTTTACTCAAGTACGTTTAACCCACCTACGGAAATAGTAGTAATAATGTAGCTAAGTAATTGAAAACGACGGTAATCGCTTTTCCAATTTACTAAAACGATTTATCGTGACAGTGACGTTTGACAGCCCATCGACGGCGAATGTTTACTTGTCAAACAATGGAGGGAAAGCACAAGAAAAAAGATGGCGGCGGCCATGACCTATATATATTAACCGACTATTGATTAACCCCCGGTTCCTATAACAAACTAACGGATGTTCGTAGGTCCATCACCATAGCAACGTTGTTATTTCAACATAAAATGTATGAAACTTTTTGACAGATAACAACGTTGCTATGGCGCAAGTCCTACGGACGTCCGTTAGTTTGTTATAGGAACCGGGGGTAAGATATTGTTTTTAAGCTATTGCATAGCTTCTATCGCGGTCCTTGAGCGTGGAGATCGAATCCAGAAATTCCGTAACGAAAACACCTAACGCTGTCACTTTAGTTCAGCAACTCGCCTCTAGGTGGCATGCAATAGCTTTACCGCGGCATATTTTCACAGATGATTAAATTACCAGAGGACTGATTCGAAATTTTATTTGTTTGAAAAAGCTCTCGATGTATGAAAGTTTGGGGATCTTTCGAGTTATGAACATAAAATCAATAGATAGAGTAGAGTTTCTGTTATTTCACAAATTAGCAACCTTTTTTCATAAAAGTCACTGGCCGTTTTATGTTAAAGGTCCAATCGGCCATTTTTAAAAATAAATTAAATTTAGTAAAGCTCGATTCAATCTGACGCGTCGTGTCGCTAATCAATTGTTTAGGTACATTGTTCACGAAACCAGAAGTTTGTAATTTAAGCCGATAGCACCACGTTAAAACTATTATCAGGATAAAAATATAAATTATTTTAGATTTTCTATGTTTTGTATAAAATTTAATCAAGGTAGAAACTATAAATGTCCACTTATGTTTGAGACGTGTAGAACGCTAGCCGCGAATCCGCGTCGTTGTGGCCTCACCTTATGAAACTTTTTTTTTGTTTTTTTCTGCCATGAGTTTGCCAACCAGTGTTATGAGCTGGTTTTATGAAGAGCAAAGAGTTTTAAAGTTATTAAAATACTCTTGCCTACTCAGAGCAATCATCTTCCTTCAGACTTGCCTACTTATATGTTTTCATTCTCCATCTTTTTGGTGTGTCTATTTCATTAATTCAAAGAATTATCTTAGTCTCAGTTATCTTTTGACATTAAAAAAAAAAAATATATATATATATGTATAAATAAAAGATTTAAAAAAAAAAATCTTTTGACAGATTGTATGAACAAATGTCAAAATATGTCATAGATAAGCAACACTTACTGAAATTAGTGTTTCAGTACCTATTCGAGCGCTAGGTCTCATACGTCACCATCATTGCAAAACGTTGTATGTTTCATACAGGCTCCTATAAGATACGACCTTTTTCTACGACAACAATGATATCTTATTTCAAAATGGCGTGTAGTTACTCTAAGCTATGACGTCTAATCGCATGCCGATAATGACTTCACCTGTATTACAGCCAGGCAGTGTCGGAGTGAAAGCTTATAGCTATTTCAAGAAACCACACATAAAAGCTTTTATACATTTGTAGACACATAATTAGAAACGAAACAAGTACATACAAGTCCGGCAACCAGAGGACTGGACATACAAGTAGAGGAAGGCCGAGGAAGAAGTGGATGGATTGTGTGAAAGAGGACATGAATGTGAGAGGAGTGAATTCGGAGTTGGCGAGTGATAGAGATGAATGGAAGAAGAAAACATTGGGCCGACCCCACCTAGTGTGGCAGGGAAATGATGAATTAGAAACGAAACACTAACTTTCAACTACTTCTTTTACTACTGTAGATATGGCCGGCTATGCTGGGCAAGCCTATTCCATCTCAACAATGTCCCAGGCTCTACCAGGGGTGCCTTACCTCGAACACTGAAATCACTCCTATTTTTCTTCGGGCTATTTTTTGGTGTTTGATTTTTGCGGCGTCACCTAGCGGCGTTTAGGCATCCGACTGCATGATACTTAGCACTAGATGGAGTTACTTATTTTTGATTGCAGGCAAGACCTAAACTTCGCTAGGTGCGCCGCAAAAATCAAACACCAAAAACTACCCCGAAAAAAAATAGGAGTGATTTCAATGTTCGAGATGTGTCTCTACAGAGTGTCCCTTTAAGTGTAGGCAAATATTGCCTCCTGACGCTCTACAAATCATCTAGTATAGATGTAAAGGCTATAAGTAAACTTACAACAGTTAGGTCGAGTATAAGTGAACTTATTTAACTTAAGTTACTTAGCTTACTTACCGCGGGAACAGTGACCAAACCTCTTTCAGTCAGTTATAAAATATCAGGTACTATTTATAGCACCTAGAATAGATTAGGCTGACCCCTCATGTAGGTACTATGTATAGTCGACCAAGAAATTGGTTTACCACTCTAAGGCTAAATATTATTTGCACGTACAAAACATCAAGGGCTATTATAATAATATTATTATAATAATATTATTAATAATTATATTATAATTATATGTAGGTACTATGTTCAGTACAGTCAGTGGAACAAGATCTTTTCAACGACCTCTGTGGCGCAGTTGGGCGAACGCCTGGCTGAGACGCGGGGGTCGCGGTTTCGATCCCCGCTACACGGCACAAATGTTTGTATGTTCTGCAGATATTTGTTCCGTGTCTGGGTGTTTTATATCTATAGTATGTATGTATTTACAAAAAAAAAAATATTTAAGTATTATAACAGTCATCTGGTTACCATAACACAAGCATTAAGTTGCTTAGCTTGGGACTATATGACGCTGTGTGGGATGTCCAAGGATTTTTTTAAGTAACTTTTACGCGATGATGAATGAATGAATGAAAATTCTTAATTGCACACCTTAAATTAAAATAACAATAAAAAAAACAACTTTATATTTGATTCTTGTTGCATATGTATGAGGAGTTTCCGTATTGCATAAAAAAAAAATCCCCAAATCTTCAACTTGGGCTTCAACTGGTATTTAGGGTATGTCAATGTCAGTGTCATTGTCAAATACAGTGTAAACTAAACTAAACAAAAGCACTGTCGTCCGTAACTGTACTTGCTACGCAATCGTAGCGCTACGCGTCTACGTCGTAACCTTTTCGTAGCAGTTCTACGTCAAGGGGAATAATTTTATTATTGACTAGCTGCGCCCCGCGATTTCACCCGCGTTGGTCCCGTTCCCTAGGGAATATCGGGATGAAAAGTAGCCTATGTGTTAATCCAGGGTATCACCTATCTACATACCAAATTTCAACCGAATTTGTCCAGCCGTTTTGCGTGAAAGAATAACAAATATACATACATTCTCACAAACTTTCACATTTATAATATTATAAGTAGGATAGTAGGAAGTAGGAAGGAAGGAAGTAGAATTGTATAAATTTTAGCGGACCCGATAATCTTTACATTCATATCTGAATATTAAGAGTTAAATGTGTCAATAAATGGATTCTTGAGGTCCTAACGATATAAGTTACTAGCTGCGCCCCGCGGTTTCACAAAAAGTAGCCTATGTCAGTCTCCATCCCTTCAACTATCACCACTTAAAAAATCACGTCTATTCGTCGTCGCTCCGTTTTTTTTTACTTTGGATGACAAATACACGATAAGCTTTCACGTCATTCTAAATCCAATATGGCGGTTTAGTTTTTTCTTTCTTTCTGGCCAGTTGCTCATACGAACTTATAAATTTCCTTCAGAAAGCAACAAAGGAGTGTAATTTTATATCGTCACGTCACGTTCGGGGTCGACCAGGGCCTAAATAATACATGTACAGGCTGTTCCGAAAGTTAAAAGGATTTTTACTCGTTAATGTAGAATGGACTGTCGGAATGACTATATCTTACAGGCTTACAGGCTATATTTATCCCGGAAGTTTCATTAGTAGCAGTCCCAGGTTTGCACATGGCCATTTTTTTTGTGTTGATGTTTTACCCTCTGGTGCGCTCTATGGTGGCTTGCCATTAATATAATTTATGTAATTAATATAACGCTACTAAAGGACACGATGTTAAATTTGCATCCACAGATACTCCAAAAATATTTAAAACCGTTCCAAAAACTGCACATTGCATAAATCAGTGTAAGAAATTCACCCTCTAGCTAAAGGCGGGAGATTTAGATTTAGAACGTCAGTACCGCGCCGACCGTGCAGAAGACAACTGCCTCCAACAATATTCAGCCACAGTAACTATTCTATTCTACCAGTCACCGAGTGTTAAAAGAACAATTTAAAAATAAAGTTTAAAAAAAGAACGATCGAAGATAAAGCGGATTTAAAAAACGAATAACGCACACCGGCTTTGGCACGCATTCTTTTAAGTCATTTTAAGTGGTTTAGTGGTTACGTGATTTTTTTTTGTTTTTATTAAAATTATTTATTTTAAGTAATTTATTAAACTTAAATATTATCTTTCATACGTCAAAATAAAATTAATTTACTTGTTTTAATAAATACACGATAATCCGATTAATTTGTATTATTAATATTTCCAATTACTAAAATATGGCAACTTAACTATTAAAATGACTTAAATAAACATAAGTGACCATAGAGTCATATATTACTTTAATTTATGCACGACACATCATGGCCGCTTTCCTCACCGACCTTCACTCGCTACGAAAATAGTTTTGCGAAATTAATATTGATCTAAGGTCACTTGTTATTTACAAATGACCATATTTTTTTTATAAAACCTATGTAATATTTTGTTGTACATAGCTTTAACGACTATAATTAAAAAAAGTTTTATTACTAAAGATGCAATACGTAATTTTTTTCATACCTAGCATTAACAATCGGTAGACATTTCTTTCAGATCTTTATCTAATTCTTTAGATTCATAACTATTACTTCATGTTAAGTTTTTTAGTACTCATTTTAAGTACCTACTTACCTACCTACTTACAGAATAAAATTTTTTAGGGTTTCTAGAGTAAAAAAAATAAAAATGTTGACCTAGATCAAAAACTTCTTCGTAATTAATTTCGCAAGACGTCACACAAAACACTTTCATAATAAAAATACAATCATTTTAGATGTAAATCATTTATTATTAAAATATACCTAGGTACAAAGTACTGTATATTCACAAAGTATACTGCAATGTACCTGGGTATAAATTAGTTTAAGAATCTTTTGAAATAACTCTCAGACGGTATCTAGACCTACTGATTTTTTCATTACATTCATTGTAATATACCAATATAGTAACATATTTTTTTATCAGTTTTTTCAAGTTATTTTTATTCTAGGAGTTTTTTTCTTCAAAATTTTCCCGCCACAATTTGATTTTAGAACCTGAAATCGCCATTCCAAATTCTATAATTTCGAAACCATAGACGCTGTAGAACGTAAATTGGCACGTTTCTTTTGTAAATATTTCAAACACTCCGATTTTTTTAAACAAAATTCACACATTCCGAAAACAAAACAGAAACATTCCAAACATTATTGTGAGAGACAATCATTCGAATCGTAATGTTCATCTTTCGAATTTTCGAGATGTTTCGGAGGCAAGCGGCTGCGTTTATAATTGCCCTGCTGATGTCATGGCTCCCTGGTGACTCCTCAGAGGCCCTTAGCACCTTCGGAGTATCGAACACGAAACCACCTTCTCCGAAACCGACCAGCCCTCCTGGTAACTTTTTTATATAATGGGACACATGCCTGTTGTAGCGCACACTACAGGAATACCCTAGTTACTATTACCAACCAGTTTTTTTAATGACCACCATGATTAAGATATTTTTTTCACATAAAGTTGTTTTACTGAGGGTATTTCTGTAACACTATGTAAAAACATTTACAAATTCGGTATTGTTGACACAAATCATGAGCACACAAAATTTCAAAAAACCCAATTATGGCAGGATTTACATTAGGAATAATTAAATAGTCCCATTATATAAAGAAATGCCCTTAAATTATATAATTTTATGAATAAAACAGATTATAAAATCCTCTGTAAATATGTATACAAATTTTGATTAGGTAGCTATTAAATTTTAAACCGTTTTCAGGCATACAACAAACGCCTTTTTAACCTTTTATATATATTTTGATACACATTAAAGCACATTTTTGTAAATGAATTTAATACAAAAATGTACCAACACTTCTTATAAGACGCTATAAATCGTTTAATTCTAAAAGATATTTATGAATTTTCAGAACTTCCGACTAAGTCTAATAATGCGGTCCATAACAGTAGTTCTGCATTTGTGGCTGTCTATATTACTTTTCGGACAGTCTTTCGGAGTGTATAGTCCCTCTTTCGGAGTTGCTAGAACCGATTCCCCCCTCAAGCCATTACCCACTCCACCATCCGGTAAGATTTTATATAATGGGGCAATTTACAATATTCTGATCGGCCTGTATATATTTGAAAAAATCTCGTCGTAAAAACGCAGTTTTTTGTCTCATTATATAAAAGTTTCAACTTATGCTTACCAATGAATTAAATGACATCAAACGCAAACATAACCGCCATAAGTGCCAAAGAGAATGCCGGTAAAATTTGAATTTACCGTCGCAGCTTCGCTTACCATGCATGAATGGGGCAGACCCTTGAAATGCCAATTAACATTGTAACACACCGCTTTCACATAGAACTTTAGAACGTGCCTTTTCATTGAGAGAATACAGTCATTGAAAGAGTATAAAACAAGGAGATTGTACTCATATATAATGCTAAAAGCAATGGCATGCGGCCGTCAGCTCGCAGTCCTACTTCTAGCCGGCTGTCTTGTACAGTCAGCAAATTGTTTCGGTATATCGTCGTTCGGCAAAGCGCAAACAGATCCGCCAAAACCTTTGACGACTACTGCATCCCCTGGTAAGAATTTTTATATAATGAGACTAGACTGCTTCGAGAAGAGGAAACGGCCGCACACACATGCTTAGGTGTCGTCAATCGCTGTCATCATTGTTCTTGTAGACTTTAGCTTAGATAACTATTTATTGCTGGAAAGTATAGACATTTTAGAATTTGGCGACATATTTTAAAAACCTATAAAATACTAGGTATTCATTTGTTTATGCAAACGAAATCTGACCGATATCGAATTTTTTAATGTCGTCAAATTCCATGGTATTTTAATTTTACCGTGTCTGAAGACAAATATTTTTTTATTTATTAATTTCAGTCACTACTTTATTGTTACCGATTAAGTACAAAAGCAATGATGACAAATACATAAAACTGTAAAAAGAATTATCTACAGATTTCTACTAAACATTTTAGCTCAAATGCTTTTGTGTTGACGAGCTATTACAAGACACAAGCTGACTGTGGCTGTACAAAGAAATACTTTGCTTTTATAGATGTTGTGACTAACAAAATAACTACCAACAGCGAATGCAGATTTCGTTCTACACATACATTTTCAATTTAGATTTAGTTTTACAATAGCGTTGATTTTCAAAAATTAGTAAAAATATGTTGAGTCCTTAATTGCTTTTAAAATGTTTCTTCTCTGGAAAGACCAAAAATCGGCGCTATTATTTCGTAAAACTAAATCAAAATTGAAATCAACGGTGGTACAGGTGGGTTTGAACATGAAATAGGTAGGTACAGATGTCATAAAAGAACCAAACATGAACTATACCGCTATACTGCTCCACACCACATCTTGATCTGAAGCCATGGAGCCTCAATCCTACACCTCAAAACACACAGAAACAAATGACAAACCAAAAAAGTTTAAATTATGAAATTTGGAACGGCGAAATTCGTTATTTAAACTACGTAGTAGATACAGACAGCAAAATCATCAACTTTTTGTAAACTATAAAATTTTATATCAATTATTTTATATAGCACCGAATTTTGCAATTTATCGAGTCCAAATAAACTTTTTTCCAACCAATCAAATCAGCAATCCACTTAGTAGCACTGACTTTAACCAATCAGAGAGATTCGAGCGATAGAACGTAAAATTGAAATTAACGTCGAAGCATAGACAATTATGCGTGTGTTTTGGCGTATCGAGATGTGGTGCAGGCGGCAGGCGGCCGCGGCCATTCTGCCATTGCTCCTCGCTGGCTGGCTGGCTGGAGAGTCATCGGAGGCACTCACCACATTCGGGAAGACAAATACTCAGGCGCCTAAAAATGCCGCGCCGACCGCGCCGCCAGGTAACGCTTTGGATGGTTTTAAACTTGGTATGGAACTGTTCTAAGTTACTTAAAACCTGCGTATTTTTTCAACGTCATTTTTAGTCAGATTTAACTAAACATTTTGACAGGCAACGTTAATAATAGTGGCGATTTTGACGCCGCCAAAACTTAAACTAAACTAACTAAAGATGTTGCCGTCTTTTTTATAACAATAAAATAAAAAGGATACCATCATCTTTACTTCGTTTAGTTTAAGTTTTGGCAGCATCAGAACCTCCGCTGTTGCCCCCTTAACACGTTGGATGCCCCGGACGCACTACTCGAGACTTGGGCCTTGAATGTGTTATATTTATAATCATTATTTGTCTTTTAATATTTTAAATACGTTTAATCTCCTAAAAAGTTGTAAGATATTTAAGTTAAAATAATAAGTTTTAAGTAAAAGAATGTTTCCTTGCCATACCGATGTCTGCATGCTCTGATGCTAGCTTGTCACTTCTCTTCTTGTCACGCATTTCTCTCTTTCGCACTACATTTCTCTTTATTCATTAAATTCTGTATCTCGCCAAAATGTTTCGTCTCTATTTTTCTACTAAACTTAATCTTAATATCTGCTTAAATTGTTAAATGTTTTTACTGCTAATTCCAAGGTTTTTTATATAATTTTACTAAAATGTTATTTACCTTTTTCTTCTTGTAAATTTCTAGGTACCTCCCATGTAAGTATTGTAAAGTTTTCAAATACTAGTAGATTTTTCAGGTAATAATTATACAAATATTTAAGTAGTTAAGTAATTAATATGATTACCTACTTACCTACTTTACCTACATAGGTATTTATTTTGTACCTACTTAAGTGCGGCTATAAACAATAGAACAACAGTTAGTTAAATAGGTAAGTAGGTACGTACGTACCTATCTTTGTTAGTAATCTGATCACCTACATAATAAATACTTACCTTATTAGCTACAAATTGTAGCTAATTATAGGCGTTACGCCTATTAGGCGTGCGTACGTGTTAAGATTCCCAAGGGAAGTCGTTTAAGATATGTAAGTAGGTAAGTAAAGTACCTAATATAAATTAAGTATGTGCGTAGCTTATCATCAAAATAATGTCCAATAGAACAACAAACTATGATTTATTTCATTATGATAGAGTTATGTTTCACCGTATGTATTTTTAAAGAACATCGGTCTCCTTTCTAAACAAAACTTCATTCAATCATTTTGACAGTGACATTTTGATGGATGAAATATGACATTGAATAGGTAAATTACACAATTGTATAGCAAAAATGATTAATGGACTGACTTTGTTCTGTAAAACTAGCCGTTCGTGACTGCCATATATCGCACTCAGTGTAGGTAGTTAAATTTAAGCTAAATTACTCGTAGGTCCAAATTAGTTTCCGAAACAGTATTTTAATCTTTTTAAACACATACGAATTTCATAAAATGCTAATCATAGTTATTCAATTAGACCCCTAGCACCGATACCTTTGAAAGACAGTCCGCGAGAAAATGTCTCCATTTTCAAACACAAGACGCGTTAAAAACATACCTTCATACTTATTTTGACAACTCCAAGCACTGGCTGAAAATGGAATAATAAAAAAGAAAAATAAATATTTTTATAGGGTGACGTCACAATGACGCGAATTTATCGCCCGAAGTTTACACGCGCCTACTTTGAACTTGTTTATTTAGGTGATAAAGTTCAGTGATTACCTGAGGCTGATTGTTGTACAATAAAAAAAGTACATATTACAAACCAATTAAAGATTGTTTTAAAACCTTGAATTTTAGGTACTAATATAGCATCGTATCTTTTGGAATAGCGATATTACGCATCAGTGCGGCATTAGCTTTATATTTTTAAATTTCTTTTTAAAAATGGCCGCTTATACTTTGACAGAAGTGGCCAGTACACATAGATAAAAACCTCAGATGAAATCAGAAAGACACACGGACCTAAAACTTATATCAAATCTTTTTTTGGTGGGTTAAAAACAGTAACAGTGGAATGAACCCTCCTGTAAATTGGCAGGTTTTGAATTAGGTAGGTACATGTTTAACCCCCGACACAACAGGAGGGGTGTTATAAATACAATGTCTTTCTACAATAGGCCACTTTAATTAAATACATGACCACATTTAGCAAGTCATATTGCGTGGTTTAAGTGACTATAGAGTTGTGGTCTTTGACTTTTGAGTTGCTAAGTTATGCAATTTAAAAAAAAAAGTTTAAGCTATTGCATAGGAAAAATAAAGCACGTGATTGGTCGTCGAAAATAATTGTCTATTCTCGGATTGGCTAAATTTGACAATTGATTTTACAATATAGCCAATCACGAGAAAGACAATTATTTTCGACGACCAATCACGTGCTTTATTTTTCCTCCTATTAGCTCGCTTCAAGAAATGAAGTATAATGTAAACGTGGGCCTCTTATACGCAACACTATTGATCCAAGTACTTATATTAAACGTAAAAGAACAACGTAAAACGTTTTGTTCGTAATTTATTCGCTCGGCTAAGTTATGCGTGAGGGGTAAGTGGGGTGAAGGGGGTAATTTTACCCCTCTTACCTTAATGTTGGGGGTAAATGATTATCTTCACGCAAAGGTCTCTCTGAAACGAATCAGTTAAAGATCAAACTTATATTTAGAAACTTATAGAGAAAGTGGAAAATTACCAATACCTAATATAATACCTACTACTTATTAGAAAAGAGCTATATTTATTGGCGCCTAAAAAGTGGCACCACAAAACTATATAGGCTAATTGGCACACTTTAACTCTAGTTATGTAGTCGTGTGTTTATTTCAGGAAAACATGGACAGTTTTTGACTTGAAGACGATAGTTGTTTTTCTTTCTAACTTCGTTTCGTTTGTACCTAACTATAAGGTTCCTAAATAAAACCTATTCAGTCGGTAGTTATCAAACCTCTTTAGTAAATTCGAAATTCAAATCACCGCGGCCTTGAGACGTTACGACCATAGACAAAAGACATCGAAACAAAAAGGTTTGCTATCGGATGTCATATCAGTAAAAGGCATGTATAAATAGGTAGCTAAGGCATGTCATGCGATGGAACCAGGCGCGTACCAGGGTTTTTCAAATAAGAATTATTGCTTTGACATTTGAAGACATAAAATGGTCGCTATGCTATTTGTAAAGGGTACTTTAGCCGTATAAGTATCGTTGTAAACCTACAAATTATATTCGTTGTTGGTCAAGAGGTATATGACGGGCTTGCAGTCTTGTGAATCTACAACACAGCCACGAGTTCACTAAGTTAAATCTATTTCATTAACTTATTTGTCATTTTTGTTTTTCTTACCGTGGGTAGATATGTGACATTACTTCCATAGAAACATGTGGAAAAATTATTTAATGCATTGAATCGACTTGAATTTTAAAAAACACAAAATATACGATTGAATTAAATTTTTTATGTCGTTTTAAAACGACAACTTTGCGACCTCTACCTTTTTTTCCGGAAGCCCGTAAATAAATTGTCTCTGGTTCTATATTCAAATTTCAAACGTTTCGAACCAACTGACCTTTCCTTATCATGCCAGTTTGTCAAACCGATCGCAGGCGGAAGTCAAAACAGCTACTGGCACGAACATTAACATAATTGTGTACTATTATATCTTGCGCATTCCCCTTGAACTGTAAAAATGTAGAAGTGAATTTTAAAATTATTCGTAATTAAGTATAAGTGTGCTTTAGACTGTTTTGCTAACTTAAATGGGCAACGGAGTGGTATTTATTATGACAGCAAAAAGTGAAAATTATACCAGACTAAAACAAAATTCAAAACAGCTTTCAGAATTTACTGCTACACCAAGCGGTATTACCTACTCGAAACACATAGGGGTTTATTCATAAAAACTTGACAATTTAATACAGGTTTTAGAAACGTTTTAGAACGTTTTTTTCTTGTCACTCATATGTCAACGAAAAGAGATGGCAACAGATTTAATATACGTTTTAGCTAATACAGGTTTTAGGTCGAATATGCATAATGGGGATAGTTTCCGTTGTCAAGGGAATATAGGAATTAAAAGTAGCATATATGATAATCCAGGATTTAAGCTACCTGGGTACTAAATTTCATTCAACTCCATTCAATATTTTTCGCGCGAAAGAGTACCAAACATTCGTTCATCTTAGTGCTACGAGCGTAGGTATGCTACGCCAGTCGTAGCACGTAGCTATTTCGTAGCTCGTCTACGCGAGCCTACAATGTAGAAAACTTTGGTTTTGACACGTTTTGCTCAATGACAGTTTCTTATAGGTTAGGTTAGCACTTACTTTAAGTAGCGATTCAGTATTCGGGCGTCAAGACTCTAAACAGATTACACTTATCCCGCAGCGAGAATCGAACCTGCAAGCTCATAAGGCTTTCACCCACTGCGCCAGAGAGGTCTTCAAAAAGTTAGGTACCACGCTGTATATGCACTTCTAATTAGGTAATTATAATTTTAAATATATTTAAAACGTGAAAAGTGTTAATTTCCTAAGAGTTTGACGCATTCAGATATTCGTTTAACACTATTTAGCATTCTCTAAAAAAGCTAGTTACGAATATTTTAACCAGGTTTTAAACACGCTATGAATCAAACAGAAAACCTTCAGAATTGCATTGGAACATAATAATCAAATGGAATAAAGATAGCCCTCACGGTAGCTAGTGTAGCTTAGCTACCGACCACTGTAGTCTGACCTCCTTCCTTTAGGGTTGGCACTTCAATAATTTAGCATGTATGAAAATAAAAGTGCTTCTAAGCTCGATAGATGGCGCTAGGAAATTATGTCTGACTTTTAAACGACGTAAACTAGGAGTTTTTCAATTCGAAGTACCTACATATAATGAAATGAAATGAAATATAAATATACCTACTTGTTTTTTGTTCGTAACGTAAGTAGTTTATAAATCGATTTTGATGATTCTTTTTTTGGAAAGAAGATAATATTCTAAGGGTGTCCGTATAAAAATTTGAAGATATGATGAGGATTTTTGGAGTTTTGAACAGAAATGCATTCTCAAGAAATGGAAGTAGTTTAAGTGTTTTTTTTAATTTTGCCACATAAACACTTGTCTTACCTCTTTTTTATAACATTTTTATTACCCAAGGTAGGTTCGGCCGTGGGTTCTTATCCGATCCTGCATCAATATTTTCTTTATATCACATTTCATTTGATTTAAAAATAAAAATGGTGTAACCCTATTATGTATAGACAACCCTAGCTGCTAACCTCGGCTCTAGCTACATCGCTTCGCTATAGTAAATCTGGACTTCCGAATCATATCGGACAGCGCCATCTATTAGGAACTAGGTTAAGGCGTTTGGGACGTGCGTGTTGAGTGAAATCGATATTTTCAAACAAGATATGTATATAGAATTTTTATATGAACTGACGTAACATTAAAAAAGGCGTTAAATGTGAATGAAATGTACCTACTTTACATGAAAATAAATTAACTTTGACTTTAAAGTGATAGTAAGTAGGTACGTGCTACGTAAAAAGAACGATGAGGAGAACGGGAGGGGGTATGTTTGCGTACGGGTCACTCGCTCACGAACCAATAGCACGCGCTACATCAATGTGTGAAGTGCGCCGCGTCACCACACAACACATCACACATAACATTCCTTAAAATCGCCTACTGCGCAGCCTTTCCCCTCAGCCTTCGTGGCGCGTCCTGATATTAGATATCTACTTACTACTTAGTAGTAGGCTATTAACCCGTCATCATCATCATCTCCCTGCCCTTATCCCACTAGGTGGGGTCGGCACAACACGTTTCCCTCTTCCATTTCCCTCTATCGCTCGTCATCTCAGTACTCACTCCTTTCGCACACATATCTGCACACACACAGTCCATCCATTTTTTCTTAGGCCTACCTCTTCCAGTGTATCCATCCATATTCATATTCATCGAGGCCATTAAGCATTAGGCTATTAACCCTTACGAACTAGAAATCGAATCTAGTTCTAAGACGCGTGTGTCCACACACGCAAACATGACGCAAATTAACAAAAACACTTAAAATAAGTATAAAACCTTCCGAGTAACCTTTGAATCTGTCATTCGCGGACTTCGCGGTAGAATATAGCGGCCGGCTGATTTGCATGGCCGGTCACGCAAGCTTGGCATTGAATAGAATAGGGGGCATTTGGTAAAGATGTTTTGACCTAAGAAAAGTCTAATCGTTAACTTACTTTTACTTAAACGGCTATTATATCTGTTCAATCTTTTTTATCGATATAAGAGTCACAAGAACATTTTATTTCAATGTTACCCCTTCATTTGATACTCATATTGTAAAAGATCAAAAATAACTTATCCGCCATCTTGGACTGTCCGCCATATTGGATTTAGAATAACGTTACGCTTATCGTGCATTGTCTTTAGATAATCTAAATACACGTTTCATCTAAATTAGATGAAACGTGTATGCAACAGCTCAATAGGTTGAAGATATCTAATTCAAAATTTAGTTCAAGATTTCACCCGAACCGACATACTTACATTACATAGCTACATACCTACATTACATAAGTACATTGCGAATTTGCAAGCTTAATGCAATAAGCTTAAGGCAATAAAAAACATTGATTGACAGGGATAAAACTCTAGGTATTAGATAGATTAATCTTTGTGTTTAACCGGATAAAAATGCCTAACCTAATCCCCAATCCACACTAACATAACAAATGTCCCCAGCTCGTCCGTGCTCGCGTCAGGCAGAATGCGCGGGCATCAGCAGCAGTTCCTGCGTGCGGACACACTACGACTCTGTCACGCGCTGTCTCTGTGGGGACAACCTGCCGCCGGTGAATGGACAGTGCGAGGCACAGACTAAAGGTTGGTGTGACAGTTTGGTTAAGATATGTCCTAGCTTGGTCATACTCGCAGGGATCAGCCAGTTTCTATGTGAGGACACAATAGGACTCTCAGTGCGAGGCGCGGTGTGACAGCTAGGTATAAGATATGAGGCGCTCCCCAGCTCGGTCATGCTCGCGGCATTAGCAGATGTTATACGTGAGAACACACTACGACTCTGTCACGCGCTGCCTCTGTGGAGATAACCTGCCGCCGGTGAATGGACAGTGCGAGGCACAGACTAAAGGTAAACAACAGCTGATTGGAGATATAAATAGGTATAAAGAACCTGTGCTACTGGTGACCCGTAGCACAGGTTCTTTATACCTATTTCAGGCACCAGTCTCTCACAACATTTTTTTGTAATAAGTTCATAACCATCAAACATTTTGGATTAAGTAATTACCTATTTTAATTTCTTTTTCATGTACTTATACATATTATGTTTATTAATATTACCTATGTTGTTTGTGAGAGAAATAAAATAAATAAATGAAATGAAATGAAATGACTTGGTCATACTCGCGGCATTAGCAGCAGTTTCTACGTGAGGGTACCTACCTACAAATGACTTTGTCAACGGACAACGGACCTATTGTTGAATAATACGATGGATTTCAGAAAACAAAAGCTAGATAACGTGCAATTTACCGCGTCATGTTTTGAAAGTTGTCGAGAATCGACATCCTGTGTGGAAATAGTACGAGCAATATGACCTTTACAACTTCACTAATTGCGACACAATTGGGCGTTGCGTGTCGCACGGCACTGCGGGTGCCATTCTGTAAACAGGCTCACGACTTACGGCCAATCTCAATAACCGATTTGGTTTTTCTTACCTACTGTGAGTTTCATACAAAAACTATCAAAAGTCCCTTCCGTTTCTGCATTTTACTGACAGTTATAATCAGAGATAGGTTATTGAAACTAGCTGCTATAAATCACAGAACACTATAATACCCTAGTCGGGCTATAAATCCCCAAAATCACTATGTAGATTGTAGGTACATAGTGGTACATAGTACCTAAATATATACAAGTACCTACCTACCTACCCACCTACAAAAAAAGTCAAGTGACCAGATAATTATATGTTCGTTCGTAAAACCGACTGCAGGTAATTCGATTCTCTAATTTAAGGGAATTTTGAGTCGAATTTATAAATAAGTAGGTACGATTTAAACATAAATATGATTTCTACAAACTTATTCTACTTAGCAGTTGAAGTTACTTAAAAGCACTTTTAACGAATTAGCAGCAGTTATACATGTAACGAAGTAAGTTTGATAAACATCTTTTATTTCTTCAAAGCACGAGATTCACTCGAGTCGCACGAAATTTCCTGTTCGTATCGATTACAGTAAAGGTCTTAGCCCACTTATAGGAACCGGGTAGAACCCGACAAATAAAATACCAATCAATCAACAACTATACGGTACACCCGTTGAGTGTAGACAAAGATTTCCTCCTGATTAACTGAGAGGACGGTTTGAATGATAGGCAAGCCTATTCCATCTCAATAATGTCCCAGGCGCTATAGTGCCTGGGATAAAAGAGACTAGAGACTAGAGATAAAAGAGTCATAAACATAACGCAACACTATAGTGTTCCGTTAAGTTTAAGTCTCTTTTATCTAGTCCAGGTGTAAGTAAGAGCCTGAGTTTTTTTATTTGTTGACGTAACTTTGTTTCACTTCACTCTCCAAACTGATAACGCATTGGCGCCCAACGTGGGGCCAGTCCACTGCCCCACGTTGGGCGCCAGCGGCTTTAAGCTAAAGTTACGTTCATCGTTAGTTTAGGACGTGAGAGCAGAGACGTGTAATACTCGATTTCTATAAGTAGGTCCGTAGGTCCATAACCAGCTTAATAATATAAGCAACTTTGTTTTTACAACACAAAATGTACCTATGAAACTTTTTGACAGATAACAACGTTGCTATGGCGAAAGTCCTACGGTGCCATTCGTAAGTTGGTTATAGGAACCAGTAAGTGGGCTATGACCTTAAACCTCACGTTTCTGACCACAGCCATCAATTACATGAAATTGTCGTGAATTAAATACTTTTTATGCATGTTGATAATGCCTAGGTTCTTATCAATCTAGGTCTAGGACTCTTATGGTTGCTTTGAAGGATGCAGTTAAAATATGGACTTTCAGATTTCACCAGAGACTAATAAAAACTTTACCTTAACACTAGCAATCTCCATAGCTTCTAACGTGAGACGTAAGACCTGGTTATTTGCAGAATAGGCTACACCGACTAAGGCTAAGTTCAGATGAAGCGATTTGCTCGGCGCGCGGTTTAAGATATAACAAATCAATGTTATTTAGATAATAATATTATATAATAACATTTATTTTAAGAGCGATAGAGGGAAATGGAAGAAAGAAACGTGTTGTGCCAACCCCACGTAGTGGGATAAGGGCTGGGAGATGATGATGATGATGATGAAATCAATGTTATTTATTGTGTACATGGGGCGCGTCACCGCGCGACAACGCGCGGGCAGAGATCTACTATCCTGTATCGCCCTGTTCTGTTGACCCGCGCGGTCATCTGAACTTAGTCTTACGATAAGAAAGAAAGAAAGAAAGAAAAAATATGTTTATTTCGTAGGACCTCAAGGATCGCTCAAAATAGTAGTCTTAAAAGCTAGGTGACTATCTATTGCCTGTTCCAAAACAACTCCCTACACTTATAAACATTGTTCCAGCGCTGTACCACATTTGCGCGAACAGCGACGAATGCAACGACGGGCTAGTGTGCGGCGCGCCGAACATCACGGGCACCGCGCCGCCTCACCTGCGTGTGCACGCGCCACAAGACAAGATCTGCCTCTGCGATAGTGAGAACGGATTTGTTGAGAAGGAGCATACTTGCAGCGGTGAGATTTTTAAGCTATTGCATAGCTTCTATCGCGGGCCTTGAGCGTGGAGACCGAATCCAGAAATTCCGAACGAAAATAACCTAACGCTTGTCACCTTAGTTCAGCAACTCGCCTCTAGGTGGCATGCAATAGCTTTACCGCGGCAGTCCCCGAGTGCCACCCGTCTTTTTTTTTTATACAATATACCTACCTACCTACTGTTCTATTGCCGGATTAAGGCTCCGTCAGGATTCGAACCTGCGATTATACAAGCGATCGTCCTTAACGCGTATTGCCTTAAACCACTCAGCCACGAAGCCCTAATTGCCGGGGTTATCATGATCGTTTCGACCTCTGCAATTTTTTTAAGATTTTAATTTTTTTTGATGACGTAGTTTTTATTTTAAGCTGCCTAAAAGGCCTCCGTCTTCAAAAATCTTATAAAAAAATGATTATTTTATTTCCAGATGCCGATATCTTGAAGACATCAGTGTTCGCTGTGCTAGTCGTGACTCTGATCAGAAAGATGCTAGCTAACTAAACTGTTAAACTACAGGGTATAGGTTGCGCCACGTAAAAAGAACGCTGAGGAGAAAAGCTGCTTAGTAGGCGATTCTAAGGAATGTTGTGTGGTGACGCGGCGCACTTCACACATTGATGTAGCGCGTGCTGTTGGTTCGTGAGCGAGTGACCCCCCACCAACACATACCTGACACGACCCTCATCGTTCTTTTTACGTGGCGCGAGTTATAGCTACTCTTGACAATGACAATGGCAATACAAAGTCAACGCGATCCCGATAGAATTTGGTACTCTTGAAATAAGTTTTGACAGGATTGTTTCGTCATAGAAAATCAATCAATTAGTTCACCAAATACCCGCGAAATTCAACGCCAATGTGGCGCTACATTCGATTTCAAGAGTTCCAAATCACAAAAAAAATTGAATTGGGTATTGCAATTGTGCGTCAAGAGTTACCCAGATTTTTGCACGACATGATCATGAATTTACAGTATTGGCCTCATTTAAAAAATCAGTAGTATTTTTTATTATGCATTCTTAGATATAGAAAGTAAATTCATAGTACCTACCTATTAAAAACTGATGCTTTGGTTATGATATAGGTACTAACTAATAAAAAATATTCCGTCCATTTGTCCGTCCTTAGAGTTTTCATTCGTATGTGATGAAACACGCAAAACCTAGTTAAGCATTTACACATAAAAAGTCAAAAAGTAGCTTATTACCAGTGTTTTATTAGGTACTTAAGTTTTCTTAAGTAGAGTATTACTGTGGCGGTATTACCCGCTAAGGAAGTTGTTTTTTGACAGATGTGTATGTACAAATGTCAAATTATGACAGTTAAGCACCACTTACTTTAATTAGCGCTTCAGTATTCGGACGTTAAGCACAGTTAATTTGTCATTTTAGACTTCAAAGTGTTATTTCACTTTCAAAACTATCGTGAGTTGTATGTATTAATATAATTCAAAGTGTTAGTGTGAAAGTGAGTGAGTGTGAATGTTTGTTACTCTTTCACGCTCAAATGGCTAAACAGATTTGAATGAAATTTGGTACCAGGATAGCTTATTTCTTGACTCAATACATAGGCTACTTTTGATCCAGGTATTCCCACGGGAACGGGTAATATTCACCAGGTAACACCGCAGGATAAAGCTAGTATTAAGGCTCATTTAATTCCGTCCTTTGTAAATAATTTAGTAAGAATAATTCTATAATAATCATAGCACTGTGAGTTTTATAAAGTTTTTGCACTAATTAGTGTTTAGAAGAGTTTTATAAGAATCGTCTAAGCAAAGTAGTACATTGTTTCTTTACAAGAGTGTGTCTTCTAATCTAGGTAACAACCGATTATTAATTGTCTTAAGCTTAAAGCTTAACCTACTAAGATAATTAACATAAAATTAATTAATTAAATTAATTTTATTAGGTGTTAATTTAATCGACATGACGTTTTAAGTTATCTAAGAATTGTTATTTTAACTACTTTATTAATTTATTTTTAAGAAACTAAAATGTTTGATAAAAAAATTGACAATACAGTTTATTTTAAATAAAAAACCTTCTATTTGGCATTTTTTTATTTATTTAAATAATCTGTCAATAACTTTGCTTTATGTACATTTATTTACAAAAAACTTAAGTTAAACATTACTCAAGTAAGTACATATTAAAAATAATGTAGCATAGATTTAACATTTCGAGAAATAAAAATACTGTGTACCTGTTTTCAAAATCACCAAAATATTTTTATTTAGAGAATGGTTTCGTTTTTGATATCGAATAACTACCAATATATTCGTCTCATATAATTACGGGTAAAGTGTGCTAAAAAACAATTAAATTGTATGAAATAACACAATTTTTATCAAACAATCATTTAATTGCTAAAAACAAGATTCTGTATTTGATTACAATATTTTTATTATATTTTGTAGTAAATAAATATAAATTTCGTGTGAATTAGATGTAAGTGCGAGCGTTCAGTGTAGTTTAGAATTCTGTCGTATGTACCTTATTCATTGCTAAATAAATGAAGAGAACCATATTTTTGTTTCATTTTATCATTTTTCTAGTTTCTTTACACAACGATTTGCAAAGGAGCAGTCATACGTATGTAGAGTGTATTTCTGTTCATTACATTTACTCTGAAGGCTGACTGAAGGCGGCGGCCTAGGCGGCCTAGGGCCGCTGGGGGCGGCCTGGGCGCGGCCTCAGCTTGAGATGCACGCCGCGGGTGTGCGTGGTGAGCGAGCTCTTCTGACTGAAGGCGGCGCCGCACATCTCACAACGGAACGGCTTCTCTCCGGTGTGCACTCGGATGTGGTTGCTTAGAGTTAGCTTCGTCTGAAACAAAACAAACAAACAGCCCTTTCATTTGATACCCATTCAAAATAACAAAACAAGAAACAGACCTTTCATTTGATACCCATTCAGAATAACAAAACAAGAAACAGTCCTTTCATTTGATACCCATTCAAAATACCAAAACAAGAAACAGCCCTTTCATTTGATACCCATTCAAAATTAGCTTCGTCTGAAACAAAATTGTGGTATCCCTCATTATTATATAGTTGCGGGTATGCCGCGAATAAACAGTTGGTTCAGACTCGCGTTTCCTTGTTTGCAGCTCCCCAATTTATACATTAAACACAACTAAAAGAAAGTACAAAGTATAAAAATAGCTATCATTCGAGTGACAACACAACCCTTTCATTTGATACCCATTCACAGTTATCTTATCTTCATCTGAAACAAAAAGTCCAAATTAAAAAATAGCTTTCATTCGAGTGACAATCTGCGGGCTTACCATGACCGTTTATAGCGATTCAGTTTAGGTCCAACTACGAACCACTTTTGACGTAAAATAAGGCGCTGACGTAAAGTTTTGACAGTAAGGCAGAACCTAAACTGAATCGCTTTGTCGTCATGGTACGGCTCCAGGCCTTTCATTTGATACCCGTATTGGAAAAAAACGGTAAAGCTATTGCATGCCACCTAGAGGCGAGTTGCTGAACTAAAGTGACAGCGTTAGGTTATTTCGTTACGGAATTTCTGGATTCGGTCTCCACGTTCAAGACCCGCGATAGAAGCTATGCAATAGCTTAAAAACATACTAAGTAATCTTTTAGTCAGCCATGTTGGATTTAGAGTGACGTCACATAAAGATTATTAAATTTTTCGTAATCTGTGGTTTGATGTAAGAAACGATGATTGACGACCTTTGTGGCGCAGCAGCACTACCCCTCATAGTTCTTTTTACGTGGCGCGACTTATAGAGCCCCTGTATAGATGTAACTAGCTGCGCCCCGCGGTTTCACCCGCGTAAGTCCCGTTCCCGCGGGAATATCGGGATAAAAAGTACCCTATGTCACTCGCCATCCCTTCAACTATCACCACAGAAAAAATCACGTCAATTCGTCGACCCGTTTTGCCGTGAAAGACGTACAAACAGACAGAGACACACTTTCACTTTTATAATATTAAGTATGGATATGGATGTAATGTATAGTATAGTATACTCACAGTGAACCCGCGACCGCAGATGTGACATATCTTGTCCCTCGGCTTCTCAACACCCTCGTGAGAGTGCAGAATGTGCAGTTTCAACTTGCATTGCTCTTCGAAACCCTACACAAACATATAATAATGATAAAATTATAGATTAAATAGTTATCAAAAGGGCCTCTGCGTTGGTTTTGGCCTTATGCATGCCTAAATATAGATGGATAGATATATAAATTTATTGATTTTAATTATTATCATTACCTATTTATCTCTGTATCTGTATTTTCTTCATTATCATCTTTATCGATCTTTGGTGTTTTTTTTTCACACACTTAATACCTATTTTTTTTGTTGTTTACTTTGACATGACTCCTGCATTTTATACTACCTATGGTAGGTAGGTATTTAAAAAAAAAAGCTTCTTTTATATAAATAAGTAGTATTATACCTTCCCGCATCGTTCGCACTTATGCGCCCTCACGGCAGTATGTCGTCGTATTTCGTGCTTTTTGAGTCCGGCGCGAGTCGCGAACCGAGCATCACAGACCGGACAGACGTGACTGTAATACAATAACAATAAATAAACACCCTGGGACATTCTCTTCAGTACAGTAGGCGGCCTGGGACGCGGCCTCGTGCGGCCTAGATGTACAGTACAGCACATTACCTGAGTACAGTGTCGGGCGCGCGATGTCTCGCCGCGTACTTGAGATGCGACTTGTAGGACGCGGTGCTGGTGAATCTCTGGTCGCATTCGGCACAATAGGCCGCCTCGGGCGCGGCCTCGTGCGTCCTAGAATGGCTTTTCATGTTGCGAACTCGCACGCCGCAGACTGGGCAGGCTGGTTTTGGTGTATATGTGTGCATTTGTCTGGAAAATGATGTTTATTCGAGCGAGCGAAGCAACGATTTAACCAACTACTTAAATCGTAGCTTGCTTCGCTCGCTTTTAATCTTTGTTGTATTTAAGTTCGGGAGTTTGTTGTTGAAATTCAGGAAATTCATTTATTTCAACCATAGTGTTACATCGCATAACATTGGCAAGTCAAAATTTATATTAATGTCATAGAAATAAATAGAAGTCAATTCATTAATTATCATTAACATAACATAATAATCATTCAATAAAATTATAAAAAATAACAATAACAATAAATAATAAGTGGTTACGATATACCTACAATACAAACAGTGACAAAAAAATGACATCAAATGTCAAAAAGGTAAAAGAAAACTGTAAAAAATAACAGAACTGGGGCCTTAAAATGGCCGTTCGAGCATTTCTGCTAGCAATTAATAAACTGTCATTTTTGGTGAAAAAACAAGTGATGAAATAAATGCACTTTATGAATTGCTAGCAGAAATGCTTGAACGACCATTTTAACCCAGCAGGTGGGCGTCTCCGATTTCTTTGATGGCCAGATATTATATTGTACTCACTTGATATGTACTCTCAAGCTGTCTTTAGTCCTGAACATTTTCCCGCACGACTCGCACTTGACCGGCGCCTCGTGCATCGTCTCGCGGTGGAAGCGGAGACGCGAACGAAGACTGTAAACAACAATACTATTTATCTATACTATCTATACTTCTATACTAATATTATAAAGAGGTAAAATTTGTTTGTTTGTTTGACGGAGGTAATCTCCGAAACAAATAGACCGATTTCAAAAATTCTTTCACGGGTGTGTAGAATGGACTGTCCGGGTGGTTATAGGCTATATTTTATCCCGGTAGCTTCATTAGTACACCCGTGCGAAGCCGGGACGTGCTGCTAGTTTAAATACATAGGTATATTGGTAAACTCACGGAAACTCCTCATGACACAGTTTACATGTGAATCTCTTCACGCCATGTTCTCTCGCGTCGTGAGAAACCATCTCAGCGAGGCTATACCCCATATAAGAGCACGCACGGCACTTGTACTTGCGGTAATGTTCTGCTATGTGCTCGCGGTGAGCGCGCGATGCGCTGAAGCGTGTTGCGCAGATTGGGCATTGGTGGTGACCCGCTTTCTGGAAGTAACATAACACATTGTAGACAAAAACTTCGTTGAGGTGTTAATATTTGACCTCTGTGGCGCTGTGGGTGAAACGCGGAGGTTGCGGGTTCGATCCCCGCTACGGGACAAATGTTTGTATGTTCTGCAGATATCTGTTCCGTGTCTGGGTGTTTTCTATCTTCTGTATGTATTTACAAAAAAATTTATCTAAGTATTGTATCAGTGGAGGAGGCCTACACCCAGCAGTGGGTTGACACAGGCTGAATATGATGATGATGATTGTATCAGTCATCTGGTTACCCTAACACAAGTATCAAGTTGCTTAGCTTGGGACTAGATGACGCTGTGTGGAATGTACAAGGATATTTATTATTTATAATAAATAATAAAATAGGGACAGTAAAGGTTAAGAAAAAAAATAATAATTTACCTCTGAATGTCTGATCCTAAGATGTTTATCATATAGTTCTTGATGAAAAAATCCGCTAATACACAACTCACATCTATATTTAACTTTATTCTTATATCTGTCTGCCTGTTTGTCCATCTCCCTTTTAGCTAACATCTCATCCTCTGTCATTTCTATAACAATATAATTATCTTTCGTCACAGATAGATTACTTTTAACTTTTCGTTTCTTTATCTCTTTCTTCATTTTACTCTTAACTTTTTTCACTTCTATGTTTGTGACTATAATATCTTCTAGTATATCATCGCTTGAGTAATCATTTTCATTTTTTATTCTTGTTATATCAACATCTATATTAGCTATTTTATTTTCATTTAATTCTTCGTTTGATAAACTTTTTATATCGTCAAAATCTTCTATGAACTTTTCTGCTTTAACTTCTATATCTGTTTTGACAGGAGTGTCACTTATGCTGTCAAAATTTTGATCACAACAAATGTCGCTTAAAGTTAGTGTTGTACATCGGAGATGAGTTAAAGGTGGTGTAATCTGAAAATAAATATAAATTTAAAAATACATTTAAAGTAAGTGTGAAAGTGTGAATGTTCACACTCAAATGGCTGGACGGATTTGTATGAAATTTGGTATCAGGATAGCTTATATCCCAGATTAACACATTTACTTTATCCATACTCACAAACTTTCGCATTTATAATATTGGTAGGACATTGAAAAGATGGTGTGAGGAACTGAGATAGTCAATTTGGTGCAAAGTTCCTTAAAAGAAAGAAAAACAAGAGGTGTGTCACTCGGGGACTGCCGCGGTAAAGCTATTGCATGCCACCTAGAGGCGAGTTGCTGAACTAAAGTGACAGCGTTAGGTTTTTTCATTACGGAATTTCTGGATTCGGTCTCCACGCTCGAGGCCCGCGATAGAAGCTATGCAATAGCATACAGTACCTTAATATTTGCACTCTTAAGATTCTCCTGAGCGGTGACAACTTGTTGTCTGAAACGGAGCACCTTATGGAACATGGCGGTACACTCCCAACACACCTGTTGCACGGACATTATTATCTGAAAATAATTGCAATAAATAAATATCTTTAGACATTTCACACAGCGTCTACTACTAACTATTATATACTAACAATTGGAATGCACTACCAGAGGACGTTGTGACAGCTCCTTCTACCAACGCGTTCAAAAACAGGCTCGACAACTGGCTACGAAATAATAAATCAGTGCTCAAAAAGAATAACGATACATAACTAAAAAGACTATTCCAACACTGTGTGATATAGACATACCAGCAGTAGCTGCTCGTCTATCATCGTTAAATAAAAAAATAAAATAAATAACTAATCCCAAGCTAAACAATTGAATGCTTGTGTTATGGTAACCAGTAAATTGGAAAATCTTTTTGAAATTAAGAAAGAAGAAAGAAAAATATATTTATTTTTGTAGGACCTCAAGGATCACTTATAAATGTAAGTGATCACTTAAAAATGTAGCAAGGGATAGAAGAATTTTGGGTCCTTAACTATTATTAAAATACATAGCACCCTAATCAAAATAGTAGAGCCCTCCCACACAGGCAGAACACTGGTACATCATTCAGACCAGGAAGGAAGGCTGCAGGCCAGTATTTAAGTAAAGTAAAATAAAGTAAAGTAAAGTAAATATTTATTGTAAAACTGTTAAAATGGTTACAAAGATGGTATTTACTAAGAACATGAAAAAATATACCCTTTTCTCGTGTCTCAGGCAATAGCCTAGCCTGCCTCTACATCAAGTTTGATGGTGATAATTAGGACAATAATGATTAAACTTACGCTTTCGACACCAAACACTGTTCCATATTTAGCCTTATCTAACGGGAATAAGGCTCTGTCGCGGCTCAAACAAGTACTACATATTTCACTCATTTTTTGGTGTTTTAGTTCTATTTTTTCTATTTTTAGTTGTATCTCTATTTAAAAATCAAAGTTAAAAGGGAAAATATTTTCTTCTTGTTTACTATTACCACAGCAAGTGCCACCCACACCATGATAATTGAACGAACAACTACAGAACGACAATCTACCTTCACCCACAGATAAAATAAATGTCCTCGAAAAAAAAAATTGTAATGCCCGCCATCTAGTATCGAGTAGCTAAAACAATAATTGCTTTGATAATAGCCCCCTCTTATTATGATTTCGGATGAATAGTCACTTCCGGTTCTGGGGTAGCTATTTCCACTCACTTTGTTGATTTGTTTGGCTTGGTTTCGTTTCTTTCTTCCTAGAATTTTGAATCCCATCGATGGAAGTATTGGAAAGTTTATGCTTTTCTTTAATTCAAAAGTAAACCTGCACTAAATTCCTCATTCGTTGTAGCTTTTTAAGAAGAAAGTAGCACAACAGTTTACTCAAGTGGTAACCTACCATCTTTTGCTTGCTGTTTCACTGCGCGCAGATTACTCCAGTACTTACGAGATTAACAAACATGTCTTCGTTATGTAGAGTTTGCCTAGTGGGCAACGTTAAAATGTATCCAATCGGAAGTACAAACACACAAAAAATATATGAAAGTGTCACGAATACCAAGGTACGTATTTGAAAGAAAGAAAGAAAAATATGTTTATTTCGTAGGACCTCAAGGATTACTTTTAATAGTACAGTCTTAAAAGCTAGGTGACTCTATTGCCTGTATTCTATTGACTCTATTTCATTCATCATTATGGGAAATGGGAAATCGGGGCTTAGCTCCACACATTGATAAAGAGATATAGGTGCTACATACATACATCATCTACATCTCAGATCATATTATTTAAACTAACATTATGTTGGTCTGTCGGGATGGTTATAGGCTATATTTTATCCCTGTGGTTTTTAGTACTCCCATGCAAAGCCGGGACATGCTGCTAGTTAAATTTAAAGTCAAAATCAACATCTATAATCACACTCATTGTAGTATAATGTGCAATAGGTAAATAATCTTTATAAATATATTTATTTATTTCAGTTAAGCACAGTCCAAGGTCCTCAGACTGTGTGCTACCTGTGCCACTGTTTGCTCCACAAGTACAGCAAGTTTTCCGAGCAGGCTCGCAACTCAGAATACATTCTCAAAGATCTATACAACAAGGGGATAGAGGTATCTATATAAATAACTTAACTGAACTTAACTTCTTTCCCTGGTGTAGGGAATCGCGTTGGAACAGGCAATAGAATCCCCTAGTTTTAAGACATGTCAAAGTGGTCTATAAGATTTAATTGAATAAAATATTTTGACTTTTGACTAGTATTAGTCTGTATTTGTTAGTACCGATTTCTATAAAAAAATTGTGTTAAAAGTGTTGTTCCAGATCATAATTTATCTAGTAGCCAGTTGTGCTTGCCTGATGCAATTATTTTATAGAATTTTAATTAAAAAACTATTTTCAGGCAACTTCTGAGAACATTGCCAAAACAAGCCATGTATTACAAATAAACTTTTCTACTTCTTGTGTAGAAACTATGGATTTTAAAGATATAAAAAAAACAACCATTACAAATCCTCTTTCAAACAATGGAGCTGCACACAAAACTGTAAAAGAAAACACAGATACAACAACGTTCGAAGCCGTCATGATATTCAATGAAGAAGTTCATATTAAGGAAGAAATTGATGCATTTACTGAAGTAACTAATGAAGAGGCTATGGATTTCCAATCTCATGATAACTACATAGAAATCCCGCCTTTTGAGACTACAGAATACATAAAGCAGGGCGATGGTCTGCATGCCATCTGTGATGCATGCGGAGAAATATTATCAAACAAGGACCAGTTAGTTTTACACATTTGGAAATATCATAACCACGAAAAGAGTTCTAAAAATAATACGAACTCATTCCTCTGCACTCATTGTAAACGACAATTCCCACGTAAAAGTTATTTGGAAAAACATATGGTAGTACACAATGAAAAATCTAAAATCGTACGTTCATTCGTTCCTCCTAAAATGAGTGAATCAGATTTTGAAAAGGATTTGACAGCTGATTTCAATATTGTCGATGAAACAGAAGAGAAAAATGGAATGGCGGCAAAATCTAAACACAGATATATACAATGTTATAATAGTTTTATGAAATGGCACACTGAAAGAGCATTTGAATGTTTTACGGAAAATGTTGTAATGACATATTTCAAGGAATTATCTGTTAATTTGAAACCCACAACTTTATGGAACATTTACTCGATGTTAAAAACAACTCTAAGCATAAAACACGATGTAAATATGAAAGATTTTGACGAACTATTGATATTTTTGAGAGAACAGTCGAATGGATACACCACAAGAAAAGCCAAGGTTTTCACAGCAGCGGAGATCCAATTGTTTTTAAATGAAGCACCAGATGAAAGATATTTAGCAGTTAAGGTAGGTACATAAGGGAATGTTTTTTGATTTCAAAAGGAAGAGGAAGAGTGTCCTAAAAGCGTTATTGTTGAAAAAAAACACAAATATTAAAGGATTTTTATATATAAGTTCACTCACTAAGGAATTGAACCTGTTAGAAACATTATTCTGTACTTTTATGGCATCAAAAGATACACGAAAGGATTTCATAGACACCCCACTTAAAGGTCGCGCCACGTAAAAGAACTCTGTGGAGAAAACTGCGCAGTAGACGATTTGAAGGAATGATATGTGTGATGTGTTGTGTGGTGACGCGGCGCACTTCACACATTGATGTAGCGCGTGCTGTTGGCGAGTGAGCGAGTGACCCCCCACCAAACATTACCTCCTCCCGTTCCCCTCATAGTTCTTTTTACGTGGTGCGACTTATACTTATAAGCAACTAGCCGTAAGTCCCGTTCCCGCGGGAATATCGGGATAAAAAGTAGCCTATGTCACTCGCCATCCCTTCATCACCACACAAAAAATCACGTCAATTCGTCGCCCCGTTTTGCCGTGAAAGACGGACAAACAAACAGACACACACACTTTCGCTTTTATTATATTATTAGTTTATTAGTATGATCATTTCTTGGATGGGTGACCGCAAGTGGCAATATTATCTGAGCGCTTCCGTGCTTCGGAGGGCACGTTAAATTGTCGGTCCCGGCTTTTAAAAAAGTCGTTAAGCCATGACGGAGGCCTTTAGGCGGCCTAAAAACTCCGTCACCAGAGTTGGCCACATGCTCATACGAAAGTAAGTAAGTAAGTAGTATGATGGATGGATATGGATGGATGGATTAAAGATTAACGTTTTTTACAGGTTGTGATGATAATCGCTCTAAGCGGCGCTTGTAGAGTCACAGAGTTAATTAATTTGACGGTACAAAACCTAGAAAGACAAGGACAATTGATTATAGTGAAATTAAAAGGCATAAAAAAAAAATACAACCGCACCTTCGTAGTGAAGAAAGAATATGTAGAGTTAATTGAAAAATACATGCAACTTCGACCTAGAGATTTAAAGACTAATCGATTTTTCGTTAGTTACCAAAAAGGTAAGTGTGTGAGGTCAGTAATTGGGAAAAACAACATATCTGCTATGCCGAAACTGATTGCTACATATCTGAATTTACCAAACCCACACTTATATTCGGGACGATGCTTCCAATGTTCATCTGCTGTTTGTAAGTTGTTGTAAGTTGATTGAGTCGGGGGTCAGAGTAGCTGCATTTATTATTGTTCTAATAAAATGTTTGTATAATCTGGCTTTTATTTTACCTTTCCTTATCAAAATGACAAAAAAAAAACAAATTACATTCTGCCCACATTGGACCACACTAGCTCTTAATAGAGACGAGTGGAAGGAAGGAAGGGAGGCCTTTGCCCTGCTGTGGGACGCTACAGGCTCGTAATAATAATAATAATTAACAAAATGAATGTACACAGGCGAATTTAGTTTTAAGAATTCATATGAAGACTGTTAGGAGTCCCGTTAGGCCTATGGCTTTGCAATTGAACTTGGTGCTGCATTGTGCTGGAGATAATTCGATGTCTAGAGAAATAAAGAGATATATAACTTCAAAAGAGACTGCTACTCAACGGTAGTTGTTAGAAAGAAAGTCATCGGAATGTTAGGTATAAAATGCTTGTGTCAAGGTAACCAGATGACTAACACATGTCACGGAAATTTCTACTTTATTGCCATTATGAGTATATTGCTATTTGCCACCTAAAATCCTTTTCCTTGCCGATGCCGATAATGGGCGCCGGCCCTAATGAGGAAGCAATAAAATAAGGATATAATACTTAGATACATTTTTATTGTAAATACATACATATTATAGACAGAAAACACCCAGACACGAAAATATCTGCAGAACATTACATTACCTTGGGACTAGATGACGCTGTGTGGAATGTCCAAGGATATTTATTTATTAATTTGTCCCGTAGCGGGGATCGAACCCGCGACCTCCACGTCTCTACCGGGCTTTCGCCCACTGCGCCACAGAGGTCGTCGAGAGGTAGAAATTATACAACAGGTACATAATAAAAAACAAATTTGTTATTTTACAAAATTTTATTAAAACTAATTGTAAACTATTATATGTAATCTGTGCTCTTACCAAAAATAAATTGTCCCAAAAATAAAGGCCAGCTTGGGTATATTACTTAGTAGAAACTGAATTTAAAAGATCAACCAATTTTAAATAAACAACCTTTTTTGTGTAACTAATCCGCGAAAACAACGGTCAGATTCTACACTAAATATGTATGTTAGTATTTAAGTGACTAAGGCCCGTATTCAGAGACTATACTCAAGCGTAAATCGTGTCACAAGCGGTGATTCAATAGCTCAGTTTTCATAGAGAACTGTCAAAAATCGATGCTTAAACGTAGACTCAAGTTTGAGTGAAGTCTCTGCATACGAGCCTTAGGTACCTACATACATATAAATGATAAATGATTTATTGCAACAGAAAGACTGCAGACAAAACACTCATAAAAACTAAATTAGGAAGGTAATACACGCTATAAGTCTACTTAGCCTAGTGTTACAAGGGTCTGACTCAGCACTATGTTGCGTTTACAGACAAACGCAACGCTGATCTTCCGTCAGAACCTAGGTACACTATAAAATAAATCCAAAAATAAAGTAAAAAAACACAACAATAGTACAATATGTCCGAATGTGTGTCATTTAATTTCGTCTTATCATTATTTTATCATATTCATCACAGTTGTACGCGGATTACTGTTATTTTTGATTCGCAACAATTTGATACAAGTTAGACAATCCTCGGTACAGATTGATCCTCGGTTCATTTTATACAATTGGTTGATCTTCCAAAATGCTACACATGTATGTATTGACACGATACATGTACTTCATTTCTTGAAGCGAGCTAATAGGAAGAAAAATAAACGCACGTGATTGGTCGTCGAAAATTATTGTCTTTCTCGTTATTGGCTAGATTTGACAATTGATTTAACAATCTAGCCAATCACGAGAAAGACATTATTTTCAACGACCAATAACGTGTTGTTTTTTCTTCCTATTAGCTCGTTTCAATAAATTAAGTATAATCATTGGTTTGTAGAGCTTACGATATCGCTCGTCAACCGCCGCGGAAGCATCGACTTGTGTACAAATGTGGATCCGGCAAATTAAGATACGTCGCGACCTGCCTCGGCATTCCAACAATTTTGTTCATGCCAATAACCGATCTAACACATTTCCCTTTTAAATAATGAAGGAAAAACCTATCAGAGTACATATTTTTAGGTCGTAGTTGTCTGTACTTTTCAATTATATCTACAAACTCGTTTTGTACTATAAATGTACGGTTATTCTTTTGCTTTGTGCCTCTTAATCTAACTACTATCAATTCGCCTTGTTTCTCCACGTCATCTTCTTTTATTCGAATTAGTTCGGGGCCTGTGCAAGCGCCACCTATCGCCATTATCATCACCACCTGGAAAATAAACCCCTTATGCATATTCGACCAGTAAACCTGTATTAGCTAAAACGCATATTAAATCTGTTGCTATCTCTTTTCGTTGACATATGAGTGACAAGAAAAAAACGTTCTTGAAACCTGTATTAAATTGTTAAGTTTTTATGAATAAGACCCTAAATGTTTATCTTTATTGAGTTGATAAGCCATGACGGAATATCTATAGGCTTATATAATAGAACTAGCAGCACGTCCCGGCTTTGCACGGGTGTACTAATGAAACTACCGGGATAAAATATAGCCTATAACCTTCCCAACAGTCCATTCTACACATCGGTGAAAGAATTTTTGAAATCGGCTGAGAAGTTTTGGAGATTACCTCCGTCAAACAAACAAACAAACATTACCTCTTTATAATATTAGTATAGAGTATATATGGCCAGCGTGGTGTTTTAATGCTAAAAACCCTCTCTACAATAGAGAGGAGGCCTATACCCAACAGTGGGTGGAAATGGGCTGAGATGATGATGATGATGAGAGTATATAGAAGTCACGGCGTAGGGCTTTAAGTCAGTTGTCAGTAGATATTTCCTTACCTTTATTGCTAAATATATTTCGTCCGGCGCTTCATTTATAAACGTTTGAAACTCTTCTGCGGTGAAAACTTTGGATTTCTGTGTTTTGTATCCCTCCGACTGTCTTTTCAAAAATGATGTAAGCTTATAGTACTGTTTCATATTCACATTTTGTTTTAATTTCAACATGGTATTTAGCATGGAGAAAATACTCCATAGCGTTGGAGGTTTGTAAGTGACAGCTAATACATTGAAATATGTCAAGAAGACGTTTTCTGTAAACGTGTTAAAACCTCTTTTGGTGTGCCATTTCATAAACTCTTGGTAACATTTCACATATTTCTGCTTGGATTTTTCTGTTAAATTGTCATCGTCTGTTACAATAAAGTCTGCTAAATCCATGTCTATGTCTCTCTTTTTAGATTCTTCATGTACCATCATATGTTTTTCTAGTAAACTTTTAGATGAGAACTCTTTACTACAATGAATGCAGTTTGCAGTTCTTTCAGACATATCAGATCTATGATCATTAATGTGTGTTACCAGCTCATCTTTGTTCCTAAACACTTTTCGGCATGTATCACAAACTAGACCATTTCCTTTTAAGGATTCCATCTCAATAATTGGGACTTCTACGTAGGTTTGAGATTGATCCATAACTTCACCAGTCTCTTCAGTAATATCATCTATTTCTTCCTTTATTTGAGTTTCTTCATTGTACATCATGACAGTTTCAAACTGCATTGTGACTGTGTTGTCTTTAGTACTTGCATCTCCATATTCTCCATTGTGAGAAGGTTTTGTGCTCTCTATATCTTTAAGATCCATAGTTTCTGTACATGTCGTGGAAAAGTTTATTTGTATTACATGATTTGTTTTGGCAATGTTTGCAGAAGTAGCCTGAAAAATGATATTTGATTAGGATAGTTATTGGTAGGTTAAGAAACAAACTACTTATAATATTGAAATAATTGATGAATCACACAAAAACTACAGAATGGATTTAGATGAAACTTTTTTTTTTTTAGTTTAATATCAAATGCTTTACTTACAGAAACTAAACTTAGTTACCTACACATTTACATTGCTGTACAAAATATAAAAAGAACCAGTTGAGCCACCTAAGGACCGTTGCAAACAGTCTATAGGTATATGATGAAACTTGGAATATATGTAAATTACATGTTATGACCTAGAATATACAAATTATTAGTATTTTATATGCTACTTTTTACCCAGGTAGGTACTAACAAATACAGGCTAATACTAATACTACTTAATATAAATACATACCTCTATCCCCTTGTTGTATAGATCTTTGAGAATGTATTCCGAGTTGCGAGCCTGCTCGGAAAACTTGAAGTACTTGTGGAGCAAACAGTGGCACAGGTAGCACACAGTCTGAGGACCTTGGACTGTGCTTAACTGAAACAGGATTAGAATATTTGAAAATTACTTTTTTATAAGAAAGAAAGGAAAATGTGTTTGTTTCTGTAGGACTACTTCTGCGGTCTCACCCGCGTAGCTCCCGTTCTCGAGGGAATACTGGGATAAAAAGTGGCCTATGTCACTCACCAACCCTTCAACTATCACACAAAAATAACGTCTCGCTCCGTGAAAGACGGACAAACACACAGACGACACACACTTTCCTATTTATAATATTTGTTGATAATATACCTAAATAGATGATAAGCAACCTATGCATTCCTACGTTATTTTTTCAGTCTAATTTACCTTAACCACAGAATAAAGACCTTAATAATGTCAATGTGTGGACATAAGCCGCGATTTTCCTTAATGATGGAATACGTACCTTGGTGTTCGTGACACTTTCATATGTTTGTTTAATGTTTTTACTTTCGATTGGATACATTTTAACGTTGCCTACTAGGCACACTCTACATAAAGAAGACATTTCAAAAACAATTTCTCCAAACTGCGAATGATGCCAGCCGCCGCGCCGTAGGTCAGATAGGTAGGTAGTCAGGCAGGACACATTTTTCCAAAGGACGATACTAAATTGTCCTTTTTTCTTTGGATTGTTCTCTTCTCGTCGTTAGGATTTCTTTCCTTTTACTTTCAGTTTAATTAAAATAATACATTCTTGCAATATGCTTTTCTTGATAGCTCGACTTCATCAAAACAAATGTCACAAACACAAATGGTCACTTCACTGTCAACTGTCATTGACAAAATGTGACAACTCCCGTCACTGAAGCCAAAAAATAGAAAAGAAGAAGAAAAGAATCAAATTGCTACTCAACGGTAGATGGCGCTTTGTAAAAGAAAATTCGTTTGGTAAGGAATAATGCTCAGGATACACGACGACACTGACACTCGACACAAATGTCGACACTAGTCTCGATTGCATACAAAATTGATTTGCAACTAAGTGTCGCGGCGGTGGACACACGCAGACAGTCGATGTAACACTGAGTGTCTTAGTGTCTGGTGTCGTCGTGTATCCTGAGCATAAAAGTCCTGCAAACTGTCCTGCAGCACCATCTTCCTACTGAATGTGAATGGGAGCCTTTTTTCATTGTCATAGAAATAGCTTCAATGCAACGATCGTGTGTAAATAACCAAGCAAATTTGTTTATATTTTATTTTCTTTGCGTTTCGAATTTTCAAATTATTTTATTGAAAAGAGCAAAAGAGGCTCGTGTACACAATATTTATAAAATGAGCTCGAACATTTCGAAGCGCTATTGCTGCACTTGTCTTTGTGAAGATCGAAAGTTATTCTTACTATGCAGAGTGCCAGACGGAGTGAATCTTTTGTATATGTTACTATTGTGCGATTCAGAAGCCTATAGGGTAAGATATAAAATAGGTATGTAAGACAAATAACATTGTAAGACTCAAAGTCCCTAAATTAAAATAGAAACCTAATAACAAGTTTGCAACATTTAAAACTTTGAGAAACCTCGGTAAGAACTATCTATCCTGCTTTAAAATTATAACTTTCAGGTTTACATATCATTTCATTAAATTTCTTCAATTATATGTAGAATTGCCTGTCGGGATGATTATAGGCTATATTTTATCCCGGTAGTTTTATTAGTACACCCGTGCAAAGCGGGGAGATGCTGCAAGTTCTACATACAAATTTTGAGCAAAATTTATTTTGTAATTTTTGTGTTTAAGTAACAATACTTACTTAATTAAAAGTGTTTTTTCAGGAAGGATTCTTCAAAGACACAGCAAGTTGGATGGTTTGCTGGGAGTGCTCTGCTGTTGTCAAGAAAATAATGCAATTCCGAGCACAAACATGTACAGCTTTGAAACAGTTGAAAGATCTTGCTGATGGCAAGATTAATGAGGTACCACCTATTCCTATTTTATTCTACTAGTAGGTTTAAGTCGCGCCACGTAAAAAGAACGATGAGGGTCGTGTCGTGTGTATGTGTTGGTGGGGGGTCACTCGCTCACGAACCAATAGCACGCGCTACATCAATGTGTGAAGTGCGCCGCATCACCACACAACACATCACACATAACATTCTACAAATCGCCTACTGCGCAGCTTTTCCCCTCAGAATTCCTTCTACTTGCCTGATTCTTCCCCTGGTGTAGGGAGTTGTGTTGGAACAGGCAATAGAGTCACCTAGCTATAAGACTGTACATTTTTAAGTGATCCTTGAGGTACTATAAAAATAAATATTTTTCTTTCTTTCTTACAGACTGAACTGCAATGCTTGTCAAGCTTATCAACATTTCATTCAACTAATATACAAACCAATATATTTGTAGACTGCTATACAGACAAACCAAAGAATAAAACTCTAAATATAGAACCATACAATTCTGACGTAGAAAGAAAAGTTAAAAAGACAAAGTTATACGAAGTAAATGTGATGGATGATACAGAGTTGATTCAAGAAATGGATAGGCGAAGAATAGTACTGAAGGATGTTTTCAAATGTGATTCCTGTGTACTTGGTTTTAAAGATGAAGTTGGTTTGAATTCACATATGGAGTTACATACTAAGGTAAGTAAGTAAATAAATATCCTAAGACATTCCACACAGCGTCATCTAGTCCCAAGCTAAGCAACTTAATGCATGTGTTATGGCAACGTGGAGGTTGCGGGTTCGATCCCCGCTACGGGACAAATGTTTGTATGTTCTGCAGATATTTGTTTCGTGTCTGGGTGTTTTCTATCTATAATATACATATTTGTATTTACAAATATATATCTAAGTATTATATGTATCAGTGATCTGGTTACCATAACATAAGCATTAAATTGCTTAGCTTGGGACAAGATGACGCTGTGTGGAATGTCCAAGGATATTTTATTATATGATGTTTCAAATATGGCTGCTGACTTCCTTTCTTTAACACATGTTGATATTTCAGAAAGAAAACCACACACCCTGCGATTTATGCCGGTCATACATACCAGATGATGCGTTAAACACACACACAAACACACATTATAGCAAATATGTGTGTGTGCTGTGTAAACACACAGAGTATACACGGGAGAATATATGCATACATCTTAGAGAAAAGCATGGTAAAAGCGTTGGCAAGAAAAAGTTACTGAAAAAGGTAAGAAGAAAGACGTGTGTCACTCGGGGACTGCCGCGGTAAAGCTATTGCATGCCACCTAGAGGCGAGTTGCTGAACTAAAGTGACAGCGTTAGGTTATTTCGTTACGGTATTTCTGGATTCGGTCTCCACGCTCAAGGCCCGCGATAGAAGCGATGTAGAATAGCTTATAATGTTTTATGACGACATTTGTGGCGCAGTAGGTGAAAGGCCCCCTGAGATTCAGTTGCGGGTTCGATCCCCGCGGCGGGACAAATGTTTGCGTGATCTGCAAATGTTTGACTCTAGTCTGGGTGTTTTCTATCTAAAAAATGTATGAATTTACAAAAAAATATTTATAAAGTAGGTACTTAGGTATATCAGTCATCTGGTTATCATAGCACAATCATTAAGTTGCTTAGCTTGGGACTAGATGACGCTGTGTAGACTTTCCATGAATATTTATTATTTATTAATCTTGTTTTCAGAAAAAGCGAATTAAATCAAAGGAGCCCGTGAAATACCCATGTACAGAATGCGATATGTTTTTTGAGTGAGTCCACTCATTTATTTATTTATTTTAGTTAAATATAGGGATAAAAAGTAGCCTATGTCATTCGCCATCCCTTCAACTATCACCACACAAAAAATCACGTCAATTCGTCGCCCCGTTTTGCCGTGAAAGACGGACAAACAAACAGACAGACACACACACTTTCGATTTTATTATATTATAGTATGGAAGTATGGATGGATGAATAATGTCCAATGGGGTAGGCAGAGGTATGTCCAAAGATCGAAATTTCCTGCACAAAATTTAAACTGTTTTTATACTAAAAAAAAAGACGTGTGGCACTCGGTGACTGTCGCGGTAAAGCTATTGCATGCCACCTAGAGGCGAGTTGCTGAACTAAAGGGACAGCGTTAGGTTATTTTTGTTACGGAATTTCTGGATTCGGTCTCCACTCTCAAGGCCCGCGATAGAAGCTATGCAATAGCTTAAAAAATAATCTATTGTTTATAACAGAAACAAAGGCGCTAAATGGAAGCACATACAGAAATGCCACAGAGCCGGCCATCAGTGCGATGTTTGTCAGAAAATCTTCACTTTCAAACACAACCTACAACGACATCAGCTGTAAGTAAAGAAGTGGAAGAGATTGCTTTTAGCGGTAAGGCCGCCAATTGTACCACTAATTTTGAGCATTCTCTCCTGATTATTTCTGTAAATTTTTGTTGTACAATAAATCATTATCTATCTATCTATCTATAGTTTGTATATTATACTAGCAGCACGTCTTGGCTTTGCACGCGTTTACTATTTAAACTACCGGTATAAAATATAACCATCGACATAATACCCTGTAGACAATTAATAAAGGGCGAACGCTTTTAGATGACACATTAGGTATATAGAGCTTATAACAATTTACGCCCTTTTACGTTCGTCCAGCAGCAACAGTTCGACAAACAGAAACAAGAAAAGAACGAAATAAAGATATTTATATCAGATCACCATATATTACGAACTAAAACAATACAATAAAATAAAATGAGTCTGTGTGATGATGAAATAGCCCTTAGCTCAGCTTGACAGTAAACAGACAGACGAACACACACTCTCCCATTTATATTAAGTACGGATTTTATCATTTTTACAGCAGTCACACAAACTCCCACCCCCTCACCGAATGTCCCCACTGCCGCAAGCTAGTGCGCTCCACCCTCCTCCCCACCCACCTGCGCACGCACGCGCCGCGCGCCGCGCGAGTGTGCGTCCCCTGCGGGAAGGAGTTCGTGTGTGGAGACACATATGAGAGGCATCTCAAGTACGCGAGTGTGCATGCCGGGGGTGATCTATTGAGGTGAGTGTCTGCTATTGTTAACTCGGTGTCTTTTTAAACTATCGCGACTTGTAAACATATTTATTGTACGGTTCACGTACAGCTAAGTGAATGAGATGCGGATGTTGAGATGGATGTGTGGAGTGACGAGAATGGATAAGATAAGGAATGAGTATATCAGGGGAAGTCTGAAAGTAGCGCCGGTGATTGATAAGTTGAAGAGTGCAAGGTTGGCGTGGTATGGTCATGTCATGAGGAGGGATGAGAGGCATGTCACACGGCGAGCGATGAATATGAATGTGGATGGATACACTGGAAGAGGTAGGCCTAAGAAAAGATGGATGGACTGTGTGTGTGCAGATATGTGTGTGAAAGGAGTGAGTTGAGTACTGAGATGACGAGCGATAGAGGGAAATGGAAGAGGGAAACGTGTTGTGCCGACCCCACCTAGTGGGATAAGGGCAGGGAGATGATGATGATGGTTCACGTACAGCTAAGTTATTTGCTTACGCCGCAACCTACATTTTGACTTTATACATTTTATTTTAATTAATTCTAATTCAGTTGACATTACGCTACCTCAGCGAACTACCGCGGATTAGCATCCTACCTAACTACTTATAACTTTTTACTAATAAACTTTGGATCGGGATATCTGTGGTTTTCGTCAACTCACAACAATAACTAAGGACCTCTGGGCCCCGTACATTTATAAATATTAACGAACGGGACCTAATCGCGTATTGAAATTTATTATTAACGAAAGGGACCTAATCGCGTATTGAAATCATATTATTTACCTCGACGTTTCGATGACGTTACAGTCACCGTGGTCACGAGTAGACTACTCGTTATTATTATTATTTAGAGCCTGTGGTGTCCCACTGCAGGGCAAAGGCCTCCCTCCTCTCCTTCCACTCCTTTCTGTCTTCTGCGATGAGGGACCATTCCTTGTGGAAGGCCCAGGCGGAGATGGCGAGACGAGCTTGACGACTTTGACAAGAGACTACTCGTTAATATTTATAAATAGATAACAGCTAATTTTTGATTATAATGTATTTGCAGACATGCTTGTACTTCATGTGAGAAGAGATTTCGTTCGCGCGGTGAGTTGCGCGATCATATCGCTTACAGGCACGACGCGAAACCAACGCACAAATGTCCACTGTGTGACAAGGTAAGCATATTATTTTATTATGTACTAGCGACCCGCCCCGGCTTCAAACGGGTCCAATAATCCTACTATCCTATCCTACTTCCTACTTAATATTATAAATGTGAAAGTTTGTGAGAATGTATGTATGTTTGTTATTTTTTCACGCAAAAACGGCTAGACCGATTTGGTTGAAATTTGGTATGTAAATACCTTGGATTAACACATAGGTTACTTTTTATTTCGATATTCCCGCGGGAACGGGACTTACGCGGGTGAAACCGCGGGGCGCAGCTAGTTATACATATAAATCTACCTCTTGATCTCTATCTATTAAAAAAACCGCATCAAAATCCGTTGCGTAGTTTTAAAGATTTAAGCATACATAGGGACAGGGAAAGCGACTTTGTTTTATACTATGTAGTGAAGTAGGATGGATAGTAGCATATGATTAGTTGGATTCATTTTATTTTACTTATTGTGACGTGATTTTTGGAACTTATTAATTGTTGTAGATGTTAGCGACACAGCGGTGCGTGACGCGTCACGTGAGACGCACTCACGAGGGCGTGCAGGAGCGAGCGAGAGACAAGATGTGTCACTACTGCGGACTGGCATTTAGGGTAAGACGGGTTTGATAAATGATGTTTGAATGAATATCAAGCCTATTCCATCTCAACAATGTCCCATGCACTACAGTGTACTTAAGTGTAAGCAAAGATTGCCTTCTGACGCTGTATACATCATCTATACTAATATTATAAAGAGATGGGTAATGTTGGTTTGTTTGACGGAGGTAATCTCCGAAACTACTCGGCCGATTTCTAATAATCTTTCAGTAATGTGTAGAATGGACCGTCTGGATGGTTATAGGCTATATTTTATCCCGGTAGTTAAGTACACCCGTGCAAAACCGGGACGTGCTGCTAGTCTACTATAGATGTAAAGGCCTAAGTTTTTTGAGTATAGATGTTTGTTCCAGGACAAGCAGTCTCTATCCGAGCATATATCGCGTCACACGGGCGCGCGCCCGCTCGCCTGCACTCGCTGCGGCCGCGCCTTCAGACAACGCGCCGCGCTACACGTCCATACTGCACGAGCTCACGCGCACGACTGAAGTGTAGAGAACAATCACTGTCACTGTCAGGTCGTCGGAAAAGAGCGGGAAAACGAAAAAAAGGAAAACCGCGGAAGCAAGCCTACGCCGCGCAGCCGACCAGAAAGACTCTGAATTATATACATAAGTAGGAATTAATAAATCACTACTCAAATATGTACTCGTAGTCTTGATTTTAAGTTTTAAATAACAACGAAATGCTCGTGCCATAAGGCACCCGCAGCGCACGAGAGCAGCTATCGTGCGCTGCGCAGTAGTGCAGAGTAACTAAATGAAATAGTTATAGATAAAGTGAGCCGCGTTGGGCCTAAACACGTTTTTGTTCGCGCCCGAACGGAATTTGTTCCGTACGTCCGTTTTTAAAATAAGCTGGCGAACAAAAAATTACGATTCTAAAAACGTGCGTATGTTGCCAGCTTAAAAGATGTGATCGGTTGGTATGCCAGTGAATAGGAACCATTAAATTACAAGTGGCGCCATCTAGCGTCGAGTAGAAAAAACAGGTTTCGTCGAAATAGCACCAGCCTTGAGCTTAAAGGAGTTCAAATAACCAGAATGGAATTGTTTATTTATTTTCTTTCCATTCCATTTTATGTTTTTCTAGCTTTTTCCTAAGCCTTTCCCTGGCTAAATGATTTTGCTAACAGAGAAGTGAAATACTTAATTATGGCTTCAATGATTTGTTGTTCTACATGTTTGAGTGTTGATCGTACACTTGTAATGTTTGATAGAGATAAATATGGTTCTCTATTTGGAAATCAAAGTGTGAGTATTTTGGGAGGCATATGCTTTGCTTGTTGGTATTTTTGTTAAATGAGTGAATACACTCACTAAATTCTTTGTGTAAAATTAAGTTAACTGCTGTTATTTCCAATATCAAAGTATTTGATTGTAGAAATTATATACATCCTTCAGGCAAGTTCTAAAAGACCTCATAAATTTGTTTTAGGTGATTGAAAAGGTTTACAAAGTTTGTTGGGAATGCATGTCTATGTTCCAGAAGCTCTTCAGATTTAAATCACAAGTTTTACAAGCACAGGAGTCTTTGAAAAACGTAACTTCGAAGGTAAATCTATACTAATATGGTAAAGAGGTAATGTTTGTTGGTTTGACGGAGGTAATCTCCGAAACTACTCAGCCGATTTCAAAATTCTTGCACCGATGTGTAGAACGGACTGTCAGGATGGTTATAGGCTATATTTTATCCTAGTAGTTAACCTCTGTCGAACAAACCAACATTACCTCTTTGTAATATTAGTAAAAAAATATTTTTTGGAATACTAAGTTTTTGTGTTAATACTAGGTACCTACCTATGTAATTTCCAGGTAACACTATCTCCGTTAAGTCGACTTCAAACTTCAACTTTAAATTATAATGACATCTGTTGCAACCAAGACATTTCAATATGCAAGTTAAATCAACACAATCATATCTCAAACATAACACAAACTGATCTCTCACATATTAAATCAGAGGACGAAACCGATTTAAAGATTGACGACGAAAATGTGCTTAAGAACTATTTGACAGTCAATTTTTTTAAGAGCGATGAAAGACAGAAAGAGACAGAAGATGCAGCTATCAAACTAGAAACAGATTACGATTACAATGATGAAGTAACAGCAGAAGAATTAAGTGTGAAAACATTCAAAGTCAGAAAAGAAAAGCCAAGTAAAAACAAGAATGGTCCAAAGTTTCGAGGTAAAAGTAAAATGATTGTGACAAAAGATAATTATGTTATAACCAAAATGACGGAGGAAGAAATGTTGGCGAAGAGAGAGACAGACAGACAGGCAGACAGATTTATGAACAAAGTTAAATATAGATGTGAATTGTGTATAGTCGGGTTTTTTCATAAGGATTTGTATGAGAAGCATATGAGGAGTAAACATTCAGAGGTGAGTAAAGATGGTATGTACAATTCTTATTCTAGAATCATGTAGATGGCGCTAATCGGTGCTTTAACCGAAATATCTTACCGATTCATAGGCTTCGTGGCCGAGTGGTAAGGAGTCTTAAGGACGATCGCTTGGATCTCGCGGGTTCGAACCCCGTCAAAAACGAAAATTTTGATTAGGGTTATTTCGTCCGTCAGTTACATACAAATAAATACAAATACAGGTTATTTACCATATTTTTTTTCTGACGTTTTGCTGTTACATTACAATAGGCATGGTCGCGGGCAGATGTCGGGTAATAAATAAGGTACCTAAATGACGCGATAAAAACCTGTCTATATTTCAAAAATACGGTACAGTATGATAGAAAATAAAACGGGAAGTGATCGATGGAACACTTCCCTGAACAGCTCGATGCACTCCACAAATTTGCTTATAGTCAGAAGACTGATTGCAGATAGAACTAGAAAAATAAAAAAAAAACATCAAAAATACCTCAATGTTGTCTGTGCTATGTTTATCAAATAAACTATTCCTTCTTTCTATTTCAGAAAGCAGGTAACCACAAATGCAACATCTGCGAAACCCGTTTCACCCGACTAAACTTCTACAACGAGCATATAAACAGTCACTACACTAGATATTCATGTAAGACGTGTGGTTACATCGGATATAAACTCAGCGAGATGATAGTTCACGATGCAAAGACGCATGGACTAGCGAGGTTCAAGTGTAGAGTTTGCGGTGAATTGTTTCCGTAAGTCACATTCATCATCATCATCATCATCCTGCCCTTATCCCACGCTAGGTACGGTCGGCCCAACATGTCCGTAAGTTACAGTCAAATTAGTTCATAAAAGTTAAACTAGATGGCATGGCGTTAGTAAAAGAAGATCATTTGTTCGCGCTGAAGAAAACACGTGGTATTTGATAAAATCCGTCAATTTTACTATTTAGATATGTCTACTACCACGCGCGAAACGCAGCTAGCACCGCTATTCACGGTTGTTTCGTATTACTATTATTAAGTTATTGCATAGCTTCTGTCGCGGGCCTAGAGTGTGGAGACCGAATCCAGAAATTCCGTAACGAAAAAACTAACGCTGTCACTTTAGTTCAGCAACTCGCCTCTAGGTGGCATGCAATAGCTTTACCGCGGCAGTCCCCGAGTGACACGTCTTTTTTTTTATTCGAAACAATTCTATACAATAGACAATCACCATACAGATCACCGTCTAGTCTTCGCTTCCACCGCGAGACGCTGCACTCGGCTCCGCTCGCCTGCGACTGCGGGAAGATGTTCCGGACCAAGAACTCACTGAGAGTACACATGCAGTGAGTTATATTCATCGACATAATACCCAGTAGACGCCTAATATAGAGCGAGCGCTTTCAGATAACACATTAGATAAATAGATGTTATAACAATCCACGCCCCCTTACATTCGACCAATAACGACCAGATTAGTAACCCGTAAACATTTCTGATTTGTCCGTGACCTTGAACTGACCAATAAGCGCTCACTTTCCCGCTCCCGCACACCTCAGTTGGTTGACAGACTTGTTTTGTGAGTATATAAAAAATAAATAAATAAAATAAATAAATAAATAGTATGTAGATATTAGGAGGCTACTGGATAATAAGTCGATTGGCGTTTATTGGTCACTTTAATTTCACAGACAAATCATGACAAACCGATCGTTCTCAGGCAAATGCACACATACAAGCCAAAATCCCCGTGTCCAGTGTGCGGCACGCGAGTTCGCTACCTCACTAGCCACATGCGCACGCACTCGGCCGCACCCGAGGCGGCCTATTGTGCTGAATGCGACCAGAGATTCACCAGCACCGCGTCCTACAAGTCGCATCTCAAGTACGCGGCGAGACATCGCGCGCCCGACACTGTACTCAGGTAATGTGCTGTGATAGGTGTACTGTACATCTAGGACGCACGAGGCCGCGTCCTAGGCCGCCTACTGTACTGAATGCGACCAGAGATTCACCAGCACCGCGTCCTACAAGTCGCATCTCAAGTACGCGGCGAGACATCGCGCGCCCGACACTGTACTCAGGTAATGTGCTGTGATAGGTGTACTGTACATCTAGGACGCACGAGGCCGCGTCCTAGGCCGCCTACTGTACTGAATGCGACCAGAGATTCACCAGCACCGCGTCCTACAAGTCGCATCTCAAGTACGCGGCGAGACATCGCGCGCCCGACACTGTACTCAGGTAATGTGCTGTGATAGGTGTACTGTACATCTAGGACGCACGAGGCCGCGTCCTAGGCCGCCTACTGTACTGAATGCGACCAGAGATTCACCAGCACCGCGTCCTACAAGTCGCATCTCAAGTACGCGGCGAGACATCGCGCGCCCGACACTGTACTCAGGTAATGTGCTGTGATAAGTGTACTGTACATCTAGGACGCACGAGGCCGCGTCCTAGGCCGCCTACTGTACTGAATGCGACCAGAGATTCACCAGCACCGCGTCCTACAAGTCGCATCTCAAGTACGCGGCGAGACATCGCGCGCCCGATACTGTACTCAGGTAATGTGCTGTACTGTACATCTAGGACGCACGAGGCCGCGTCCTAGGCCGCCTACTGTGCTGAATGCGACCAGAGATTCACCAGCACCGCGTCCTACAAGTCGTCATTTATTGTGATAATGTATAATGTGTGCTGTGTGGCCTCATAATATGCTTCATAATATGTTGTTTCAGCCATGAGTGTGGTCTGTGCTCATCGCGCTTCGTGAACGCTGCGGGACTGAAGAAGCACACGCTTCTCCGACACTCCACTGTGCGGCCCTTCAAGTGCGATAAGTGCGGGAAGGTACGCATAACCCAACTTTATGTTACTTTAAGGAAATGCTAAAAGTAGGTACAAAGACTATTTAAGGATTTGTCACACTGCATGCGTTCTGCGGTCTCCGGTCAGGTCAAACCGAACGTTTGACCTGACGTTTGTTCATTTTGACCTGACCGGAGACCGCAGAACGCATGCAGTGTGACAAATCCCTTAATGTTAACATTGTGGTGTCCCAACACGGCTCTTGTTGCGGCTAAACCTATACATAAGACCTAAAATGTACCAACTTGAAACAATAAACTAATATGAATATGTGCAAGTAGATCATTATCATCATTCTCCTGCCCTTATCCCACACTAGGTGGGGTCGGCCCTACATGTTGTTTTCTCCCATTCATCTCTATCATTTCTCAACTCCGAATTAAAAGAACTTGTAACCCATTCCTACCTCTCTTGTACCCGTATAATTCCACAAGAGTTGGCCACTTTCTTGTATATACATATAAACCATTAAAGAAACTGTTTTAGGGTTTTGAGGCGCAATGCAAACTGAAACAGCACACAATGCATGCACACGAGGGCATCGAGAAACCAAAGGACAAAATCTGTCACATCTGCGGTCGCGGGTTCAATGTAAGTAACTATGGACATGACATGGACGATTGTTACGCTTTCAGGCAATTTGTAATTTGTACTGAATGTTTAGCGTATGACTTAAAATAACACATAGACACGAGCTAAGCTGCGGTCGGGAGCTTGTAAATTATATTAATAATTAGTTATCTCAAGTAGTTAGTCTTTATTTCATTCGTGCTCATTGCGTTTGTATTCCATTCAAATCCATTCTCAGTTTCGGTTTGGTTTGTTTAATTTTTAATATTGGTTATTTCCACGCAATGGTTGATGTTATTTTAACGAATAAAAGGCTGTTTTTTTGCTACTCGACGGTAGATGGCGCTACATTAATTAAAGCTTTCCATGCATGGGCATACTCATCTGCCTGATTTACTCTATTAGCTGACTACAGTCAGATAAATAAATAAATAACAGCGCAGTCACTCAATATATAAAAAAAAAAAAAATTAAGAAATTGTGCTAAGAAAAGTCCGTCGCTATCACTGTAATTTCATTTTTCAAAATTGAGTTTAATTGTAAATTGTGTATAAATTCTTAGACAAAATTCATGCTAAGCAACCACATCCGAGTGCACACCGGAGAGAAGCCGTTCCGTTGTGAGATGTGCGGCGCCGCCTTCAGTCAGAAGAGCTCGCTCACCACACACACCCGCGGCGTGCATCTCAAGCTGAGGCCGCGCCCAGGCCGCCCCCAGCGGCCCTAGGCCGCCTAGGCCGCCGCCTTCAGTCAGAAGAGCTCGCTCACCACGCACACCCGCGGCGTGCATCGCAAGCTGAGGCCGCGCCCAGGCCGCCCCCAGCGGCCCTAGGCCGCCTAGGCCGCCGCCTTCAGTCAGAAGAGCTCGCTCACCACGCACACCCGCGGCGTGCATCTCAAGCTGAGGCCGCGCCCAGGCCGCCCCCAGCGGCCCTAGGCCGCCTAGGCCGCCGCCTTCAGTCAGAAGAGCTCGCTCACCACGCACACCCGCGGCGTGCATCTCAAGCTGAGGCCGCGCCCAGGCCGCCCCCAGCGGCCCTAGGCCGCCTAGGCCGCCGCCTTCAGTCAGAAGAGCTCGCTCACCACGCACACCCGCGGCGTGCATCGCAAGCTGAGGCCGCGCCCAGGCCGCCCCCAGCGGCCCTAGGCCGCCTAGGCCGCCGCCTTCAGTCAGAAGAGCTCGCTCACCACGCACACCCGCGGCGTGCATCTCAAGCTCAGGCCGCGCCCAGCGGCCCTAGGCCGCCTATCTATCACGCATACCTACATCTATTGTTTTTCTGGTATCAATCAATGACAAATCTTGGACAAAATCTCGATTGTACTTATTATACAACATATTTATTTTCATACAATAAAATATTATAGACAAACTATCTTTTATTTGGAAGCTACTCCCGAGGTGATATCATAAAAAGTTGAGGATCTAACTAAGATATTTGGAGCTATGAACAACCCCTGATTATCTCCTACAAGCTTCAAGACTCTGTAATCTGCTGTTTAGTTGATAAATAGATATAAAACCATAACTAAATTTAAAAATAATTTATTAACAACACAACAATTTAGTTTTGTGATCTTAATAGCAAATGAAGAGGAATAGCACGACTGATGCAGTTTCGATGAAACTCATTACGTATTTGCTTGTGGGGGTCGACTTTGAAACCTGAAAGAAAGACAAAATTGGTGATAATTGTAAGAAAGAAAGAAAGAAAAATATGTTTATTTCGTAGGACCTCAAGGATCGCTCAAAATAGTACAGTCTTAAAAGCTAGGTGACTATTGCCTGTTCCAAAACAACTCCCTACACCCTTGTATTGGTATAAGTCGCGCCACGTAAAAATAACGATGAGGGTTGTGTCGGGTGTATGTGTTGGTGGGGGGTCACTCGCTCACGAACCAACAGCACGCGCTACATCAATGTGTGAAGTGCGCCGCGTCACCACACAACCAATCACACCGAGAGCCTTGTAATTGCTAGTAGGCGAAATAGTTTTACTCCTCAGCGTTCTTTTTCGCGGCGCGACCTAAAGAATGTACTGGCTAATAAGTGGATGGTGATTGAATAAGTGTCATGATGACGGATGACGTACGTCAGCTTGTAGTTTCTGCGTGACGCGCTTGTCGCAGCTGATCTCGTCCACGGACGTCCTGAAGCGCTCGATGTCAGCACGGTTGTTCACGTCAGGCTGGAACTTGAAGCTAGGCAGAGGTAAGTCCAGGCATTAATGTCAACAATTAACAAACTAGCTGTAGCTGCGCGCCGCGGTGAATACTTCCCGTTACGGGAAAACCGGGATTATAAGTAGATTTTGGAATCCAGGATATTAGCTATCCTGTTACCAAATTTCTTTAAAATCCGTCCAGCCATTTGAGCATGCCTCATGAACGCTTTATAAAATAGAAAGAGAAGATATAGATCTCAGACCAAATAAAAAATAAAGACGGAACGCTGCGAACAACGAAGGTGAAGCAAGTCAAACTACGCCTTACTGTGTTTTGACACACTAAAACACACGGGCAATACGAAACCACACCTTAACTTTTTAAAAAGTGACGTGCTCTCACGAGCCGCGGTAGCTACTAACAGCGTTCCGTCTATATTTTTTATTTGGTCTGAGATAAAGATTGAGAAAATCAGATGTGCTCACTTCGCTCGCGAGCGGCCGATGGGCTTGTCCTCCGTCATGTTCGTATCAGCACTCTTCAAGACTTTCTTCGTGTCTGCATTCTCTGATTTGTAGTCTGTGAGGAAAGCGTCTCATAAATGTAAAAATAAGTTAGCAAAATTCTACCTACCAAAATTCATGGACAGCACATTTAGTTGGTTTATTTTTCGATCGACTCGTTGAACAGAGTATAGTCTCTTAGGAGCAAAACAAACCGGTGTCTTTGTATATCTCCGCTAGTTCCTTCTCAATCCTCGCCTCTTCGTCCTCTTGGCTGCCGGATTCCTCTTTCTCATCTCTTGGCTTAGCGGTCGTGGATGTGGTCGTCTGAAATGTTTAGAGGAAAATAACCAGCAGGTCGATTCTCGACGACTTTCAAAACATGACGCGGTAAGAAATTGCACGTTAACTAGCTTTTGTTTTCTGAAATCCATCGCATTATTGAAAATACCGCCGTGACGTGCCAAGTTAAGGCATGGGTATTTGGAGAATAAGGCGGCAGCTAAAGTTAGAGGCTGTTGTTTTAAGGTCGTTTTGACCCAGAATGTGTCTATTTCTAGTTTTAATTGGATTTCTCGTTTTGATTTATGTTATTGTGCGTACGCAGAAGGGGGTTTGATTCCCGACACAGGGCAAATGTTTGCAAGTTAGTTCTGCCCCTGGTACCTCATCTCGAACATTTAATTCACTCCGTTTTTGTTCGGGCTATTTTTTTGGTGTTTGATTAACAAAAGCATTTAACTTGCTTGGAACTAGATGGCGCTGTGTTAAATTTTCAAAGAGACACTGACCAGCACTCGCTTGGTCTCGCGGCGTGTACTCCGCGTCTCCTCCACCTCCGCTGACGGCTCCTCTTCCACACCTGGAGGTAACTCTTGCAATTCTGAAGACAAAACGGTAATTATACCTACCAACACTGAAACACTGAAAACCAGCGCTTCATCAGCCATTGTGCTGCTGAAGCACATGCTGAGGGGTTGCCTTATTTTCCACTCGATTGTAAATGTTTAAATTCTTAATATATGTTAATATGTGTGTTTTTGGAAAATAAAACTTTTTTCTATTCTATTCTATTCAACAGAGGTACCTAAATTTCAAGTAATCATTTTTTTTAAGAATTTCTAGAGATTCACGAAGGTATAGGTAGAATGACAAACTAGTTACCTTTGATGGGGGTTCCAATTTCGATGACCTCCTGCCCTAAAGAGTCAGTAAGCGCCCTTACATTGTTTCTGCAGTCCACATAATAAATTATTGCTAAAAATACCAAAAAACGCGCCAGATACATTTTTGAAGAAATATTTTTTGTTGCGAATATTTTGTTTTGTAACCTAATAGATTATTTTGACTTTATGAAATCGGGTTGGTTTTTTAATTCAAAACTTTATTTTTAAGAAGCATGGCACCTACCTACTTAGCTACTAAATATATACAATCCGATCCTGTAGAAACCGAAATGTTGTGAGTTGTGTGTGCTTTTTGCACGACTTCAGGTAAGTCGATTTTAAATAGGTAAGTTCTATTTCGAACTTTTTCAGATATAGGAATTTCGTACTTTTAGAATCTCTTTTAAAAATCCCGCCAAATACAGTGGTTCAAAAGAATCAAAATCCAAAATAAAGTTAACTCACCAAACATTTTAAGTGCTACTGACCGCTAGATGGCGGTCTGACTGACCCCAATAACAAAAGTTTTTTTTTTAATTTACCTCATCTGAGAATTACCCTACTTTACGGGTGTTTGTTTCACTTCTTAGCACCAATCAATCTGTCATGCCACGAATCCATCAACATTAGGCTATTTAGGTTAGATAACTGTCAAACAGTCGTTTCGTTCGTCGCAAGTTTCAATATATATACAAATGTACTCTGTGGTCGCAACAGTGATGAACAGTGTTCGGTGGTCGCAACGCACAAGTTGAAACGTCGGTCGTGTCCACTGTACTATAGTACTGTACTATAGTATTATATTCTCTTTGGTCGTGTCGTGTTGTTTTGCTTTTACTGTATTGTTTATTTTCATCGGTTTATTGCGTTAAGCCTTTTTTTTCACATTGAAATGACGAAAACAGCGGACAACGTAAACCCAGACGTGTACGAAAAGGATTCAGAGCGTGAAGTAACCTCCGCCGACCACGACGAAAGCATTCCCGATGAGTTCGACGAAAGAGAGATATTCGATTTGATTCGAAATATTACTGACCCTGAGCACCCCCTTTCGTTAGAAGAGCTGAGAGTGGTAGAACAGAAGAATGTGCTGCTAAATAATAAGGATAATGAAGTCGTTGTGCACTTTACGCCGACAATTCCTCATTGTAGTATGGCTACGTTGATAGGTAATGTTTACACTGTTTTGCCAGCCAATTAGTAGCCAGTTATTGCCTTTGGTGTGTCAACATATCAATTTATTTTCACTCTGCACTAGCTACAAAAGTTGTAATGTATTTAATGGCTAAATTTCAGGACTCTCAATCCGTGTCCAGTTGCTCCGAGCCCTACCTTCACGCTTCAAAGTCACCGTGCAGGTAAGACTGTTCTTACTCAAATAAACTATGTATAGGTACTTAAAAAAAATAAAAATTTTTAATGTTTTTCGATATTCAATCCCTATGATCAGGCAACTTCGTGCGTACTTTCCGTGTATGAGTAATGAAATGTTTTTTGTTTGCAGGTGACAGAAGGCACTCATGTCTCCGAACACGCGGTCAACAAACAGCTAGCAGACAAGGAACGAGTTGCAGCCGCCTTGGAGAACAACAACTTAGTACAGATTATTAATCAATGCATCGCTGCTTAACACCTATTGTATTGATATGAAAGTAGCTTAGTAAAATTGCTCCTTTTACGTGATGCAATCTGCATAAGTAGCCTGTGTTATTCTAGGTCAGGAACTATGTATATTCTAAGTATCAGCTACCAGAGCTATTTATCCAACTTGGCATGAAATCAAGGCTATCACAACTAAACTGAATTGATCAAACACATTATAATCTATCTACCTACAATTTTAGTTAGCTACAGTAGAGTGGCTTTTAGAATTACTTAAAAAGTAATTATAACAGAACACAAGGTACCTTACCTACATGTTCTTTGTAGGTAAAACAAGTATTGTAAATAATTGTTATGAAAATAAAATATTGTTTTGATACGTTTTTGTTTAACTTAGACATGACTTTTAAGGAGCGCCAGGTATTTTTTTTAAATGTGTTGTTTCCAGTAATTAAACTATATATTACTATCACCACTTCCCGGATTTGCACGGGTGTACTAATGAAACTACCTTGATAAAATATAGCCTATAACCATCGCGACAGTCCATTTTACACATCCGTTAAAGATTTTTTGCGATCGGCTGACTAGTTTCGTAGATTACCTCCGTCAAACAAACAAACCAACATTACTCATATTTATAGATTATCAGTATAGTTTAATTTCTGGAAATATATTTCTTTAAGGTTGGTTTAGTGATTAAAACGAAACTTCGAATAATAGGTTTATTCAATGAAAATAACATTAAAGAAATTTCCAAAGATATTCACAATAAAAAGTGTAACTCAATCGTCTTCATTCTCAATCTTGATAGGGCTACCCACAACTCCACAACTTAAGAAGTGTCTATATAACTCAGTATTACTGTCAATCCTTTTCCCACATTTCACGCACTGGTCTATTCGTTTAGGGCACTTAAGCATATGCTCTTCTAACTTTCCTTGTTTGATAAAGCAGAAGCAGCACTTAACTCCACCGTGTACGTTTCTTCTGTGTTTATTCGCGGCAAACACACTCTTAAACATCTTACCGCATAAATCACAAGGGTGCTCGCGTGCATCTATGTGTGTTTTTTTATGTTTGCTGAGATATTTCGCTGATGTAAACGTCTTGTTGCATAAATCACAGGTAAATTCTCCAATAGTGTGAACTGCGTTTATATGCATTCGTAAATGAAGTGGACATTTGAAGGTTTTGTCACAAATATGGCATGTTTGGGTTGCTTCAGGCGGTGCGTGGGTTATTCTAATATGACTTTGGAGATTGATAGCAGATTTAAACTCTTTCATGCATATATGGCAGGTAGCGGTTTCTAAAGAGTGTACAGATGCTAGGTGCCGTTGTAGCGATGCATTGTCAGAGTAAGATTTATCACATATTTCACAGTGAGTTGCCTCTGGAGCAGAATCACTGTGATACTTCTGAATATGCCAGAATAATGTTGTGTTAGTCTCAAACCCTCTTTCGCAGAATGTGCAGGTGAATTTACTAGGTGTGTAAGGTTTGGTATCCTGACCAGTGTGCAAGTTTTTAACGTGACGATCAAGAGACTTCTTAGTTTTAAAGGTCCGTTTGCAAAGTTGGCAGGTAGCTCGGGAGTTGATATCATGTGTGTTTTCTATATGTTTCTTGTAGCAAGCGAGGGATGGAAGGATTTTGAAGCATTGCTGACATTTGTAAACCATTCCATCGTCCGGATGGCTCCATTTTATATGCCGTTGTAGTAGCATATCAACTTTAAATGGCTTGTCACAATACGGACAGGAAACAGACTGTCCGTCTGGATGTACTTGTTTCATGTGTATCTTTAGATTGTACTGTGATTTGTATATCTTAAAACACACAGTGCAAGTTGCTTGCTCATCTGGTTGTGGGTGGGTGTAGAAAATGTGATTTTTGAGTTTTTTCTGGTTTAAGAAGACTTTGTCGCAGATATTGCAGCTGACTTCTTCATTGACTGCATGGACAGAATCTAAATGAGATCGGAGGTGGCCGTGTGACTTAAATGTTCGGAAACATTGCGTGCATTCAACGCTATGATTACCATGTACATATTTTATGTGGTTTCTTAAGTTGGCTCGGTTTTTGAATGTTTTATCACACTGGCTGCATGATAGCCGGTTTATTTTGCCGTTCTCATACACCTTTCCGTTGATTTCTATTTTCTGTTCCGATGGTTCAAGAATTTCATCATCTTCATGTATAAATTCAGTAGTATTGCTTGTTTGAAAATTTATTTCATTATTTATAGAATAATCACTTGTTTTGAGAATGGGCTTGGTAATTATATCTTGTTTGCTATCACCTTCTGGAAATTCCTCTACCTTGATTTCTACTTCAACATGTTCAGATTTTATGTAGACTTCTTCCATTCTCTGTAAAAAATAAAACAACTGTTATGTAGAGATCATGTACCTACATCTAAATCTTAGTTAATCTACACAATTATGGGGTCAGAAAGTAAACCCTCTTTTCTTCTCTCTATCTTATTACTCTATCTTATTTATATTTATTCTTATTTATGTTTGTTTGTTTGTTTGTTTGACAGAGGTAATCTCAGAAACTACTGGACCGATTTCAAAAATTATTTCACGGGTGAGTAGAATGGACTGTCTGGGTGGTTATAGGCTATATTTTATCCCGGTAGCTTCATTAGTACACCCGTGCAAAGCCGGGACGTGCTATTAGTTTATATTAAAAAGACACAAAATTAAAAGAATTGAATCCTCAACTAGCACTTATAAATAATAAAGCCTATTTACTCTGTGGCACAATTATGATGTGGCTTGATATGACAGATTGTGAGAAAAATAACAAAATTTAAATTAACAGAGTTTTTTTGATAGACTAGAAGATTATTCTTTAGATAGGTATAATCTACAATACACTATAGTACCTATATAACTTAACTTCACTCCTTACCTTACTAATTTATTTATTTATTTTATTACACACATTATAACAGTGTCCCACACTCGTGGTACTTTTGTTTTGTTTTTAAAGCCTAGCTATTTTTATAAGCCTCTGCTGTGCACTAAAGTACCTACCTATTTCATTTCTTGAATCGAGCTAATAGGAAGAAAAATAATCGCACGTGATTGGTCGTCGAAATTCATTGGGTTGGCTAGATTTGACAATTGACAATTGATTTGACAATCTAGCCAATTACGAGAAATGCAATTATTTTCGACGACCAATCACGTGCGTTTATTTTTGTTCCTATTAGCTCGATTCAAGAAATGAAGTATAGGTATATTTTTTTTCCAAAAATAATTCACGTCTCTTTCATTTCAATTCACTGCAGACGCAGCTTAAGCAAACGGCCTCGAAAAGATTAAAATCAGAGGCAACGCTATTGAAATATAACAATGGTGGCTTATCGCTGCGCACAATCTATTCCAGATAAAGTATGTACTTACATGGAACTTGGTTTGGAGTAAAAGGATTTGTTTCTGGTATGAATGCTACGCTGTTGAACACAACACGCTATAAATTTCTATTGTATTGTATGTGTAAATAATGCCACGAAAGAAATTGTTTTCTCTCACCCGTACACATTCGTGAAATAAAAATACTAAACTGAATAGAATAGATCACTGCCACCAATGACTGCTATTTACACGACAATCGATTGTGCAAGCAAGCAAAACGTCACAATTTTATAGCGCCATCTATTGGTGAGTAGAATATCAGTTTAGTAATTTTTAATTTTTTTTTAAAGATTCGTAGGTCGTGAGTGTTATCCTGCGGTGTTTTCTGTTAAATGTCAAACAAATAGGAGTTGGTATTTAATTGGGAAATCCAGGGATATTTGTTGGAAGCACCGCACTGTCAGTTGATTTGATTATGATAGCTATTCGGTTAATTTCGATATCTTCGATCTCGGAACCACCCCTCGATCAATAGTGAAAAATAAAGGTGATCTCGTAATAGTTGTAAAAGTTCTGTGTGACTAGTCTGAATATAAAAACACTCTCTAGCATTCAAGAATATAAAACCTGTAGGTAATAACACGTAAAACACATTTGATTATGAACAATAATTTTTCTCTCCGTATTTGTTAAATCAAACAATTTTTATTACTGTTCTTGAGAACGCGAGTCTTTCAAACGATGAAGGAAAACATCATCGTGCTAACAAGCCTTTCCAGAAACCAATTTGTCTATAAAACGCGTATTTTAAAGGCATTTATCTCCCAGTTTCACCAACCATTGCCATTGCCTTCAGATGGCCCTACCTCCATGGCCCTAGATTTGCTTCCAGTGTCTAAATGACGGTGATTTAAGAGAATAGGGAGTAACCCTTGTTGCCCTACACCCGTTGATGTAACAACAGTTTGTACAATCAATCTAATATCACAATATTACTAAGAAGGTGAAAGTTTGTGTGTGAGAATGTTTGTTACTACTTCACGTTCAAACGGCTTGACGTATTTGAATGAAATTTGGATTAACACATACTTTTAATCCTGGTATTCGCATCATCATCATCTCCCTGCCCTTATCTCACTAGGTGGGGTAACTAAAGGCAATTAAAAATTCCAGTTTTCCCACAGGACATAAAACTTATTCACAGCTGATTACACTTGTACTTAATTAGATAGATTATAACTTTATTGCACACCAAATAACAAAACAAAAATCAAATATAATGAAACAAAACAAACAGTGTAACAATGGGTCAATGGGCGACCTTATCAATATGTTTTTAAATGATTATCCACAGTACAATGGCGGGTGATCCCTGGGTAGTGCAGCCTCACGAGCATGCCAAGTTTGCTGAACACTTCCGCAACCTCGGCCCAGCGGGGGGCAACCTGTCTGGGGAGCAGGCTAAGAGGTTCATGTTACAGGTAAGATACTTTGCTTATCAATAATTAGGTAACATATGCCTGGATACTCAAACGCTAATATTTTAAGCTATTGCATAGCTTCTATCGCGGGCCTTGAGCGTGGAGACCGAATCCAGAAATTCCGTAACGAAAATAACCTAACGCTTGTCTCTTTAGTTCAGCAACTCACCTCTAGGCGGCATGCAATAGCTTTACCGCGGCAGTCCCCGAGTGCCACACCCCTTTTTTTTTTTCGAGTTGTATCTGCAATCGGTTTTTCAAATATGAACAAATTGTTTGTGGGTATTGTGTTGGGTAGAGTTCACTCGGGTTTTTCTCTCTAGGAGTCACTCTCCATTATTTAGTCACGGAATATGATATGACAATATGAATAAATATAATATACGTAATAAATAAATTAAGTTTGCAAATAGTAATGATTTATTTATTATACTACAATTATTGTTAAATTAATGTATGTTTGTTTGTTACAGAGTCAGCTACCTCCCCCGATCCTCGGTCAGATCTGGTCCCTGGCGGACACCAATGCAGATGGCAAGTTGGACCTCAAGGAGTTTTCTATTGCCTGCAAGGTATTACATTTATTTACTTCATTATCTAATTTAATTTAATTTTCCATTTATTTAGTTTTATAATCTTTAGACAAATTCAACATGCCATGTTTTTAAACAAATTAAACCTAAAAATAACATACTTTCTGTTTATTTTTGAACATATTTCTTAATTTCTACCGCTCCCTGGGATACAGTCGTGATCATATTTCATTTCATGGTTGTGCATCCTCAGCTAGATGTGTTTGCGGATGGATGGAAGGAGATTGAGCGGTTGTGTCTTCTTTTTTCTGAAACTTGTAAATAGATCTAGTCGTTAGTAATTGTTTTTTGTTATTTTTGTGTTAAGTTTTGTTGTCTGTTAGTTATATTTTATACCTACTCATTTTATTCCTGATTCTTTTGATTTCTGATGTTTTATTTATGTGTACTATTTTTATTAGCTCTAACGCTTTGGATTTTTCTGTTATGTTAGAGTTAAGTTTTTTGCTGTAAAATAAATAAATAAATAAATAAATAAATTTCATTTCATTTCATTATTTCTGAATAAGCTGTATTGACCAAGTTAATTAGTACTTCAACATTAGTACTTTCGAAGGCCGTGGGATCTAATCCGATCGTGAATCAATGAACTTTTTGTGTCGAAATTTTTTATATGCATTGATTGGAACTAGTCAACTTTCTAATAGCGTTGATTGCATTCACATATGAATCAGAATCAGAAATATTTTTATTGCAAAAACTGTTGTACAATGGTAGGTCTTGCATATTAGGTACAAGTTTAAACAGTTATCCATTTCGGATGGTTGATATGGAAAGTTAAATTGTGCAAAATTTCCCAAATCACATTGTGCCAAATATGTAATTAGACATACCTATAAATACATATTTGACTAACCCTTAGACATCTTCAAAAGATCTACAATTACTAAAAAAAAGACCTGAAATTTGATAAATATATCTTCTGGTTTCAGATAATCAACTTGAAGCTTCATGGCATTGAAGTTCCCAAAGTTTTACCACCCTCGCTTCTCGCTTCTCTAAGCCCTGGAGGTGAGTAATAGCATTGATAATGATTACCAAATCTAGATAGAAAATAAAAAAAAGAAACAGGTACGCACCGCGAGCGAAGCAGATTAATGCGTGTTATATATAAAATAAAAAGTTTATACATATACAAATTAAAGAATTTCTGAATGATTATGACGCTTTATCTAAACCAGTACATTTTTTATCAACGATTTATTGAGATAATTAATATCCCAATTAGTTATTCTAGTACTAATTAAATAATTATTTGCAGGTGCACCTAAGCCGCAACAGTTTGCCCCGGCAAAACCTCCCATCCCCCCCATGCCAGCCGTACCCCCCCTTCCAACAATGGCCCCCCAACCAATCCCTAGTATGCCAGCTCAATCCATGTCCAGTAACTCCTTACTCGGCGACTTTAACAACTCACCACTTATTAACACAACACCAGCGCAGAATATGATGCCTAATCAGCCTGTTATGAGCACTACCCAACCGATTATGGGTACTACCCAACCAATGATGGGTACTACCCAACCGATTATGGGGACTACCCAACCAATTATGGGTTCTCAGCCGTTAATACCGCCAATGAAACCGCCGATGCCGGCAGTACCTGATCTTATATCTGGAGTTAAACCCTCTCTCATCGACTCGTCCCAAAACTTTAACAAGCCGTTAATCGGTGGGTCAACAATGCCTATGAACTCAGTTATGTCTACGTCCATCTCTCAATCAATGCAAGCAATGGGCACTACCCCGCCTGTTATGCCTACGCAGTCTATTATGTCCCAGCCGATTATTCCCCCTACCCAACCGATTATACCACCATCCCAGCCGGTTATACCTCCCCAACCGATTATGGGGACTTCCCAGCCTATTATGTCCACTACCCAGCCCATTATGTCTACTACCCAGCCTATTATGGGCACTCCCCAGCTAGGGTCGTTGATCCCACAATCTCCACCACACGTGCCGGCAACAGCGCCATCTTTGATCAGCAGTCCGCCGAAACCAATGCCGGTCACTTCTACACCAATAACTGCAATGAAAGAACCGCTTTCTAAACCTGGTAAGTGTATAGAAGTTATGTTCTTCGAGCTTTAAACGGTGAAGGAAAACATCGTGAGGACACGAGTTAGCTTTCTAGAGTCGGCTTGCAACCTGTCACGTAATAAAGTGGCCATTTCTCTCTGCAATGTGCTCAATAACCAAATATGTATTTGGACATTCCTCTAACTACCTCTTAGATATCATCAAAAGGATTAAAAATACATAAAGATCTGAAAAAAATGTCTACCGCTCCCTGGGATACAGTAATGACCGTATTTGATTGAATTCATTATTTAATGTGTGATCGATTTGTAAAATAAATCAAGAAAAATAAAAATATTAAAAAATTTGTAGGTGTTGCTTATAGACTTTGATGTGTGTATTTTGTTGTAATCATATTGATTTAATCCCCAGGTTCAACAGTACCGTCAGTGGTCACAAGCCCCACTGAACCGCCGATGGGGATGATGAGCCCGCCGCCCGTCGAGTGGGGCATCCCGCAGACGCAGAAACTCAAGTGAGTGGAGGCCTAGACGCGGCCTAGGGTGGCCTAGGGTGGTTTAGGGACTAGACGGGATGCCTGATCAACTAATTTAATATAATAAATGTGGAGGCCTAGAGGCGGCCTAGGGTCACTGTGATCAATTTATCTATGTATCTTTCGTTTCTGAAATCGGTTAAAAAGTACCAGGCAACTATGAAAACATAAGAGATGTCAAACAGATACACCCAACTGTTCAACGCGACTGACCGCGCTAAGGCCGGCGCGGTCTCGGGAGCTCAAGCCAGGGCCATCATGCTTCAGTTCGACATATTCTAGGGTGTAGCTAGGGTCTAGATTACTGTGATGTCAAAAAAAACACCTACAGAGAACATACCTCGTCTCTTAAATAAAAAGTACCAGGCAACTATGATGACATAAGAGATGTCAAACAGATACACCCAGCTATTCAACGCGACTGACCGCGCTAAGGCCGGCGCGGTCTCGGGCGCTCAAGCCAGGGCCATCATGCTTCAGTCTCGACTGCCGCAGCAAACACTTGCCCAGATCTGGGCATTGGCTGATCTGGACTCTGATGGGAAGCTGGGTAAGTTAATCTATACTAATCTTTAGATTTTAAGCTATTGCATAGCTTCTATCACGGGCCTTGAACGTGGAACCTAACGCTTGTCACTTTAGTTCAGCAACTCGCCTCTAGGTGGCATGCAATAGCTTTACCGCGGCAGTCCCCGAGTGACACACGTCTTTTTATTTTATCCTTTATTTTATTATTTATAAATTTCCTGTGTATTATTATAATTATATGTATTACCAGGTTGCGAAGAGTTTGTGCTAGCGATGTATCTTTGCGAGCGAGCGACGCAAGGCGAGAACCCGCCCGCTAAGCTGCCCGTTGAAATGATCCCTCCTACCTTCAGGTAAGGTTCATATTACGATAGCAGTTAGCTAGGATTATAACCTTTTCGATAAATTATTGAAAGAAAGAAAGAAAAATATGTTTATTTTTGTAGAACCTCAAGGATCACTTAAAAATGTACAGTCTTTTAAGCTAGGTGACTGAAAAAGTTAAATGAAATATGATCACGACTGTATCCCAGGGAGCGGTAGACTTACTTTCAGATATGTAATTCTTTAGATCCTTTGATGTCTATAGTAGTCAGAGGTATATGTCCAAATACATATATACTATACATGCACTCATTTTGCACAAGTTAACTTTCCATACATTACTCTATAAAATCCTGTTTTTAGTTATTTAGTATATGGGATATTTAGTTAATTATACTAAGGGATATTACGAGGGTATTTACAATTTTAATTTTCGCAGACGCGACTCAATAACTTCGAACACAAGTTCGAAGTCATATGAAGAGCGCCGCCGGGAAAATATGGCTCGAGGTCAGGCGGAGCTCGAGCGTCGCAGGGAACACTTGCACGATATACAGCTCAAGGAGAAGGTAAATATGTTATAGATATCTAGATGAACGTGGATGATGTATCTAAAAATCAGAGAACATGTCTCGAAACTAGAGAACATGGCTCGAGGTCAGGCGGAGCTCGAGCGCCGCAGGGAACACTTGCACGATATACAGCTCAAGGAGAAGGTAAATATGCTACAGATATCTAGATGAACGAGGAAATTGTGTCTAAAACTAGAGAACATGGTATCGAATTTAGAGAAAATGCCTCAAAACTAGAGAATATGGATCGAGTTCAAGCGGAACTCGAGCGCCGCAGTGAACACTAACACGATATAGGTATTGCTCAAGGAGAAGGTAAATAGTACATATCTCTAAACTAGAGAAGATGTCTCGAAACTAGAGAACAAGGCTCGAGGTCAATCAGAACTCGACCGTCGCAGGGAGCACTTACACGATATACAGCTCAAGGAGAAGGTAAATCTATACTTATATTATAAAGACTTATAAAGAGAGAATTGTGTATAAACAAAACATGTCAAACTACAAAAAAATTACATTACAATAACAATATTCGATTCGGTCTAAGCGAATACCAATGTTTTCAAAATTTTGACAAACAATTTAATGAAGTTTTTTCCCGTTGCCCTTCTAGGATCAAGAGGTAAATGAGTGGACAATTATATAATGAATTGCACGTTTTAGATTGCCTGTGACTTCGCCTGTGTAGCTACAATTAGTACTCTAAACCTATTACTCTTTTTTCAACCTTTTAGAAATGTGTGAAAACTTATAATTTTAGTTAACTATGTTTCAACCCCTTAGAAAATGTATTTAAAGTGCGTTTGGTACATTCTTATTAGTTATAGTTATAATTTTAGTAAACTATTACTAATTTTCAACCCCTTAGAAAATTTATTCAATTTACTTGATTAGGTATTAGCCACAATTGATTTTAGTAAACTATTTCTTATTTTCAACCTTTCATAAAAACTATTAAAAGTAAGTAACGTAAAATCTATTTTCGAAGTACTTACATAAGCTACATTTTATTTTTACTGTAACAATACTCTTCTTTCAACACTCTTAAATGCTATTTTTAAACATACTTTTATCATCATCATCTACAGACCGATATTATAATTGAAAACAATAATTATCCCAAAGAACAAATAATAGTCAAACTGTTAATAGTCAACTGATGTCCCCCTGTTTTTGTGCGGGGGTTAATAATTAAAAATAATAGTTATCTCTGGGTTGAATTTCGAATATTTCACAGATTATTTTTTATAATAACAGGCTGAAAGAGAGAGGAAGGAAAGAGAAGAAGCAGAGAAGCGGGAGAAGCTGCGGTTGGAAGCGCAGAAGCGAGAACAGGAGGAACAACTGAGGAAGCAGAAAGAGGAACAGGTATGGCCTACTATTCAAAAACTACTTTAATCACTAGCGACCCGCCCCGACTTAGCACGGGTCCAATAATTTATACATAATCAGCCCACCTCTTGAATCACTCTATCCGTGACTGAAATATGCCTGCTGAGATATATAGATAAAGAATGTGAAAAAAATCAACTATGTAATCCTAAATTTTTTTTCTTGCTTACTTTAGGAAGCCAAGGTAAGAAATATTTGGTCACTTATGCCCGGGACACACGAGGCTAGTTTTTCAAGTTAGAATAGCAAGCTAGTGTTAGTAAGCTAGCAAGCTAGTACTTCTGGCTTCGTGTAGACAAAACTATCTTCATTTGTAAGCTAGTAAGCTAGTAAGCTAGTTTACAAGCCAGGATAGTTTTTAATAGGATGGAGATCTATTTTCAGGCTAGTAGCACTGATTTTACTGTCCTGGCTTAGGATAATTTGGAACTTTTACTAATCTGCCAAAAAATAACTTCTTAGTGTGTATTGACAGCTTTGCGTCAACGGAACTTAGAACCTTCTATTTTTAAGTCGGTTAATAAAATAATACCTACTTTCAGGAAAAAAGAGAGGCTGCAAGGAAAGAGATGGAGAGACAGTGCCAACTGGAGTGGGAGAAGAAGAGGTGAGATAAATTATACAATCACAGGAGATCATCAGTTTTCGACAGGTATATAAATTCTCGCTACCGGGTCTTGCCTATATAATACTCTGTTCACCGAGTCGATCGAATAGTTAGAAAAATAAACGTATAGGTGTTTTCTATCTATAATATGTATGTATTTATAAAAAAATATGTCTTAGTATTATATCAGTCATCTGGTTACCATAACACAAGATTTAAGTTGCTTAGCTTCGAACTAGATGACGCTGTGTGGAATGCCTCAACTTCCAAAGGATATTTATTTATATTTATTGCATTTTTTTCCAATCTTCTTTAGCAAAACACATCTCTCGCTTGACTAGTCTTCAATTTTCAATTCAGGACCCGTGAGCTAGAACTACTCCGTACTGAGGAACAGTCGAAGGTCCTCAGTCTGAAGGCGAGGGCGCAGGCTCTCGGCGCTTCGCTGGGCGGGGGCGCAGCCCGAGTTAAAGCGCTTGCAGCGGAGATAAGGGACACTAGGACCGCGGTCGCGCACCACAAGTGCGGGATAGACGCTATGAGGTGGGTCTTTCTAACTTATGATCGCCTGGTACTTTTATTTACAAAACAGAGGGAAATTATTGGATCTTTTCACCACACTGGTTGTTTTCGCATCAACCATCATGAAACTATGTATAAGGTCAATGACCTCACACGCAGATTAAGAAGAAACCAGTGTAAAAGCAGAGTAGTAAATGCTTCCCATCATACTTCTTGGTTACAGTCTGTGGTTACAGTAGTATTTTTACCCTCTGCCTACATATTATAGATTGTTCAGTAGTTATGTCTACTTTTTGCGGAAACTAAGGTCTAAGGTTAAAACCCCGCCTATACAAATTGTGAATCTTTGTTCCAGGTCAGAAAGAGACGCCAGCATGGCTGAGATGCAGCAACTGAAGGCGAGAGTGAAAGAGCTGAACGCTAAGCAAATATCCCTCAACAAGGAGAAGGCAGAGTTGGACGCTAAGGTAAACCTCTTGCTTAGTTCTGGTTGCCTGGTACTTGTGGTTGCAAAGTACTACGTTCTAAGAAATACAGTGAATGTAGCAAATTTAAAAAAATATATTGATTCAATTTCTTAAAAAAGAGCAATTTTCTACACTCTTGAAAGATTTTGACTTTGAAGGTAACAGACGCCTGAATATTTAAACGCTTATTACACTAAGTGGTACTTAATCTAATCCATGACATAATTTGACGTTTGTCCATACGAAACTGTCAACAAAAGAACTTTCTTTATGGTTAAATGACCGTAAATATTATATGAGCGTTCGAGTATTCGAGCAAGATGCGCCTATTTTATCTACATTTCTTCCAAATCAAGAATTTATTTAATTTCAGGCTAAAGTGACAGATGGCGGTGAGGACGGAAAACTGAATATGATGGAGGTCACACTCAAACAACTACGCGATAAGGTATGGTATCCTATTTGCTTATGTTATCCTGGTATTAACTTGAGAATTTTCGTATTTCTTCACTATTGGGAATATCGGAATAAAAAGTAGCCTCTCTCATTCTCTATCCCTTCAATTATCACCACATAAAAACAATAACAACGTTTTGCCGTGAAAGACGGACAGGCAGACAGACACACGCACACACACGCACACACACACACGCACGCACGCACACTTTCCCATTTATAATATTAGTGTGATGATTTTTAAAGCAAGTTCTAATAATAGGTGGACGCAGCCAAAGCCATAGTGGAACACAAGAAATCCGACTTGTCAGCTAGTGACGCCCAACTGGCAGAACTGACAGACCAAGTGACACAGCTCAGGGACAAGTGTGAGACTGTGTGGCAGCTTTACCAGCAGCGAAGGTAACTTACACCCATATCTTTAGTCGTCACTCAAACTCAGTTCAGGACCTTAAAAAGTTTCTTAGAAATCAAAGTGAGGAGGAATTACATCAGTCAAAGGAGAATCCTATAAATACCTTGATATCCATTATATTAATACAACGGGAAATTACTCAAACTGCATCACCAGAGTTGGCCACTTGCTCATATGAAGGAACGAAAGAACGAATGGTTCTTGGTCAGTTTTGACTGCCGTAAATGGTGTAGCATATCCTTCTCTGGAATGCAATACTTTATTGTAAAAGTGAGGCCTTTATCCAGCAGTGGGATGAGAAGGACTGATGATGATGATGATGATAAATGGCATATACCCTTCTCTGGAATGCAATATTTTATTGTAAATTGTTCAGCGAAACGATCTAACATATAATTCAAAATTGGGTTTACACAAGTATCTACACTTGTACCTTACCTTATCATTATTTCTATTACAGAAGCGAGTATACTCAGCGTTCCACCGCTGCAGCGGAAAGCGCTTCGCAGGCTATTGGTAAGTTAACCTCCTATGATTCTATGTGCGCCTGGTACATTTACTTGAATCATTATTTTCTCCTCCTTTCTTTCGGTGGGTTTAATTTTTAACTCCCAACACAATAAAAGGAGTGTTATAAGTTTGACCGAGCCTGTTACTGGTTTGATGAGCAAAACAAATATGGGAACCCACGCCTTATTTTGATCCTATCTCTAGAAATGCATCATCATCATCATCATCCCCCTGCCCTTATCCCTCTAAGTGGGGTCGGCACAACACGTTTCTTTCTTCCATTTCCCTCTATCGCTCGTCATCTCAGTACTCAGTCCATCCATCTTCTCCGTCAAATCTGCACACACACAGTCCATCCATCTTTTCTTGGTCCCGTTGTTTAGGTTATTATGCATCGTTCGCTGGATAAGTCGTCAATCAAGTGACTGAACAGTTTTTGATGCAATTTACAGAGCCGGATTGGGGCACATCCAACGACGCTTGGGGGGAAGAAACGCCCGCGGATGATGCTTGGGGCGACGCCCCGGCTACTACAGGTGAGTCCTGAGAATATATGACTAGCAGCACGTCCCGGCTTTTCACTGGCGTGCTTATGAAACTACCGGGATAAAATATAGCCTATAATTATCCCGACAGTCCATTCTACATATCGCTGGAAGAATTTTTGAAATGCGCTGAGTAGTTTCGCAGATAACCTCCGTCAAATCAACAAACCAAAATTACCTCTTTATAATATTAGTATAGATATAGATTTATACAGTGTCAGGAGACAATTTTTGCCTACACTTAACTGGACACTTAGTGCCTGGGACATCCATCCTCTCAGTTGCCACACAAATCCACATAATGGTCAATACGTGTGGGACTGACTAGCCGCGGGTTTCCCCACGATGTTTTTCTTCACCATTTAAAGCTCTTGTAATTCTTTATTGTACACCAGAGAAACTTAAAAATAGGACATTTAAAACAACATGTACAAAGGCGAAAAGCTCGTGTTAAGTCCACCCACAACCTTCGGAAGTCGAAGTGCTAATCCACTTGGCAGACATGGCTTTTCTTACTGAATAGACCACTTAAGCCAACAATACATAAAAATAAGTAATTTCCATCCCCAGCCGTAGAAGCAGTGACCGCCCCTACCGACTCAGCCCCAGTATGGCGCTGTATATATTCATTCGCGGCGCGCTCGGGCGACGAGCTGGGCTTGGAGCCCGGGGAGCTGGTGTACGCTGCCCAGGCGCCCAAACATCCCGAGCCGGGCTGGCAGTGGGGCAGCACTAGAGGTGAGGCTTTAAGATAAGGGAATAGAGTGTGTTTTACAGTTAGACGCGCGCGCGGTGCGGTTTACTCTTGGTGAGTTATGATCGCCTGGTACTTTTAATACTTTTGTGTCATGTTTTTTGATGTTTTAGGGCTCTGATGCGGGCTTTAGGCTTTCGCCCTTAGTAGTAGCTGCTATGAAATACGGACCATTGTCTAGGGGTTCGCCCTAGATAGTCTAGTCTTACGCTATGGTACGCTCTGAAGACTTCGCCCTATGTAATTTTAAAGATCTAGGAAATATTCGGAAAGGTAGCATTCGCTCACCGACTCTGCCCCAGTATGGCGCTGTATATACTCATTCGCGGCGCGCTCGGGCGACGAGCTGGGCTTGGAGCCCGGGGAGCTGGTGTATGCTGCCCAGGCGCCCAAGCATCCCGAGCCGGGCTGGCAGTGGGGCAGCACTAGAGGTGAGGCTTTAAGACAAGGGAATAGAGTGTATTTTAGAAGTGGAGCTCTGAGATAGCGCGAGGAAAGGTGAATTACTCTTGGTGAGTTAGGAGTAACACAGGGGCAAGGTATTTTAGAAGTGAAGCTCTGAGAGAGCGCGAGGAGCAGCGGATTACTCTTGGTGAGTTATGATCGCCTGGTAGTTTTTATACTTGTGTGTCATGTTTTTTGATGTTTTAGGGCTCCAAACTGTGCTTTAGGGCTCCGTAGTAGTCTATTTGATGCGGCAAAATACTGACTATTTTCTGAGGGGAAAAATCCCCTCAGCGTTCTTATGTGACGCGACCAAACACAATTGGAAGCCATCAGTGCGCGCGCGAGATTTTGTTCGGGGCGAACTACTTACATTGTGATTGTATGACTGCAGGTCAAACCGGCTGGTTCCCCGAGTCTTACGTGGAGGACATCAATGCAGCAGCAGCTTACGCCGCCGAGGTCATTGAACCCTTGGAGACCAAGACACAACTCGAAGGTAAGATACTCGATTCTCGACGACTTTCAAAACATAACGCGGTAATCCATCACATTGGCCATATCCACAGGAAAGACAATTTTCAATACATGTGGGGCTGACTAGCCGCGGGTTTTTTCACGATGTTTTCCTTATATCCGGGATTAACACATAGGCTATTTATGATCCCGGTATTACGCTAGGTACTCTAAATAAAAGTACCCTAGACCGGAGAGCGTGTATAAAGAATGTAGTGAGATTGAATGAGGCGAAAGAGGTGTGTAAGGATCGTAGCAATGGAGATCCGTGGTCTCTGCCTACCCCCATGGGAAAGAGGCGTGATAATGTAGGTATGTACTTCGCTAGGCGCAGCTTGTATATATTTTTTTTAATTTTAGGTATTGCCGAAGTACCAGAGGCTGAAATAGCAAACGATTTGGGCGGAGCAATGCCGGTAGTAGGTGAGTTATGTAGTTTTAAATCAAAGATACAATTCTTCTAGATTAAAAGAAGGTGTTTCATGTTTCCATCAATCAATTTATCTATTTTCGTTAACCTATGTCCCACTGCTGGGCAAATGTCTCCCCCAAACTCTTCCAACCATCTCCATCTTTCCTTGGATTAAGAACTTATTACGAAAGTAATTTATTTGAGATCCAAAAATCAACTCATTTTATTTTGTTTTAATATTTTTTAATTACTTCATTATATTAGTCATCGGTTACCATAACACAAGCATTAAGTGACGACCTCTGTGGCGCAGTTGGGCGAACGCCCGGCTGAGACGCCGAGGTTGCGGGTTCGATCCCCGCTACGGGACAAACGTTTGCATGTTCTGCAGATATTTGTTTCGTGTCTGGGTGTTTTCTATCTATAATATGTATGTATTACAAAAAATTATCTATGTATTATATCAGTCATCTGGTTACCATAACACAAGCATTAAGTTTCTTAGCTTAGGACTAGATGACGCTGTGCGCAATGTCCAAGGATTATTTATTAAGCTATTGCATAGCTTCTATCGCGGGCCTTGAGCGTGGAGACCGAATCCAGAAATTCCGTAACGAAAAAACCTAACGTTTGTCACTTTAGTTCAGCAACTCGCCTCTAGGTGGCATGCAATAGCTTTACCGCGGCAGTCCCCGAGTGACACACGTCTTTTTTTATCTACTTCATTATTAGTCATCTGATTACCATAACACAAGCATAGTTTCTTAGCTTAGGACTAGATGATGCTGTGTGAAATGTCCAAGGATATTTATTTATTTATTACTTGTTTATACAGAAGGTGGTGATTTCTACATAGCAGCCTATCCGTACCAATCCGCGGAGAGTGGAGACTTACAGTTCGAGGCCGGGGAGAGAATAGAAGTTACGAGAAGAGACGGTGATTGGTGGACGGGCAGGATCGGATCGCGGTGAGTGAATGAATGAATGAAGAATTTAAAAGTCAGTTTAGACATTAGTTAGGTAAGGAGTGTATTTTGTGTCTAGATAAGTATTATGTATGCTACTTTACGAAAGACCGATTTTTGAGTGTTTTTATTAATTCATCACTCAGCATATAAAAAATAAATTGATCGAAATATGCGAAACTGTGAGTAACATGGAATAGTAGATTGCTATACAAGGGGACAAAGGCAATTTTTCTATGCACGAGATGGTTTATCGCGCGAGCGTCAGCGAGTGCGATAAACCATCTCGTGCATGACATTTGACAGTTATTTACTTTCCTGCCCTAGGGCAGGAAAGTACTTGTTTTCCCTAGGGACGGAAAATGCTACTTTGAACCCTATGATCAGGCAACTTCGTGCGTACTTTCCGTGTATGAGTAATGAAAATTACAATTTATCTTACAAGAAAAGGGTGTAAAAAACTCGCTTTAACGTATCACAATGTTATCAAAACAATTCTCTTCCAGCACCGGGATTTTCCCATCGAACTACGTAACAAAAGATCCCACAACCGCCCCGGGAACGTGCGACATCCCGGAAGCCCCGGAGCCCGAGACGTCAGCGCAGCCCGAGCCGCCGACTCACCAGGCTGTGACGTCACAAGAACGACAATCCTCGGTTACGTCCCAAGAACGACAGACCTCCGTTACGTCACAAGAACGACAGACCTTCGTCACGTCACAAGAACGACAGACCTCGGTCACGTCGGAGTCACAGGATAATAAGGATTCTTATGCGGCGTATGAGCCGCAGAGTCCTAGGGAGATTGAGGTTAGTACATCTCTTGCTAGGTTATGGTAGCCTAGTACTTTGAAGAAAATTATTTGGTTCTAGAAGCTTCTATCACACTGGTTCTTTCAGAGACTAAAATCATGTCTATCATTGACCGTTACTAGCTTAGCAACGTCAGTGCCAAGATGGGTATAATAAAGCATACAGCGTATCGCATACATCTAGAGAGATTGAGGTTATTGGTTAGTACATTTCTTACTAGGTTATGGTAGCCTGGTACTTTGAAGAAAGTTATTAGTTTTTAGATGCTAAGAAAGCGCCAAACCTTTCTTTTTCCCTGGTTCTTTTCTTAAAAGTTAAAATAAATAAATAAATATCCTTGGACATTCCATTCCACACAGTTACAGTGAAAACCTCCTTTTTTGAAGTCTGTTAGAAACTATCACTTAACTGTTTAACTTCCACAGGAACAGAAGTCGTCCACTCCCACAACCTCCGAGGTGGCCTCTATAACGTCTAACGCGATGTCTGCCGGCGGCGCGCGGCCCGCCAGCGCGGGGCGCCGCGCCAGCGAGTCGGGCAGGGACTCCGCTGCCGGACGACGCAAGCCCGAGGTGGCGCAGGCGCTAGCCACCTTCACTGCTACTAGGTGAGTCTACTATCTCTTGTTGAGTTATGGTCGCCTGGTATTTGCGCGACTGCATAAAAACTGGGAAAACTGCCTTTCATCGCATTGGTCTTTCATAGACACTGACTAGATGAAGCCACTAGAAATAATGACTTCTGATGCGTTTCATCACACTGGTTCTCTCATAGCCACTTAGGTCACTGACAGGGTTTTAGATTGTACCCATCGCGCAGGCGCTCCCCACCTTCACTGCTACTAGGTGAGACCTAGTATAGACCCACAGCCTACTCTTACTGAGTTATGGTAGCCTGGTACTGAAGCGAGGGAGGTAGGACTCCGCTGCTGGCCAACGCAAGTCAGAAGTGGCGCAGGCGCTAGCCACCTTCAATGCTACTAGGTGAGTGTACTGTGGACCTAATGGCAAGCTACAGCTGCGTATCTCTTTATGAGTTATGGTCGCCTGGTATTTGTGACTACCAAACTTCTTGAAATTTTAACTTCTGGATGCCTTTCATCACACTGCTAGGTGAGTGTACTACGTATCTCTTGCTGAGTTATGGTCGCCTGGTATTTGTGACTGCATATCTATTTAAAATACTAACTTCTGATGCCTTTCATCACACTGTTTCTTTCATAGACACTAACTGGATGAAGCCTGAATTAGAATTAGGTCATTGACATCTATAGTGACCAAGAAATAGGGTTCCTCGTTTAATTCGGAACCCTAAAAACCAACATTTCTTATAATAAGTATGGGTAAATTGAATTTCATTTCCATTCCAGCGCTGAGCAGCTGTCCCTGACTAAGGGTCAGCTGCTAGTGGTCCGCAAGAAGGCAGACTCCGGCTGGTGGGAGGGAGAGCTGCAGGCTAAGGGGAGAGGGAAACAACTGGGCTGGTTCCCTGCTAGCTACGTCAAGGTATATATATATATATATATATATTCATTACTAGCACCACGTCCCGGCTTCGCACGGGTGTACTAATGAAGCTACCGGCATAAAATATAGCCTATAACCACCCGGACAGTCCATTCTACACACCCGTGAAAGAATTTTTGAAATCGGTCCAGTAGTTTCGGAGATTACCTCCGTCAAACAAACAAATTTTACCTCTTTATAATATTAGTATAGAAGTATAGATAGATATAGATATTAGTATAGATGTTTATGGCACACAATACAGAATATATCAATAATATTAAAAAAAAAGAAATATGATCACGACTGTATCCCAGGAAGCGGTAGACATTTCTTTCAGATCTTTATGTAATTCTTTAGATCCTTTGAAGATGTCTAATGGGGTAGTCAGAGGTATGTCCAAATACATATTCAGTACATGACCACTTTTTGCAGAAGTTAACTTTCCATAATCCAAGGATATATCTATTTATTTTATTCATTACTAGCTGCGCCCCGCGGTTTCACCCGCGTAAGTCCCGTTCCCCCCGAGTGAAACCGATTATCAGGATAAAAAGTAGCCTATGTCACTCGCCATCCCTTCAACTATCACCACACAAAAAATCACGTCAATTCGTCGCCCCGTTTTGCCGTGAAAGACGGAAAAACAGACAGACAGATAGATAGACAGACACACACACTTTCGCTTTGATAATATTAAGTAAGTATGGATAAGTATGGATTTATACGAATATGAATGTGTTTAATCCATTATTCCAGGTGTTACAATCATCGGGTCGTACTTCAGGGCGGACGACGCCTGTCTTCTCGAAGGATCCCCTGCCTTCGGAGACTGTCATCGACAAGGTAAACTATAAATGGTGTTGAAAAACATCGTGGAATTTAGCTTTATAGCGTCGGTGGATTGTATGGAATGTTAACACTTTTACGGTACCGTGGGTGAAAGTCAGAGACGCATTGGGTTGCGGGTTCGATTCCCGCTTCGGGACAAACGTTTGCTTGCATGATCTGCCAGTGTTTTTTGAGACACTATTCTAATTCTTAATAATTTTGTAATATTTATTATTAACAGCAGCACGTCCCGGCTTTTTACGGGTGTACTTATGAAACTACCAGGATAAAATATAGCCTATAACCATCCCGACAGTCCATTCTACACATTGGTGAAAGAATTTTTGAAATCGGCTGTAGTTTCAGAGATTACCTCCGTCAAACAAACATACAAACTTTACCTCTTATTGATTTGCAAAAATCAACTACATATTCACTTAGCTGTATAAAATAGAACCAGTTTAGCCACTTAAGAATCGTTACAAACGAGGTAGCTTAACTAATCCAAGCCATATTTAATTATGTAATTATTATAATTTCTAAAAATCCCACAGGTCATAGCACTGTACCCTTACACCGCGCAAAACGCTGACGAACTTAGCTTTGAGAAGGATGACATCATCGCAGTTACTGATCGCAGCCAGGACCCCGCTTGGTGGCAGGGTGAGGGTTCATTTTACTACCCAGATAATAGCACAGATTACTTAAGTACAGACATTGCAACAAGATTAGACCTCTGTGGCGCAATTGGGCGAACGCCCGGCTGAGACGCCGAGGTTGCGGGTTCGATCCCCGCAACGGGACAAATGTTTGCATGTTCTGCAGATATTTGTTTCGTGTCTGGGTGTTTTCTATCTATAATATGTATGTATTTACAAAAAAAATGTATCTATGTATTATATCAGTCATCTGGTTACCATAACACAAGCATCAAGTTGCTTAGCTTGGGACTAGATGACACTGTGTGGAATGTCCAAGGATATAATTTTTTTTATATTAATAAAATCTATTTCCAGGCGAGCTACGCGGCATGACTGGCCTCTTCCCAAGCAACTACGTCACCAAACTCGTCAACTGAAGATGAGTGTCAAAGAATCCAAGTGGATTTAACTGTAGAATTTGCAAAATCATGTTTAACCTCTATAACACAAGTATTATTATTGCATTAGATATTATTGGAATGTATAACAGAAAATATACATACACTAGCTGCGCCCCGCGGTTTCACCCGCGTAAGTCCCGTTCTCGCGGGAATATCGGGATAAAAAGTAGCCTATGTGTTAATCCAGGGTATCAGCTATCTACATACCAAATTTCAACCAAATCGGTCCAGCCGTTTTTGCGTGAAAGAATAACAAACATTCTCACAAACTTTCACATTTATAATATTAGTAGGATACATATAATCACGCCTCTTTCCCATGGGGGTAGGCAGAGACCACGGAACTCCGCTTGCTACGATCCTGACACCTCTTTCGCCTCATTCACTCTCATTACATTCTTCATACAAGAAAATATACGCGAAAAATACTCAACTATTCGTCAATAGTGGACCGATTTTAATAATTCTTTTTTTGTTTGATAGATAACGAATGGTCCTATTAAAAACTTTTGAGAATCTGATGAGCATCTTAAGAATGCTGGAAATTGTTCCTTACGAAATTGTAGTCTGTTTTCTAGAAATTTTAATTTTGCCTTGTTGAAGTCACATATTAAATGTAGAGACTTGTTAAAAAATCAATGGAAGTACTTATTAAGTAATTCAACGATAAACTTAAAAATAAGCACTTAATCTAAACTATCTATACTAATATTATAAATAGGTAAAATTTGTTTGTTTGTTTGAAGGAGGTAATCTCCGAAACTACTGGACCGATTTCAAAAATTCTTTCACGGGTGTGTAGAATGGACTGTCCGGGTGGTTATAGGCTGTATTTTATCCCGGTTACTTCATTAGTACACCCGTGCGAAGCTGGGACGTGCTGCTACTGCTAGTGTTAAATAATCGTGCTTCATGATAATGATCTATTGCGCACTATTTATTTAACTTTCAAAACTATCGTGAATTGTACTAGATTATAATCACACGGGAAATTACTCACGTAAAAATAAAGTCGATTTCCATACCGACAATGTTTCGATTCGTCCGGAGAATCTTCATCTGGGTATGAGTATGGTCACTCCTCGCGAGTCACACAGTGATATTTTTACTAATTTCCCTTGTTACTATAATAACACTATTATTCATTGATAAAATCATTCCAAATATTTATAATAAGTTTTGCTTAGCACATAGCTATTTAAAATGTAATCATGTAGTTGTTTATTTTAGGAATAAATGTTACTGCTTACGATTTTATTTTATTTAAGATGTCCTTTAGCACAGATTACATTGTGCCTTTAGGCACTTAACAAATTAAAATAGGCTTAATAAAATGACAAAAAAACTCTTGGCGGGAAAGAAGGGGGAAGATGTAGGGATAGACAGACGAAAGTCCTACGGACATCCGTAAGTTAGTTATAGGAACCAGAGGTTAACCACTAATTTTTACACAAAAATGAAAAATCCCGTCGAAAAGCCCAAGACTGAGTACTTAATATTTTTCATTTAAAATGAAATATGTAGGTACCTAAGTGAAGAAGTGGATGGATTGTGTGAAAGAGGACATGAGTGTGAGAGGAGTGAATTCGGAGTTGGCGAGTGATAGAGATGAATGGAAAAAGAAAACATGTTGGGCCGACCCCACCTAGTGTGGGATAAGGGCAGGGAAATGATGATGTAGGTACCTAAGTGTGGTTTAACAGTACAAAAACATAACTACAAAAATAAGTATCGTGTGAGGATTTATTATAATAAATAAAATGAAACACGTCTGACTATACAATAACAATATATAATGTCTGCAGCGGGCTAGTGGTGCGCGGGCGGCGCGTCGCGCCAGTGGCGCTCCACGAACTTGCGGATGTAATTGTAGGGCTTCGACTCCTTCTCGCCTAGAACATTCTCCACCTGGAAATAAATAACATTTTTAAGCTATTGCATAGCTTCTATCGCGGGTCTTGGCATGGCGTGGAGACCGAATCCAGAAATTCCGTAACGAAATCACCTAACGCTGTCACTTTAGTTCAGCAACTCGCCTCTAGGTGGCATGCAATAGCTTTACCGCTGCAGTCCCCGAGTGCCACACGTCTTTCTTATTAAAATTGGTGGTTTTGACTTCTCTTTCATAGGTCCTAATATTTATTTACGGCGGGTTCTTAAAACCACCATACAGATGGCCGTAGGACTTTCGTCATAGCAACTTTATCCTACTATCCTATCCTACTTCCTACTAATATTATAAATGTGAAAGTTTGTGAGAATGTACCTATGTATGTATGTTTGTTATTCTTTCACGCAAAAACGGCTGGAACGATTGGGTTGAAATTTGGTATGTAGATAGGTGATATCCTGGATTAACACATAGGCTACTTTTCATCCCGATATTCCCGCGGGAACGGGACTTACGCGGGTGAAACCGCGGGGCGCAGCTAGTTATTAATAAAAAAAAAAAAATTGCTAAAGAAAAATGAACAATGTTCGAGATGAGGTATCTGTTTTATGGTAATCTGTGCCTACTACGGTGATGAACCTATTACGGACGTCCGCATGTTGATTATAGAAATTGGGTAAAGCTGTGAAAGGAAGAGAGATGGGCCAGTAAGGCCACAAAACATTTTTGATGCCAATCTTTCTAAGGATCAATAGTCTACAGTCCGGGAAAACCACACTCAGCAGTTTGTAATACACTAGCAGCACGTCCCGCCCGGCTTCGCACGAGTGTAATAATGAAGCTAGCGGGATAAAATATAGCCTATGACCACCCGGACAGTCCATTCTACACACCCATGAAAGAAATTTTGAAATCGGTCTAGTAGTTTTGGAGATTACCTCCGTCAAACAAACAAACTTTTACCTCTTTATAATATTATTATTATTATAAGTGGCGAATGGCAGTCGCGAAGGGAGGCCTATGCCCAGCAGTGGGCTGATAAAAAGGGCTGATGATGATGATGATGATAATATTAGTATAGATTACCTTATATGGTGGTATGATGATGACCTCGTTGTAGACCCTAATGTTTTGTCCGCTCCAGCACACGTCATCGATGACGCGCGCGATCGCGAGGAACAGACGCTGACCCTCGGGGTCCAAGCATGCTGCCAGCGCTGACACCTACAACATCATATATTTTTAAAAGAAAGAAAGAAAAATATGTTTATTCTGTAGGACCTCAAAGATCACTTAAAAATGTACAGTCTTTTAAGCTAGGTGACTCTATTGCCTGTTCCAACACAACTCCTTACACCAGGGAAAGAATCGAGAGACTACATTTTTAAGTGATCCTTGAGGTCCTACAAAAATAAACATATTTTCCTTTTTTTCTTTCACTTTTAATGGATAATTAATCATGTATTATTCATACTTTACTCGGTTTCGAGGATAGTATCAATACCAACAGTAAACTGGTGGTAGAGCCTCTGATTATTTTAGAAGCTCGACAAAAGCTGTACTTCACAGCAGAGTAAGTCTCTAATCTGAAAGTTATTCTGGTAATGGTGTTTGTAAGCCATGTTTAAAGATCACCGACTGTAAAATGCTTCACTCAGTATAGCTCGAGTTCAATCTATCAAGAGCAACTCAGTCAGAGATAAGTATAACTCAGTAAGATATTTCATATGAAAGCTGCATAGAATTGCATCAGCTTTTACGAGAATAAGACTATCATTTACCATAACACAAAGTTGCTTAGCTTGGGACTAGATGATGCAGTCTAAAAGTTTGAGGTTTTCAACATTTATTAAGAGGAAACAAAAGTAATCAATACCTAATAATAATAAATAAATAAATATCCTTGGACATTCCACACAGCGTCATCTAGTCCCAAGCTAAGCAACTTAATGCTTGTGTTATGGTAACCAGATGACTGATATAATACTTAGATACATTTTTTTTTTGTAAATACATACACATTATATATAGAAAACACCCAGACACGAAACAAATATCTGCAGAACATGCAAACATTTGTCCCGTAGCGGGGATCGAACCCGCAACCTCCGCATCTCAGCCGGGCGTTAACACAACTGCGCCACAGAGGTCGTCAAAAGGTAGGAATATGCGGTACTCACCAGTCTGCGTTTATTTTCTATAGAATTCCGGACTCTTGTGTTCAATCTATGGAGGTTGAGAGAAGCGGGCGCCTCGGGCACTGTGGTCACCTCCTTCTTGATCTGAACGTCGGAAACCAGCGACAGATTCACGATGTTCACGTCGTGACGCTTTGGATTACCGCTCGATGACGGACATTTCAATATTAGCATTTTAGTCTGAGGATCAAATGCGAGAACCTCCCCTTCTATATCTTCATTGTAGCAAGTCCGCGTGGCGACTATACTGCCGATAGTGAAGCAGTCGGAAACGACCGTGGACATTTTCGCCTTTATTGAGCAGCCGCGAGCATGTATTGCTGTTTTTAGCTAAATTTTGTGTTAGAAAATTGTTTTGTTACGATACGATGTGTGATCCGCCATTGATTTTTACTTTTTAATTTTTTGACGTTTTCGTTCGGAAACTCGATGACAACTTTAGTCAGTGTTGCACACTACAACAGCAATAGGAGTGTTTTTTTTTGTTTAAAATATTAATTTGCCCTTGATTTTGTTAACTAGATTTATGAGTAAGTTTTTATCCTAACGATTTTATAATAAATAATAATATGTAATAATAATAATATAAATATGTACTCTAGTTAGGATTGCAAAAAAATATCTAAGAGAAACCGTCGTCGTCGTTGGAACCTAACATTGAGAGAGTTCCGACACCGACACGGGCTTGACTTGATACAGAGATCTTGATTGAAGAATCCGGCAGTTCATTAATATCCTTAATCCTTACCTACTATCCCTACTAGTAGGGAAGCACCTGTCCAAGGATATTTATTACTTTATATCTACTTAAATTAAGAGGGAAATAATTTAAATGGGTGAAATCAGAAGAAAAATAAAACAATTTATACAAGCTAGCATTTAAAATATTTATTAAAACTTAAAAAATCTACTCTCTACAAACGAATGCTATATAAATGAAAAAACTCCTTTAAATTAAACCATTTAAAAGACATTGACATCATGTTCTGTCGTTTTTTGGTCATTTGGAGTAACAAAAGAGACAAGTAACAATTTTCTCTTACATATTAATAAAATAAAACCGAAATTATCTTTCTTTAAATAAAAATAATTTTAAATCACAGTAAAGAGCGTGATATTTATAAATATTATGTTGAGACTTTTGCTTTATTCACAAAATTTCATGAAACTAAACAATTTACGATGTATGAGATACATACACACACCAAATAATTTTACCTAAAGTTCGTTTTTTACAAAACCTTTTTGCGAATAAAGCACTTAATATATAATATTTAAATGTAATTGGATATAAAACGTACCTACATACAAATATTACATACCAATAGTACTACTTTAACCTCTAAGTGCAGCATATTTTGTATTTTACCTTTAAAATGGACAAACTTCGCAGAGACCAGATACAATCCATCAGAATTTACCATGTTATTCGGGTAAATGGCAAAGTGCTGGCAGCCCCCACTTCATCCGCTGTTGAGTTAGCAAATGTTTTTGTCTTGCTCTCTCATGGAATTAAAAAGAGATGGCAACAGATTTGAGTATACATAGATAGACATAGTACAAAAACAAAAGATATACAACAACAAATTTTTAGCAGTTTTCCGTTACATTTTTTAAGCTTTTTTCGCTAAAATTGTTATTTAAACGCTTATTAAGACTTTTACAAATTACAATAATGAATGAATAATATAATGAAAGGTTTACAAAAGAAATAACACTTTGTGTGCCGTAATCTTTGAGTTTTTGTCTGATCTCAAGAATTCTCTCACGAAGATGTTTTCATGAAACACATCACATGAAATAAATGGATTTCACAGTCAAAGTGATAATTTATAAGTAAATGAATTTAAAATCTTTTTACTTTCAAACTTGAGGTACAAAGCTATTTTTTGATCCTAGATCAATTGATTCTATGTGATCCTTGAGGTTCTTATATAAATGATTTTGAGTTTGGATTAAATTCTGAAAATCTACAAGGTTTTAGAAAGCAACATTGTTAGGTTTTTAAAAATCACTTTGACTATGACAGGTGATATTTTTAACTTAAGACTAGGACCTATATTATATAAAAAATATTTAATATTTTTTTCAAGATTAGCGTTACTGTCGTTTTAATTTCTAAGCTAATCTTGGGATTAATTTTGGGCTATCTATAGATATGATTTTACCATCTTTGGATAGTTCAACTGCATACAATTTTTTTTATTGTTAGTTTTTCTTTTGGGTGATATTTTTATGTTATTATTATCAAAATATTCTTAAAAACTCATCATCATCTCCCTGCCCTTATCCCACTAGGTGGGGTCGGCACAACACGTTTCTTTCTTCCATTTCCCTCTATCGCTCGTCATCTCAGTACTCACTCCTAAAATATAAAAACTAAAACATACATAATTTATTGATATGACAGTGCAATCTTGGATCAGTTGAACTATCTACATGCAAAAATCTATACGGCCTAACGGAATCTACTTAGTCACAAAATAAAATTTAAATTCTAAACGAAAATGCTTAAAAATTAAAACATCAGCAACTTTGGAAATTGTGTAGTAAAAATACAAAAGTGGTAGAAACTATAACTACATTTTTTTTCTAGTTTAAAAAAAGTTTATTTCTAACATCCCATACAAATCGTACTGTATATATATAGCCTATCACCACACTGGTGATTTCACTGACAATTATTGTTAGTAGGAAAAAATCGTGAGGAAACCCGCGGCTAGTCAGCCCCACACGTATTGACCATGTCTTTCCTGTGGATATGGCCGGCTAAGCTGAGATGGTGCTACAAGCCTATTCCATCTCAACAATGTCCCAGGCACTACAGTGTCCCGTTAAGTGTAGGCAAATATTGCCTCCTGACGCTGTATAAATCATCTAGTTAAGATGTAAAGGCCTGTTTCTATATTTTGATAAAAACCCGGTCGATTACCTTTGAAAGATTGTAAAAGAACCAATGATGGAAGTACTAGGCTATCATAACTTGCGAGAGATTTTTTTATATTTATTGAACTATGTTTGGAGTTTGTGAGACCAGTTTCGTTCAACACTTCTTGCTTGTTATGACAACCTGGTACTTCAATGAATCACTATTTCTATAACCGACTGCAAAATAGTAGCCGGTTGTATGTTCCACAGTATGTATATTTTTCAACCGATTATTCAGTCAATAATGGACATGTTTTGATATAACTTTTTGAGCGAGAATAGAATTTGAGTATCTGAGAAGAATCTCCTCTCAGAATGAACCTGAAGTGGATAAAAATTGGTCTTATAATATTGTTATTTTGGCATAAGTCAAGTTGGTCGTTAATACAGACATGCAATTGACCAGTGTGGTGATAGGCAACACGTACTCGGTTCAGTCTTGACTCAGTTAATGGCGATCAGTCGCGGAGGAAGCATCCCTTTCTTGCTCAGCCAGACGCTGTAAAGATAAATAAAATCAATTAAAATTATCACAATATTTACAAGCGGATTTTTAAATAAAATATGTTTGGAAATTCTACACAGCGTCATCTAGTTCAAAGCTATTAGCAATTTAAATGCTTGTGTTATGGTAACATTATCTATCGATATACTACAAAACCGATTGCGATCAAATTCGGAATATAGGTAGCTTAAGACCTGGAATAACTCATAGGCTACTTTTTATCCCGATATTTCCGCTTCATTAGCACACCCGTGCAAAGCCGGGACGTGCTGCTAGTATAAATATATAGGACATATATAGATATATGTATTGTGCTAGTGTATATTGAGTGTATATACAATACTGTGTATATTTACCCGAGTCCAGCGCCGAGCAGCAAAGATACGAGGTTGGTGACGATGACAGCGGCGATCGCACCGCGACTGAAGAGACACGAGCGACGGACGGACAGGCAGTGACTCTGAAATATATATACAAAGAGATTTAAAAAGACGTGTGGCACTCGGGGACTGCCGCGGTAAAGCTATTGCATGACACCTAGAGGCGAGTTGCTGAACTAAAGTGACAGCGTTAGGTTTGTTCGTTATGGAATTTCTGGATTCGGTCTCCACGCTCAAGGCCCGCGATAGAAGCTATGCAGTAGCTTAAAAAACTAGTGTTACCTGCTGCATAGTGGGTGCTTGTTGCTCCAAAACTTCGATAGATGAGGTGGCAGAGGGCGGGCCCCTCGCTGCGCTCGTTGGATGCTTGAACCGCCAGTCCCTGAGATAACAGATGTAGAATTTACAGATTTTTATAATAAACTAGCAGCACGCCCTGGCTTCGCACGGGTGTACTAATGAAACTACCGAGAAAAGGTAGCTACTTTTCTATCTATCTATCTACCCAGCCGGTAACACCCACTGCTGGGTAAAGGCCTCTTCTCTATCACGCCACTCTTGGCGATGTTGTGCCATCCTACTTTTAAGCTACTTTTAATGAGTAAAAAATTTAGCCCACCCTGTATACTCAGACTTACTTGGGTGGTAGTTGGTCGGGTCGGCTACTCCATTCCCAAACCCAGTCATTCGAGTCATCCTGAAAAGAGAAATTTTATCATTTTTTACAATTAATATACATAACAAAATAAAAAGGTAAGCGATAAGGCCGCCCATTGTACATTTTTAACTTTGTTGTAGGTAATTATTTTATTTGTTATTTTTAATTTAAGGTGTGCAATAAATAATTTTTCATTCATTCATTCATTCAAAATATCCTTGGACATTCCAGGCAACATCGTTCGATCGTATATTAATTCAGCATCTTCTAGTCCCAAGCTAACATAATGCTAGGGTTATGGTAAATGATCAGTGGTATTTTACTTCTTAAAGACATTTTTACATACGGAATGCTGTTTTGACTATGTCGTCGACTCAAAAAAAAACATTTAATATAAATGATGTATGGAAGGAGAAAGGGGAGACCTTTGCCTAGCAATGGGACAGTATAGGATAAGTAAAAAAAATAAATGATGACTTACTCTCCAGCAGTTGATGTAGACACCTTTGAGCTCGTCCTCCGTTGAAGGCTCCAGGTTGGGACTGTTCGGCGGCGACTTCGGACTGGAAATAACGAAATAGTGCTTTACATTCAATGGGAACAATGATACAATTGTTTTTTATACACTAGCAGCACGGGTGTACTGATAAAACTACCGGGATAGCCTTTAACCACCCGGACAGTCCACTCTACACATCAGTGAAAGAATTTTTGAAATTGGTTGTGTAGTTTCGGAGATTACCTCCGTCAAACAAACAAATTTACCTCTTTATAATAGAAGTATAGATAATATAATATTAGTATAGATTTTCTTTTCATTAATAAAGATTTGTGAATATAACATAGGTATAAAGAATGTCTTATTCTTTTTCCTGACGCTGGCTGTATAAAACATCTATACTTCATTTCTTGAAGCGAGCTAATAGGAAGATAAAATAAACTCACGTGGTTGGTTGTCAAAAATAATTGTCTTTTCTCGGATTGGCTAGATTTGACAATTGACAATCACGAGAACATCATAATTTTTGACGGCCAAATCACGTGCGTTTATTTTTCCTCCTATTAGCTCGTTTCAAGAAATGAAATATAGTAAAGATGTAAAGGCCTAAGTTGATTCTGGTAAATACAAACTTGTGCTCTGAGCATCCCGTGAAACCCTGTCAAACGGGACCGTATGCTAACCTGTTTTAAAACTAAAATAAAATAACTAGCTGTGGCTAGCCTTTGAACACCTACTTAAGCACGATTTCTTTAACTAACGTACGGATGGCCGTAGGTCCATCACCATTACAACTTTGTTTTTTCAACATAAAATGTATGAAACTTTTTGACTGATAACAACATTGTTATGGCGAAAGTCCTACGGACATCCGTAAGTTGGTTATAGGAACCGGCTGTTAGGAGACGTAAGACGAAGACGGGGCGTAGACATTTGTCTATACCACGTCCCTTTCATACAAAATGTATAGAAGCGTCGCGACGCAAAACATACAGAAGAGACAGGGCGCAGGCGCAACTATTTACTTCCGCGACGCGTCCTTGTCTTACGTCTGTTTCTGTCTGTCCTGCACTTTACGACCGAATACTCAAACGCTACTGAAGTGGTGCTTATCTATGACATAATTTGTCATTGTCCATACCTATAAAAAACTTAATGGTTAACACGGCCTTAAATATTTAATTAGTGTTTTAGTATTTGGTCATAACTAGTTTCGAGTTGCAACCAAATCTGTTAAGTAGTTTTTGAATGACTTGTAAAAACATCTTTATATGTATAACACAAGCTTCCAGCGGTGGTGCTCTCCTGCGTTACGGTTCACTTCTATCCGCGGGTGAGTGTGGATAGATTATAAGAGCCAGCAAAGGTACTAGGGTATCATATAACGTGTGGTGGCGACGAGACGCCGGGCACTTGAAGGGTATCGTGGGGGAACAAGGTTCTATAGAAATAAAGCAGCAATTTTTTTTATTAAATTTAGAAAGAGAGTGATTTTCAGCACTCTCTATACTTCATTTCTTGAAGCGAGCTAATAGGAAGGAAAATAATCTCACGTGATTGGTCGTCGAAATTCATTGGATTGGCTAGATTTGACAATTGACAATTGATTTGACAATCTAGCCAATTACGAGAAATACAATTATTTTCGACGACCAATCACGTGCGTTTATTTTTGTTCCTATTAGCTCGATTCAAGAAATGAAGTATAGGTACATTTCTGTTCGTAACTACATCCATGATAGAACTTTAAAATTTTATTGGACCTACTTCGGGAGTACCTTACCTAACCTATTTATGTATACTCTTTAAAAAATAACAATTTCGGTTCACTGACGGCATAATCGATAAACATACACATAACATTACCTCCTCCTTTTTGAAGTCGGTGAGAAGTTAAATGATCACGACATTATTAACACGGAACGGTAGTCGTATTCTTCTCAGATCTTTAGGCAGTTTGATCCTTTTAAGACGTCTGAGTTATGTACCAAACACATATTTGGCACATACCCACATTTTGTTAACATTACATACGTGACAGATTGCAAGCCTATCGACGCTATCGTAACTGTTAATTCATTCCAAAAAGTTTATCAATATCCCCAAAAGTACCAGGAGGCCAGACCCCACCAAGAGATCAAAATACAAGCGAGCAAAAGTGAAAACGTTATGATACAAAACTACCAGGGCGTTATGAAACGATAGGAGATGGTGATTGAATGAGGCTGCGAAGCTGACGTAAAGCAGTTACGCAAGTACTAAATCCAATTCGTTCAAGTTGTACCGACAACAATGAGATGAATGATATCGACCTTGAAGTCGCACGTTAACCAGTGTGATGATAGGATTGAAAGTCAACTTTCGTAACTTGGAATTTTGAAAATGCGTGGCAGAACCAAAACATACAAAACCGACTACAGCCCCTCTACAAACCGAAAATGATGCTATTTCTTAAACTTTCGCGATCACAATTGATACTTTTGAAAATATAAACACAGTCTGGCCGCGACCACGGCTATTGTACGAGTAGTAGTCGAAACGTCGGGAAATAAATAAGGTAATTAACGCGATAAAAACCTGTGTTTATAGAATTATAGGTATATTTCAAAAGTACGAAAACGATGCATCTTGCCAATTATCGTAGGTCAGCGTACGTTGGTGGTAACTGAATTAGAAAGATTAACCAACATAAGCTGACCTGCAATGATTGTCCCGTTGCATTGTTTTCGATTTTAGAGGGGCTGTTTCATAAGAGACCAATTTTCTGCACTCACAAAGTGCATTTCTGTTCTTGACTCCGAAGATCCTCATCAGGTCCTCAATTTCTTTTTAAAGAGATCTCTTCATCAATCAAAAAGGTTTTGCAAAATCATTGACTGATATGAGACCCTAGTTTACACGATAAGTACATCGCGAGCAAAGCTGCGGGCGGAAACAAGTCATCAGTAAGTAGAACAATCTTTAATCGTATGTGGGGAGAGCCGAGATCGACACAAGCCAGACGTAGCTGAGACAAACCAGTCCTTGTGTTAAACAAAGATAAACTAAAAATAACACTAACTAATGTTTATTGAGGTTCAAATCGTTACTGACTGAATAGTGAAATGAGGGCAGGGCATGTGTAAATAGGACGTGGGCTGAGCACGGATCTAGTATAGTATAAGTCGCGCCACGTAAAAAGAACGATGAGGGGAAGTGTCGGGGGTATGTTTGCTGCCGCGTCACTCGCTCACGCACCAATAGCACGCGCTATTTCAATGGTGTGAAGACTGTGAAGTGCGCCGCGTCACCCCTCATCTCTTGATCCTCATCTCTTTATTACTCAGCAAGACCTTTTTTTGACCTTTTTTAACCCTTTTGGAGGAGTATAAGGCGTACCTAGGCCATATTGAATTTAGATTTCAATGTCTATTCGTTTCTCAAATTTCACCAACTTCCAAAAAAATCCATAAAATAATTAGAAATTATCAAATTATCTAATCAACAGGATCATCGTTCCATCGCGTGGGTGACAGCAATGCAAAACCATTGATTAGCTACCAGGAATGCATAACGCGTGCGGTGATCTCATTACAATGCGGCTTCCTCGCATTGTGGCCTAATTAGGCCAGCCTTGTTTACTCAGTGGGAGTTAGATGTAGGAATAGGAAATGCCTACTTGAAGGTCGTATTCTTTTGTTTTAGAAAGTTAAAGAAAATCATGATTGTTAGCACCTAATTAGGTAATTATGATCTATCGTATCCTGATAGTAAATCAGCAAGGCTATTGCCAACTTGTCGCGAAATCTAATCACCATCTAACTCTGACAATATACTTATAATGAAACTACCGGGTGCTACCGGGATAAAATATAGTCTGTAACCATTCCGACAGTCCATTCTACACATCGGCATCGGTGAAAGAATTTTTGAAATCGGTTGAGTAGTTTCGGGCATTACCTCTATCAAACAAACCAACATTACCTCTTTATCATATTAGTATAGTAGTATGGATTTTATTTCGCAACCAATTAGACAATAGCCCTGCAGTAGGAGGAGCAAGTTTGTTGACCCATTGATTTGGAAGTACACTACCATGAAGGCCGTGGATTCATTCGACCGACGACCTACAGGAAGTACTAAGGTCGCATAAGCCTAAAATAGTCTACATAAGCGTGATCGCTTTACAATACAAATACATTCAAGCTTTCAGGCCTAAATATATTCACTAGCAAGTACCAGGCGATCAGAACTGGACAAGAGGTCGCCGAACCGTGATTCATTGAAGATGCTTGCGCACAAAGAACTTGCGTACGTAAATGAAGGGTGACTCGACCATAATAGGACGAAAGAAGGTAGAGTGCAAGTTTGGCAAAATGAATAAACAGAAGATTTCAAAACAATAAGACGCCATCCGTTGCTGCCAAGGTCATGCATTAGTAACATTAGTTTGAAATCGTGAACTCGGAGTTCAAAAGTGTGCATCTAATGAATGTGTACCAGGAATTCATATTGTTTTATCCTATTCAAAGTACCAGGCAACTAAAAGTCATGTAGAGGCAAACCATAAATAGACATGAATTGCCGAAAACAAACTTTATGACAACTTACAGAAATACTAGGTAACCATAAGTAGACAGAAGTCACACCTGTTTCCGACAGCAATAGGTCATCTTTCAAGCAGAACTACCAGGCAACCATAGATATTCAGGAGGTACTGACCTGCCTTTGACGCTGGACGCGCGAGAGTGCCTCACGGATGAGTCTCGACTCTCTCTCTGAGCTTCCCTCAGCAGTCTGATGTACTCATTCTCCACGGCGGCGAGACCGCTGCCTGAGTTGAGTTCCACCCACGATTCTGCAAAGAATAAAATAGATGAGACAGGTTTATTACATTTTTATACAAACGATTTATATGCCTACTATCTGAACATTTTGTGAAGACCTGGAATCTAAAACCATACAGGATGGATGTCCAAAAAACTGCCCATAACAATTTTCAACCTGTCATACAAAATCTATGGAAATACTCGAAAAAAATGTCCCAAAAACTGAACTAAATGTAGGTTAGCCAAACTGAACTCTATGCCTAAACATCCATGGAATCCATGTATTTAATTCTAAATCAAAACACAGGATGTCATGGCGTTGGTTAATTATACCATCACTGGCACGGCTACATCCGTCCGAGTGACGTCACTGGGGTTGTAAACAAAAGTGTACTGGACAATCACAACGGACGGTTAAATAAGTGCTAAACAGGCTTTCAGTTTTCCCCCCTTAAAAGAAAAAACTGTAAACCTCTAAGAGAAAAACATCAGGGGGAAAACTAGAGTCCCGGCTTTGCGCGGGTGTACTAATGAAATTACCGAAAATGCACTATAGTTAGCTCAACTGATCCAGGCAAAAGACACTGGCAGAATTGGCGCGCTGAATGGTGTATAAACTGCGTCTATCGGACTTGTTTCATTGAATCTAAACGGTTGATTGAAGTGTTGATAAAACATACTCGTAGTGTTTGCGTGATGATGGTTATTCATTGCAATCTTTATGTATCAGCAAATTAAAACCACCTGGTTTCCCGTCACTACACACTATCTATACTCGCTCGCTCGTTCGTATGAGCAAAGAAAGAAAGAAAGAAAAATATGTTTATTTCGTAGGACCTCAAGGATCGCTCGAAAACGTACAGTCTTAAAAACTAGTTGACTCTATTGCCTGTTCCAAAACAATTCCCTACGAGCAAGTGGCCAACTCTGGTGACGGAGTTTTTAGGCCGCCTAAAGGCCTAAAAATAATAAATAACTATCTATACAGTACGCGAATAAGTTAACCGATCTATCAAGAAGGTCTCAAACTTCGCTACAAGCGCTTAATGAAGTAGGTATAGTTATGTACATAAATTATCGACCATTCATCATTGTCAGTGTGTCGTACGGAGGGTCAAGGAAAGACACACGTATTTTACAATGTCAACAGAAATGTACTCGGTCTTATGACTAGCGTCCCGGCTTTCCACGGGGGTGTACTAACGGAATAAAATATAGCCTTAAAGCACTTAATTAGGCTCAATTTTAATTTTAAGTACACTTGTTAATATTTACTTTGCGATGTAAATTAATTACAGCTGCAAAAGACAAAACAGATGAGTCACTTGACATTTATTGTCTCCATTCACCCATCACCCTTGTGGAACAAAAGAATCGATAAGACGCATCTACGTCACTACTCTTTGACTCTTTTGTTCCAGCCATAGATGATATGCAGTTTCGAAAGCCAGGATCAAAAAATAGCCTTCTATTCTGGTGCCTGAGGTTCATTTTGCAATTGCGACTGTGACTGGTTTTGAGTATCTCTTGGTGGGTTATGCTTGCCTGGTATTTTGAGGTGAAACGGGCTGTGATTTCAAACGATTTTAGGCCTCCAGGGCTACGCCCCTGATCAAAATCACATTAATTTGTTCACTTGATTGAGATAATAGTCAGCCATTGTTATGTAGACGATGATTATATTTCCTGCTAAAGCCGCGTTGACACGATCAGAGCCAGCTCGGACCAAGCTCGGACCGAGTGGACTCGTAGGAGCAGCTTCATAAGAGTGTACTAGGATAGCTGTTGAAATTATCATAGTTCACTCGGATCATTTTCGTCATTATTCCAATTATTTTTATCAGTCAACATCGAAAAACGACGGATTTAGTGCGAAGTGGCATCGGAATTGTCGCAGACTTGCTGATAGATGAGCTAAGACGGGAAAGAGATAAGGCATCTCGCAAAAAGACAAGAATTTGGACTCGCTCGTGGATTCTACGCCGGTTGTTGTTATTAGCCGCCATTTTGTTTTCCAACTCGTATATGAGCTAGCTCGGATGAGTAGAACACGGTCCGAGTCTACTTAGATCGGACGCCGTCGTCCGAGTGGGCTCGGATTAGAGGTTGCTACATTCCAAGTTGCGTCCGAGTAGATATCCGAGTTCACTCGGTCCGAGCTGGCTCTGATCGTGTCAACGCGGCTTAAGTAGATAAAAAGAGGTTTGGTATTGTTCGTCCCTTTTCATAACAAATACTAGTTTCAAACTAGTTTTGGACACAAAGGATCATAAAATCCTACACACTACCTACACAACCCCTACACTACAACATTTATTTCTCGTTCTTAATAATGTTAATTTGTCTTATTTATAGCCTATCCCAACTCGCCCGCGGATCCACCAAGCCGAGTGTTTATTTCATTTGAAGCCTTAATAATGTTAATTTGTCTTATTTATAGCCTATCCCAACTCGCCCGCGGATCCACCAAGCCGAGTGTTTATTTCATTTGAAGCCTATCAGTGACTCGTATTTTTAAGCCACAAGCCTCCGTCATGGCATTAGACAGTTCAGAACATCACGTCTAGCATTAAGCACAAACTTAAAATCTTGAAAAGCAAACAAAAACTCTTTGCATTCCATCTGTTTCCATTTAAAATCCTTGGTTTTATCTGCACTTTGTTCAACAACCTTGAACCTGCTAGGTTAACTTTTAAGGTCGCTCTGAATGTAGAAAGTTAAAACATGTTAACTTACACATGAATACTCAATAGTAGATTGCTATAAGGTGAGAAAGGCACATTTTCGATGCAGGAGATTATTTATCGCGCTGATGGGTAGAATGCCACTAAAAGTGTTAATCATTCTACTAGCAGTTTTTTTTTGCATAATTTAAAATTCATGCTAGGATTCACTAATTCATGTAATTATGCTAGCTTCATGCTAGTGAGTTAGATTTCATTGACATGTCACAAAAGAAATGCCAAAATTGCAGGTGACATTTTAACTAATTGACAGTTATTTACTTTCCAGTCCTAGGGCCGCAAGTAACTTTGCGACCCTAGGGACGCAAAATGCTACTTTGTACCCTATGATCAGGTAACTTCATGCGTACATTCCGTGTATAAGTAATGAAATCCTGTTATGCCATGATCGCCGGGTACTTCTGGAACCGGTATAGCATACAACGAGTTTCACTAAAATGACCATGACCTTATTGAGCTTTTAAGATTCTTTACCGTGTTAAAAATAACATTCTTGTTTTGATAATGATTTTGAATTGTTAACTTATTTTGACAGAAATTTGTATGGAAAATGTTTCGACACTTATTTTTGATAGTATCGGAAGGTTCTGCTCGCCTGGTATTCTTTCTTACTTGTTTGATGTCATTCACCGGTTAGGTACTCCATTTCATCTATTCTTTGTCGGTTATGTTTGCCTAGTATATTTTTTTCGAGTTAGACAAAGTTAATACTGAACAATATTGGAGATTAAAGTCACCATCCCACAGATTACCTACATAAGTCCTATCCAAATAGTGACCGCATATAAAATAGTAATCAAAATGTATTAATTAAACCAAGATTTCGCGCACTCAGATTGCGGCTAATTACATTAGCCAGACTTTCCAAATATTTACACTATTCAATGTTCATTCGCAAACGGCCGACCATTAGCAAGTCATATGACGCATTCTCTCACGCCAATACTTTTTAACCGACTACCGAGTACCGAGTAGGTTTGCCCAGCACCTAAATCCACCCCCTCAGCTTAGCCGGCCATATCCACAGGAAAGACGATGGTCAGTACGTGTAGGGCTGACTAGTTTTTTTTTTGAAAACGATCACTTTACTTTCGCAACAAGTTAGGCAATACCCCTGAAATGTCAACAAAAGCTCTTAAAGTGACATGAACATAAAATGAAACGAAATATTTTCTAGACCATTTTAAACCCACAATTTGCAAGCTTATCATACCACTCACATTCTACTACGTAGGTATATGCTAAATACAGATTTACATACACATTATTTTTAAATAGATTTATGCCATGCTATGTTACCGCACCCTGGAAAAACAGTTGTGAATATATTTATTTACTTATTTGTCTACATCTTTACTAATATTATAAAGAAGTAATATTTGTTTGTTTGTTTGACGGAGGTAATCTCCGAAACTACTCAACAACCGATTTAAAAAATTCAATCATCGATGTGTAGAATGGACTGTTGGGATGGTTATAGGCAATATTTTATCCCGGTAGTTTCATTAGTACATCTGTGCGAAGCCGGGACGTGCTGCTATTATCAATACACCTAAGCCACATGGTGCTACAAAAATATGAGGATCTGACGAGAATCTTCGGAGAACCAGGGGAGGAGATTAACCCTGAGAGCTGAAAATGCAGGAGAATGCTCCATTCTACGATATGGATGCATGTTTTATAGCAATTTTAATTTTGCCGTTTGTTTTACTATGAAATATAAAAAAAAATCATTTTTTGACATGTAAACGTTAAACGAACACACGTCTATAAAAGTGTCCAATTAAATATAGGCTACGAAGCTTGGCGTGCCGAGTTTGCATGATTTACCGCACAAAGTTATTTGTCCTAAATTTAATTAATATTTAAATCACACACAAGTAGCATTTTTTTTATTAACCTTTGTTGTCCCACTGCTGGGCAAAGGTCTACCCCGCCCCCAATTCTCTACAACCATCTGTCCTTTGATACTTCGTGCCAATCTCTCTCAAAAGAGTCTAGTATTTTGTAGGTCCATAAAAATAATTCAGAAACAAAGAAAACAAACCAAGCTCATCCTCAGCCGGCAAACACTTCGGTTCCGTCATTGTCAATATCACAATCAAAATAGTACGTCACTTAACTGCGCAAAACACTCACTTTTACTCAAAGTAACACGCGACTTTATAGCGGAGCAATCGCTGGCGCGTCTGTCCGCGCCGAGCGTTCGAGCGAAACTGATTCAAATTTTAATTATAGAACGCGTGTAGTGTAGGTAAACAAATGGTGGCGTGGTTGCGATTGCGTAGGCGCAGACCGACGCCACGTATTGTTTATATTGTGAACAAACAGGTGAATGTACAATGAACATGCTACTGCAATATCGTTGAGATTGAGATAATGCGATGCAAGATACTATTGACGGAAGTCTGTCTCAAATCTCAATGTCACACTTTTCCTTTAATTCTTAAAACACTGAACATTTTGTACTACGCCTAAAAATTTTGCTACACGTTCTAGATCTCTACAAAATACCTACCTTGTGCATATTGGACCAGTAAACTTATATTAGTTCTTTTCGTTGTATTATTTCGTATTAATCTCTTTTCGTTGCAATATTATTATGGGTAACAAGTAAAAAACATATTTGAAAACTACATTAAATTGTCAAATTTTTAAGAAAAGACCATTAGATTCGGAGAAATGTACCTAAGTAGAAAAGTATTAAACAATTTCAGCCTTTTGAAGTTTTGACTCTTCAAACTCATACGTTTTAGAGGTCGCAGTTTCGCCTACTTTTCTGGAAATTTATTAAAAAAAGACGTGTGTCACTCGGGGACTGCCGCGGTAAAGCTATTTCATGCCACCTAGAGGCGAGTTGCTGAACTAAAGTGACAGCGTTAGGTGATTTCGTTACGGAATTTCTGGATTCGGTCTCCACGCCAAGGCCCGCGATAGAAGCTATGCAATAGCTTAAAATAGGCGTAAAGAGGAGACACCATCTACATCTACATCTGTAGTACATTTTCCAACTTTTCCACCACGTCTTTGAATACTACATTGACACAAAGGAATAATGGTAACGGTGAATGTTTAAAATTAAATTGCATATGAGTGTAAATATTTGTGTAACGCGAACCCTTTGTTTAAACATTTTAGAGCACAAAGGTTAGAAGGAAGAAAGGACTGAAGAAAGAAGAAAGATATTTAAAGTAGAACAAAGGGTTGTTTTGTATATTTGAGTTTCTAAAATTAAGAAATCGAAGTAATAAAGAGATGCAGATTGTGTAAAAGGAGCGAGTACTGAGATGAAGAGCGATAGAGGAAAATGGAGGAAAGAAACATGTGCCGACCCCACTTAAGCCCGATTTCTGATGTAAGGGCCTGAATTTATTTTAGAAACATATGTTTTTGCGTCATGAATGCAATACTTTTACAATTGTAAACAAATATTTCATCAGATATTCATAGAAATTACCTACTTCTAGCTAATCATCTAAATCTGTTTCAATCTGTCTGACTGAAAAGGAATTATTTTATGTTACGAACACGTCACATGACGTGGGAACATGCACGTTTCCACCATTATCTAATCCAAAATGTATGAACATACTATGTTAAATGCTGTTTGAAATGTCCAGCATATTTTCTACTAGCTTACTTTTTAACTTATGGGAGGTGAAAGTGAAATTTATATGAGGACTAGCAGCGCGTCCCAGCTTGGCACGGGTGTATAATGTATATATTAAACTATTGGGATAAAATATAGCCTATAACCATCCCGACGACAGTACATTCTACACATCGGTGGAAGAACTTTTGAAATCGCAGATTACCACCGTCAAACAAACATTAACTCTTCATAATATTAAATACAGATAAGCACCACTTAAGTACCGTTCCAGTTAAGGAACGTAAGTCTGCAAGACCGATTATCTTATTTTGATTGACGCTACGTGACTCCAGCCTCGTCTGACCTACGTTCATTGATTCGAGTCTGAAGATGGGCTGATTCATTTGACACTGTGACTTTGAACCGAAACTGGAAGAATCTTTACTTTGACTGACTTCTGAGACTTTTCAGATTGTTAAGGGATCATTGTAAAAAAAGTTAGTACCAACGACCCCCCAATAGTCTAACTTGTACCAAATAATGTTTTTTTTTACTTTCTTTCTTACAATAAATGACGACTTCACTTACTTCAAAATATCTTATCTATACTAATATTATAAAGCGGAAATGTTGGTTTGTTTGTTAGTTTGACGAAGATAATCTCCGAAACTACTCAGCCGATTTCAAATACTCTTTCACCGATTTGTAGAATAGACTGTCGGAATGGTTATAGGTTATATTTTATCCCGGTAGTTTCATTAGTACACTCGTACATTTATTTATTTATTTATTATTTGTTCTCCCAAAACTGCGCCCACTTAAATCCATTACTTTATTAGCACCACATGTTTATACCCGGCTATACAGTAACAGTAAGCTGTTTTGTTTGTTTTCATTCAGCCTCGACTCGAACCATTCGTCGTATATTGTTACACTTTATTTGTATACTAGTACCCTATTCAATAAGGTAAGTCTCTTTCCCGCGGGAATATCGGGATAAAAATCAGCCTATGTCTCCATCCCTTCAAATATCACCACTTAAAAAACAACTTCGATTTGCCGTGAAAGACGGGCAAAGGTAGTTAGGTTAAGTGTTAGGTATGAACCTAACACTTATGCACGTGTCCTTATGACGTCACAATACACGTGCGCATTCTGAGAAAGGGAATCTTGGCAGCGCTCCCGATATGTATGAGTGAATTTCACTTTTAACTTTTACTACTATAATATACTTCATTTCTTGAATCGAGCTAATAGGAAGAAATATAATCTCACGTGATTGGTCGTCGAAAATAATTGTATTTCTCGTAATTGGCTAGATTGTCAAATCAATTGTCAATTCTAGCCAATCCAATGAATTTCGACGACCAGGCAATCACGTGAGATTATATTTCTTCATATTAGCTCGCTTCAAGAAATGAAGTATAGCACTTAGATTCGCAAAAGTGGTTGGTATTTTTAACCGAATTATAATGCAGTTCTATGTTCCATTAAGGTAAAAGCACCAATCTCCGACAGTGGACCAAAGGATGACACTTTCGAAGAAAAAATTTCTATTAGGAAAAATAAACATTTAATTCCCATTATTATTATATTAAAAGACACATTAGTCTATTAATAATGCGTTGACAAAAACTTAGACACACTTTCAGAAGAAAATTTAAAAATGGCCTAAATAAACAAAAATCAATGCGAGCAGATTGTGATGAGCGCGGCAATTCTTAATGATTTTCTTAAGGGCATTGTTTTTTTACGATTATGATTTTGTTTTATAAATTACTGATTATTGCTACTGTTGGTGTTTATCTGATACATGTATGATATTATCGACGTCTTATGGTCATTTCCTTATTATTTTGGCTAGTTTTTATATCAATTTCAAGGGTGTCTATCATTGGTTCCAAAAACTGAGGAAAACCCAAAAGATGACACATGTGTTTTCTATTCGGGTTTTATCAAATATTTTTTTTCAGCTTAAGTTTTTTAGCTCAATCCGTAATAATCCGTATGGATGGATCCATCCATATCCATCAGTCCATACTAATATTATAAAGGGGAAAGTGTGTCTGTTTGTCTGTCTGTCTGTTTGTCCGTCTTTCACGGCAAAACGGGGCGAATAATTGACGTGATTTTTCGTGTGGTGATAGTTGAAGGAATGACGACTTGACGAGTGACATGGGGGCTTTTTATCCCGATATTCCCGCGGGAACGGGACTTATAGTCAATCAATAGAGTCTGAAAAAAGCCTCGGACGAATTGACGGACAGACGGACGAATCGACGGACGGACGGACAAACCAAACTATAAGAGTTCGTTGTGTATTTTATTTGTTTCATACATTTCATACATCTCATACATCTCATACATCTTATACATCTCATACATCTCAAATATTTCATACATTTCGAACATTTCATACATTTCATACATTTCATACATCTCATACATCTTAGACATCTCATACATCTCAAATATTTCATACATTTCGAACATTTCATACATTTAATACATCTCATACATCTCATACATCTCATACATCTCAAACATTTCATACATTTAATACATTTTATACATCGAGAAAAAACGCTTTATTGTATCACATATTTTAGAGTGTCTACTATTGGTCCCAACCTGTGTCTACCTTTGGGTAATGTGGATTTTTGTGCTGTCATCTATTGGTGCCTCTGACAAGGTTGACAAAAAACTTTTCAAAAAAATTTATATGATAGTTAATAAAGTTTTAACATTAAAAAGTTAAAACGTAATAGTTACTCTAACAGCAGAAATAGTTGTAATTGTTTAATTTTGAAAAATACATTATTTTTTTAAAGAATAAAGTAATATTTGTCCTTAAAGTGTCGGCCATTGGTGCTTTTACCTTATAGGTATACTGACTGATTTATTTTACTAAAGTAAACCTTCTGGAGATGGCGGGACGAACTGTACGCCTTTGAGAGGGTTTGGCAGACGAAAGCACTAGATCGGCGTGACTGGCGAAAACGGAGAGACCTTTGCCCAACAGTGGGACAAGATGGGCTAGTAGTAATAGCAATAAACGAGCCTTTGTATAATTGTGTTTTTTTTTCCTTAATCGGTGTGTGTGACCCACCCAAGTGCTGGGCAAAGGTCTCCCCCAAACGTCTCCACTAACCCCTGTCTCTAGCTAGCTACCACCATTCAGATTTAACTGTGCTATGGTTATAAAATGACACAAATGACATTTCAGAGCTTTTGATCAAACCAAAATGCTTGTCATTTTATTTATTTATTTATTAGCCTTTTATTACAGATTACATTTATTTCTTAACTATGACATCAACAATTTTCAGCACTATTATCTGATTGCCCTTTCATGGCAAAGGCCTCCTCCATCTTCTTCCAATTCTCCCTATCTCTAGCAATTCCGATCCATGTTTTTCATGCAAACTCCTTTAATTCGTCCTCCCACCTTTTGAACTGCCTTCTCCTCTTGCGTTTATTGTAATTGGGAAACCATTCAAAATGCTCCTTTACGCGGTGTATACCTATTACGCAGTACAACTAATTCGCATTATGCCTAAACGTCATTTACAGTTCTCTTTCGGCCTCACTATCTGTTTGCCTGAGTTGCTATAGGACTGCTTAGCTTAAGGACAACTTCGCTATAAGCCTAGGTCTTACATAGCCTACATCGCGTTATGCCTAAAATATGTTTACGTAAGTATTCAAACTTTTTCCTTCTATCTAGCCACTTATGATGTGAGTGGTTTAATTCCAATGTCAATAATACTTCAAAACGTCAACAAAAATTCATTTTCATAATACTTTTGTTGTGATGTGGTTGTGATTTAATTATTATCTCAATATGAATTGTAGAATTCAATATGTAAAAAATAAAAAAGGCGGACTAAACTTATTAAAAGATGGTTATGCGTACACTAAAAACAAATGCAATAACGACGGTTCGACCTTATGGCGTTGCTCGAATAGGAAGAAATGCAGTGCATCTTTGAAGCTTAGTAAGGACAATGTAGTTGATGCCATTAAAGAGCATTCCTGTTCTCCTAATAAAGCTACAAATAAAATTGCTGTAATTACTGATAAAGCTAAAAAAGAAGTATGTCAGAACTTTGGACCGATACCGAAAATATTGGAAAAAGTCGTGCTAAGCGAGAGAAATTCCAGGTCGAACGAGGATGCCAAGTCAAATTCCTCGACAGATGAAGAAGTCAATGAGGCATCCTTATATAAAACAAAAAAGGATTCGCTATACCGAGCAAGAAAGGCATTTTTAGAAATCAAGACGGGCTCTGTTAACGCAGTTCCAAATATAATAGCTGAAAATTTTCTCGTGTGTGATGATGACGGTGAAGTCGATAGTAAGATTTTGATATTCTCAACTAAAACAGCTCAGAGAACCTTAAAATCATTCGAAGGTACTGATGCCGAATTCTATGGCGATGGTACTTTTAAATGTGTGCCATCAGGATTCTACCAGTTGTATTCAATCCATTTGAATATAAATACTGGCAACAACGACACTGTGAATATAGTGCCAATAATATTCTGCTTGCTGCCGGATAAATCGCAGCAAACTTATATTCGTCTTTTCCATCTGATCAAGACACATTTGGAGATAAACTTTAGACGGTTTAAATGCGATTACGAAATTGCACAAGTTCAGGCACTGCAAGCTGTTTTCTCAGAAATTGTAATAAGCGGATGTTATTACCATTACTCTAAAGCCGTATGGAAGAAGGCCGCAAAACTTGGTGTTTTAGCTACGCGTGCCGGCTCTAAAAAGACAGAAATTTGTGCAAATCTTCCGTTGCTTCCAACGCTGCATATTTCTGAGGTTTGGCAAGAAATTAGGCTACTGGGGTATGAGAATGACACAGAAACCGCTGAAAAATTCAATGACTATATGGATAAGCAATGGCTTGGAAAATTGCACGACATGATTAGTTGTGCCAGCGAAATCCATCGCACTAACAACAGTTTGGAAGGCTGGCATAGACGATTGAATGCACGGATGAAAGGGAAACGGACATTTATTCACTTTTTATTTAAATTAAAAAAAGAGGCACAGTGGCAATGCCTGAAGCTGAAACAAACCCTATTTGAAGGTAATGCAAGAAGAAGGGTAGATGTAATTTTCAACGCTAAATACAAAAAAGAGTTGGAAAAATTACAAAATAACGAAATTACCGGAGTATATTTTATTAAAAACCTTTCTAAAATAAAAAAGGAATTACTAACAATTTACAGGGACTGAAAGTCATGAGTGTGTGTGTGCAAATCTAGATTATAAATGGGACATTTTTAACTTTAAGTTTCAAGTTCATTTAAGGATACTCTTGAGTTTACTTTACTTTAATAAGATAGTAAGAAACCTAATATAATTATAAATCTATGTTTTACTACTGCAATGTTTCATTTACCACCATATTTATTCTAATTAACAACATAACAGTCAGATAGCTTTATGCCTTCCTTGCTTCAGACCTATGTCGGGGTATGTCACACTCTGGCTATGCTTAAGCCTCATTATACCTAACTCTCGTTATGCCTAAATTGTGATATGACTTAGGCATAACGCGAGTTAGTTGTACTGCGTAATAGGTATACACCGCGTAAAGGCTCTTCATCAGATCCTCAAAACTATTGGACCACCCATGAAATACGAGTATATCCTTTCCATTAAAAATCCAATAATCATCATAATCCTTCCTACTAAAAAAAGGTGAAAGTTTGTGAGAATGTATGTTTGCTATTTCACGCAAAAACGGCTGGACCGATTTGGTATGTAGATAGGTGATACCCTGGATTAACATAGGCTACTTTTAATCCCGATATTCCCGCGGGAACGGGACTGACGCGGATGAAACCGCAAGGCGCAGCTAGTTAGTTCATAAACGACGAAGTTATCCGACGAAGTTACAAACATAAAAATAGAAACTCCTCCTTGTTTTGACGTCGTAAAATAGGTGGGTAATGGGTACACGTCCCTGACTGAACTTTATTTGCCCATCTGTCCAAATAACTATGTACTACTATTGTTCTAATTTAACGACCTTGATCTGACATATATTGGTTCTTTATACAAAGGTGCGTGTAGCAGTTCCATCTTTGTTTTAGTCCAGGGCTAGTCAACTATGATTTGCAATGTATTAGAAACTAGCGACCCGCCCCGACTTCCCACGGGTCCAATATTTATAATAAACCTACCTCTTGAATCACTCTATCTATTAAAAAAACTCATCAAAATCCGATGAGTAGTTTTAAAGATTTAAGCATACATTAGGGACAGTGAAAGCGACTTTGTTTTATACTAGCAGCACGTCCCGGCTTTGCACGGGTATAATAATAATGCTACCGAGACCAAATATAGCCTACATTATTAGTACACCCGTACAAAGCCGGGACGTGCAGCTAGTATTATTTTGAAGCAAGTAAACAGGGAACGAATATAAAAAACCTTCATTTCTTGCCTCAGATAGACATTTCAAACTTATAACACACCTCTGGTTCGTCGGGGGTTAAGTGGTCTGGCCTAGTATTGGTCTGTAGAATTCGTAGCACAAATACTATTGGCGGTCAAGGTTATTCGATGCTCTACATTAAGTATGGCGACAGGCCAAATAGTGCAAGACTAATTCCTACTAATATATATATATACTAGCTGCGCCCCGCAACTTTACCCGCGTAAGTCCCGTTTCCCCGTGAATATCGGGATAAAAAGTAGCCTATGTGTAATTCCAGGTCTTTAGCTACCTATATTCCAAATTTCATCGCAATCGGTTTAGTAGTTTTTACGTAAAAGAGGAACAAACATACACCCAATTTCGTTAGGATTTGATAAGAATCTTCGGAGTTGAACCGAAATGCAATTGAAGACATTGAAGTTGTTTTAATAAAAAAATTAATTTTGCCACTTGTAGAGTTGTAGCGCTTGTTAAAAACTAACCTTGAAATTGGCAAAAACATGTTTTGATCAAAAAGTGCGTCGTAGATGCCTAAACCGTGAATCAATCTTCCGATTAGAGAAATGATAAAACCTAGGCTTTACGATTATAAATTTGAGTCCTAAAGATTTCTTAATTTCGTAAGGGTTTAAAATATGTTTTTTTTCTTGGCAACAGATTTAATATCGGTTTTAGCTAATGCAGGTTTACTGGTCCAATATGCATATTATGGAGTCTATGCACACTACTTTTTTCAAAGCATTTTTGATGATTCTTTTTTTGTTGGAAAGGAGATATTCCATGGGTGTTCACATTGATTTTGAGGATTATCAGTATTTTTCAATTTTACCACTTGTAAATAAAATTTTTGATACCTAGGTCTCGGTCCAAACCCGCAGCAAGAGACCCTAGGTACCAGGCAATCATGGACGTAGCAGATGTAGCGAACGCGAGGTGAACGAACCTAGGGGGCGGTGGCGAGACACCTAGGTGTTTGACCTTGGGAGGGGGTAAGTGCCCTCTTTGTCTGTATTTGGGGGGTGACGACCTAAGATAAGGGTGTGTTTGTATCGCAAGAAAAGACTGCTATTTTTAAAACAAGATGCTAGGAGTGTTTACCAAAGTGGTGGTAGGTAGGGAATATCCAAGACTTTATTTAATGTTAACATTGTTGTGTCCCGGGTCTCTTGTGGCGGCCTAAGACCAAAATATAATAGTACGTTCACACGCGCGCGTGCAACTAGACATTCAACGGGCACATTCACGGGCACGCGCGTGTAAACGGTACGCCCGAGCCCGTGAACGCGCCCGTGAACGTGAATGTCGCGAACCGGGCGAGTGGCGGTTTTTGGGCAAAGTTCAAAGGATGAATGCGCGGGCGCCCGGTGACTGTTCACATGCGCGCGTGCAGTCAGTCTCTCTCGCGCTTTCGTGACGAGTGGACGTCCGTTGCTAACATGGTCGAATGGTCAAACGAATCGTGTATCATTTTTTTTCTTTTTCCAATAAAAATAAGTTAAGCCAAAGGTTAAGGCAGCAACAACATCGAGATCCTCGCTGCCCGACATGCTAGCACTGACTGACACGCCTGCGTGCATGTGAACAGTTTGAATTTTCGCCGGCCGGGCACGGGCTGCATGCCGCGCAGCTCGCCGTGCAGCCCGCCGGGCTGCACGCCGCGCATCTGAACATACAATAACATGAAAAATTTACTTGCTTCAATCAATTTGACCCGAACCAACAATAAAATCCACAAGCGAACAGTCAAATATGACAGTTTCACGGTCATATGTTACAGTTCGCTTCTGATGGCGATAAATTTAAATTTCACTAGAATTTAGGCAATAGCTATTTAAATTGGATACAATTATGATTATAAGAATAAAGAAAATTATAAGAAGTTTAGTTAAATCTCAAAATGCTCAAGTAGATTTTGTGGTTGAGCGTATCTAGCTAGACGGTAATAAAGTTTTATTGGACATAACATTTCGATATCTACAATCTCAGTTCTGAAACCTAAACGACTTTTAAAGTTTTCTTTGTCTGCTACTTTAGTACTCAGATTTGTCTACGAATATACATATTGAGATTGAAAATATACATTTTAATACAGAATATCCCGGTCTAATAAAAATCATCAACACACTACGGTACTCAGAAACCAAACCATAGCGGACGGTACCACCCTGACTCCTGAGTGAAACTTTTTGGTACTGACTCCAGTTTTCGAAATTAGTGTTTTGTGGGATTTTTTGTATTTTTTTTAATAAACGTCAAAGAAGTTCTTGCTCATATTCTGGGACACCCTGTAAAGACTTGTGGACGAAGTATGTTTGGGTTTTATGTGCAAAAAGGTTCGATGCCCGGGGCGAGATAAATAAATGTTCAAAGATTTCTGGCTGCATTTTCAGTTTAGTTCAGAAACTAAAAATACCTCAGGAAGAAACTGAATTTCCCAAAGTACTAGGCTAACATGACCATCCTACAAGTCTTTGTTTACATTACCGTACGTTAAATTATTTCTCAGAATGAATGGGCATGCTTAAAGACTATTTTCGCGAGTATAGTACCAGGCAATCATAAGTCGGCAAGCGGTGAAAGGCACATACAGCCTTTGATGTAGCAATCTGTTAAAGAATAAAGGCTACATTCGCTACGAAACTACCAGGAGAACATGGTTCACAAAGAGTTCTACAAAATACTCCTATAAAATGTTGTGTAACCAGAATCAAATTGATATACCATATCAATCACTTATTCCACAGAAAAACATGGCGAATTAAGATAAGCATAATGAAAACACAAAACGCATACTGAAATAAATATGTATACCAACGAACGAACGCACTCTCATTATATTCTACACATTAGCCGGTTTAGCCAGCCTTTAGGCGGCTTTAAAACTAAAATACTATTTAAACTATCGCGACTTGGAAACATATTTATAAATATTAACGGGACGAGGTAAATAATATGATTTTAATACGCGATTAAGTCCCGTTAATATTTATAAATAGGCTTTAAAACTAGTCATCATCATCATCCACAGCCCATAGGCAGGCACTTACTGCTGGGTATAGGCAGGCCTCCCTTCGCAAACGCCACAATACTCGGTCCCGTCCCGTGCCATGCCAAGCCAGGAATTGCCCATTAAAACTAGTACTTACATACAATGTTGGTATAGTGACTTTGTATAAATCATTTGAAAATACATATTTAAGTTCATTGTGCTCATATCACGCTCTTATCAGTAGTCTGGTGGCTGCGCCGTATCGGAATTGAATGATAATACAACATATAATTTAGACAAATAACTTCGTCTATATTATACTTCTCAGGCCTTTACATCTTTACTATACTTGATTTCTGGAAGCGAGCTAATAGGAGGAAAAGTAAACGCACGTGATTGGTCGTCGTCTATTCTCGGATTGGCTAGATTTGACAATTGATTTGACAATCTAGCCAATCACGAGAAAGACAATTATTGTCGACGACTAATAACGTGCGTTTATTTTTCTTCCTATTAATCTTTATTCTGTGCTATCAGTTCGCTTCAAGTATAGATGATATGATACTCTACTCCGTAAATACTCAGGCGATTTCAAAAATTCTTTCACCGATGTGTAGAATGGACTGTCGGGATGGTTATAGGCTATATTTTATCCCGTTACTTTCATAAGTACACCCGTGCAAAGCTGGGACGTGCTAGTAGGTAATAGATCTGCAGGTATCAATTTGAAAACTACAAGGAAGGCCGAGGAAGAAGTGGATGGATTGTGTGAAAGAGGACATGAGTGTGAGAGGAGTGAATTCGGAGTTGGCGAGTGATAGAGATGAATGGAAGAAGAAAACATGTTGGGCCGACCCCACCTAGTGTGGGATAAGGGCAGGGAAATGATGATGATGAAGGCTGAAGTTTCCTTATCGAATGAGGAAGGATAAAAACTTGGCCCCCAATGGATTATTTTATCTATCGTTATCTTACACGTTTCAACCTATATTTTTGACGACCACTGTGGCGCAGTTGGGTGAACGCCCGGCTGAGATGCGGAGGTCGCGGGTTCGATCCCCGCTACGGGACAAATGTTTGTATGTTCTGCAGATTTTTGTTCCGTGTCTTGGTGTTTTCTATCTATAATATGAATGTATTAAAAAAAAATGTATCTAAGTATTATATCAGTCATCTGGTTACCATAACACAAGCATTAAGTTGCTTAGCTTGGGACTAGATGACGCTGTGTGGAATGTCCAAAGATATTTAAAGATTTATTTATTTATATTTTTATCATTTGCGATCAATACTGTTCATTAAAGATAGATAGGTTATTGAGAATGGCCGATGATGTTAGCATGAAATGTTAGAATACTAACTGTTTTTTTCAAATTCCTTGAAAAAAATAACACTAAGCGTTTTTTTCTGACACAACCTTGAGTGTAGTATACTTTTACAAGGAAACCAGATCTTTTAGGATATCACGTAACTGACTGTGTGAACTTCCTGTTTAACCTACTGCGAAGATGAATAGAATAGAAGAGTTTATTTTGTGTCAGACTGATTAGGTACTTACATTGATTGACAAGATGGTGGTCATGTTTGTGACGACCTCTGTGGCGCAGTGCGAAGACCCGCCTGAGACGCGGAAGTTGCGGGTTCGATCCCCGCTACGGGACAAATGTTTCGACAAATTTGTTCCGTATCTGAGTGAATTCTTTATAATATGTATTAGTTAGTCTATATCTAGATTATCTGACAAGTCTCTTCAGAGTAATAAAAAAAAAGACGTGTGGCACTCGGGGACTGGTAAAGCTATTGCATGCCACCTAGAGGCGAGTTGCTGAACTAAAGTGACAAGAGTTAGGTTTTTTCGTTACGGAATTTCTGGATTCGGTCTCCACGCTCAAAGCCCGCGATAGAAGCTATGCAATAGCTTAAAAATGCACCTGGAGACTGCAGGACATTGCTTACAATGAAGTCCTTAAAATACAACCAATAGATAGATTAAAGTAACTCAATGCATCCTGTGCTAAATTTGGCGGGTGCTTTGTAGTGTACCAATTGGGCTTGTTGAAGAAGATTGATCAATTTATGAACTGCAGCGCTATTGATTCTATTTTGGGAGTTACTTTGAGACATTTTTAACAATGACAAGAATCATCCATACTAATATTATAAATGTGAAAGTGTGTGTGTCTGTCTGTTTGTCCATCTCCGGCAAAACCGCGGTGCACTGCTAGTGGGTCACAAAATGTATGTGTTTACAAAAATTTTTTTTAAGTGTATCAGTCATCTGGTTACCATAACACAAGCATTTAGTTGCTTAGCTTGGGACTAGATGACGCTGTGTGGAATGTTCAAGGTGTGCTAAGACGGTCTTGATTGATAGTCGAAGTTAAGCAACGTTCTGAGAGGACTACCTGGATGGGTGACCGCAAGTGGCATCATTAACTGAGCGCTTCCGTACTTCGAAGGGCAACTTAAATTGTTGGTCCCGGCTTTACTGTTTACTGTTTTCGCAAATTTCTGTTATTTTTTATTCACAAATGATAGAGATGAATGGAAGAAGAAAACATGTTGTGCCGACCCCACCTAGTGTGGGATAAGGGCAGGGGAATGATGATGACTGTTATTTTTGATTCACAACAATTTGATACAAGTTAGACAATCAGGGGTTGGTGATAGGGTACTTATACGCTTTACTATTTGTTATAGCATTTTGCTTATAATCCAAGGGGTTTATTCATAAAAACTTGACAATTTAATACAGGTTTTAGGAACGTTTTAGAACGTTTTTTTCTTGTCACTCATATGTCAACGAAAAGAGATAGCAACAGATTTAATATATGTTTTAGCTAATACAGGTTTTAGGTCGAATATGCATAATGGGGCAAATGTGTGCACATAATGTATTGATAGCCAGATCTGATAAGGTTTAGCCTTGCTCAGTTTGTTATCAGTAAGCATGGTACAGTTGTGCGTTTTGTATTTTCTTTCTGTTAGAGGTTAATTTTGTAACTATAAAAAACTTGCACGTCCCGGCTTCACATGGGTGTACTAATGACACTACCGGGATAAAATATAGCCGATAACCATCCCGACAGTCCATTTTACACCATGGTGAAACTATTTTTTAAATTGGCTGAGTAGTTTCGGAGATTACCTCCATCAAACAAACAAACCAATATTACCTCTAATATTAAGTATAGATTAATATTTAGCCACGGGGATTTACTAGACCTCTTGGCAGACCACCTGCCAGATGGATGGACAACATAGTTGCTGTACAGGGTAAGACCTGGATGCAAAAGGCCCAAAGCAGAAGTGTTTGGCGTTCAGGGAAGGAGGCTTATGCCCAGCAGTGGGTTCTACCAAGCTGACAATGATGATGATGATTAAGTATAGATAGGAATAGATGACTTGGTATAATCTGCAAGTTCACAATGGATACCTACCTACGTCATTTAATTCACTCATAATCTTAATAGCTCTATAGCTTTATTTAGGGTAGCTTGATTAATTGCAAACATATTTAATTATTTTAAATATTAACCCCCTTATGCATAAAAACTTGACAATTTAATATAGGTTTTAAGAACGTTTTTTTCTTGTCACCCATATGTCAACGAAAAGAGATAGCAACAGATTTAATATGTGTTTTAGCTAATACAGGTTTAATGGTCGATTATGCATAAGGGGGTAACATTATGAATCACTATAATGCCTACACTATAATATATTCTCTTTAAATTAGCTAAATTAAGTTAACTTTAGGTAAAGACAGATTCTTAATAGGCTTGTATTCTAGACAGCACTCAGACTTGACTAGAGTGCTTCACTTAAGGTGGTTCGTTTTCCATAGTAAAGTATTTTTACATTTACGGGCGAATGGAGCATAACCTTAACTCAAATTATATAATTTGGCATTTATTATGATGTTTATTCGCGGCAAATTATATTTACTACATAAAAATAGTATAATAATCGCGTAAATCAGTCACAAATTCAGTTCAATTTTGTCAGTGTGTGAGTGTACACCGACAGTATCGTATGCTAAGTTAAAAGTTTAGTTGTGTGTGTGCGGCTACGTTGCCAGCTCGCTATTCTCGTTCCGTACACTGTTGCCGTTCTTCTCGGCGATCACGTGGATCCTCAAATCATCATTGTGAATTCGTGGGGGAGTTTATTTGGTTTCTGCCATTTTTTACAAAGGTGTTGCCAACTTTGCACTTTTGATGCTAATCTGACAATATTTTCATATGCGTAGCCCCATTTGATTATATTTATAAATTATAACTTAGCATTATGTCTCGCTTTATATCGTTATTATAAGTAATTTTATTTGAGAAACGTTTCTATTGAGCATGCAAAATATCGCGGATGATGCCGAAATACAAAAACCTTTTAAAAATATATATGTTTAGGTAAGGTAAAAGCACCAATCTCCGACAGTGGACCAAAGGATGACACTTTCGAAGAAAAAGCTTTCTATTAGGAAAAATAAACATTTAATTCCCATTATTATTATATTAAAAGACACATTAGTCTTTTAATAATGCGTTGACAAAAACTTAGACACACTTTCAGAAGAAAATTTAAAAATGGCTTATATAAACAAAAATCAATGTGAGCAGATTGTGATGAGCGCGGCAATTCTTAATGATTTTCTTAAGGGCATTGTTTTTTTACGATTATGATTTTGTTTTATAAATTACTGATTATTGCTACTGTTGGTGTTTATCTGATACATGTATGATATTATCGACGTCTTATGGTCATTTCCTTATTATTTTGGCTAGTTTTTATATCAATTTCAAGGGTGTCTATCATTGGTCCCAAAAACTGAGGAAAACCCAAAAGATGACACATGTGTTTTCTATTCGGGTTTTATCAAATATTTTTATTCAGCTTAAGTTTTTTAGCTCAATCCGTAATAATCCGTATGGATGGATCCATCCATATCCATCCGTCCATACTAATATTATAAAGGGGAAAGTGTGTCTGTTTGTCTGTCTGTCTGTTTGTCCGTCTTTCACGGCAAAACGGGGCGAATAATTGACGTGATTTTTCGTGTGGTGATAGTTGAAGGAATGACGACTTGACGAGTGACATGGGGGCTTTTTATCCCGATATTCCCGCGGGAACGGGACTTAGTCAATCAATAGAGTCTGAAAAAAGCCTCGGACGAATTGACGGACAGACGGACGAATGGACGGACGGACGGACAAACCAAAACTATAAGAGTTCGTTGTGTATTTTATTTATTTCATACATTTCATAAATCTCATACATCTCATACATCGCATACATCTCATACATCTCATACATCTCATACATCTCATACATTTCATACATTTCATACATCTCATACATCTCATACATTTCATACATCTTATACATTTCATACATCTTATACATCTCATACATCTTATACATCTCATACATCTCATACATCTCATACATCTCATACATCTCATACATCTCAAACATTTTATACATCGAGAAAAAAACGCTTCATTGTATCACATATTTTAGAGTGTCTACTATTGGTCCCAACCTGTGTCTACCTTTGGGTAATGTGGATTTTTGTGCTGTCATCTATTGGTGCCCCTGACAAGGTTGACAAAAAACTTTTCAAAAAAAATTATATGATAGTTAATAAAGTTTTAACATTAAAAAGTTAAAACGTAATAGTTACTCTAACAGCAGAAATAGTTGTAATTGTTTAATTTTGAAAAATACATTATTTTTTTAAAGAATAAAGTAATATTTGTCCTTAAAGTGTCGGCCATTGGTGCTTTTACCTTACTTACTTATTTATTTTGCTGTCGAAAAGGTTCTAAATAAAAAAAAAGTAACCAAAACCCGTAAAAAGCAACTAATTCTTCAAAAAATACTTACTTACTTTGATTTTTCTTCTCAATTTCATTCAAATATATTTTTTTGTACAGTTACGAATTTTTTAATAAGCCCAATACTTAGTATTATGATTTTATTTCACAGAGTATTTTGTCCTTCGTACTGTAGGTACTTGTTTGTTGCAATAAAGCACTTATCGAGTTGGTAGCCCCGTTCAGCATACCCTACCCTACCTAACATACCAGACAAGACAGACATGACATGACATGACTTGTCTGTCAGTGTAAGGCGTCCGTTACATTACAATAGTTTTCTTTTCTATCGTGGGATACTTATAGATGTGATTAGAATTAGTAAAAAATTGCAATATAAGATTTTAGTGGTTATCTGTTCGTGTTATTGCACCGATAGAAAATGAAGCCACGAACTTCCCGAAAAGACTATAAAAATCACCAATATTCTGGTTCAAGAAAAAGTCGCAAACGAGTTCAAGGACAAATCGAAGAGATCAAGAAATTGAAGATATTGAACACCTGACCATTGGGCAACATGAAAATGATGTGTTTAATACACACAGATGTAACAGGCTCACTGCCAGCCAGTTTGGAATGGTAAGTCTTTCAAAGGGTTGATTCAATGATACTCCAGTTTTGAAATATACCACAAATTAGCACATTATGCTCAATTTGGCCTCTGTTACAGATATGTAAACGAAAATCGACAACACCCTGCCACAACCATGTCAAAACAATATTATATAAAAACAATATTCTGACCAAAGACATGTCGTATGGTCAGAACAATGAGTCGGTGGCAAGGACATTGTTTACAGAAATAATGAACAAAAATGTGCGACCAGCAGGCCTTTTCATTGACAAAGAGTTTGGCTTTTTGGGTGCTAGTCCGGATGGTATGTGGCATAATTCATTAGGTACATATTATTGTTTTTCAGTCCAGATAATTTGTGAAAATATTATTATTTACTGCAATCAATGAATTTCAGGGGTTATAGAAGAAGAAAAATCTATTCTGGAAATTAAATGTTTCCCCTCATTGGCTCGCAACAATCAAGACATGAATGCTGCTGCTAAAGATAAAAAAAACTTCCCATTGTACAGGTTAGTACCAATTACATGCTGTTGTTGCATGCAGTAAACAGTGATCACTTGCTATCCTTTATTTTACTGTCTGAACATATGTATTTTTACACCTACCTATTCTTGTTACAGATTCAGGGGCAACTACGGGTTTCTCAAATGAAGAAATGTTATTTTGTGGGCTATATTTCTCCAGCTCATGATATTACAGTCCTAGAAATCGAGCGTGACGAAAATTTTATTTTGGACGTGTTACCTAAATTGGTATCATTTTATAAAAATTCTGTTTTGCCAGAGGTGGTACTTCGAAAAGTAAAAAATAATCAAAACTGCATAGATGTATCACTGTGGTAGCACATTTATTATTATAATATTACTTCTCGAATAAGACTTCTCAAATTATTGTTTTGTAAATGTTTATTTTATTGTAAAATGTTATTTTACAAATACTTACCTAATAATGTAATAAATAATAACTGCAATAGTAAAAACCTGATTTTTATTTAGAACTCGCACAAAAATACATAATATATTTCACGACTAAAATATCTATTATGTATTTGTATAAAATTACAAAAATATAACAAATTAAAAGTTCAAAAACAGTATGTCAGTAGATTCGAACCCGATACCATTTGAATACAGGTCAAGACGCTGACGCACTCGGCCAGATTAAGCTTTGCAAAGCGAGCGAAATTTACTAACGCTTCCTTCATTTGAAATCTTTGTATGTGTGTGTGTGAGTCACTTGCGCGAAACGGCGCGGCCGTTTCGCCGGAGCTAAATGGACAAATATAGTGATTTTAACACTTAAAATATCGTCTAAGTATTGTTAGTTACATCAAAAATATTACGCTTTTACGGGTAAGCACTTTTACTTCCTAAATATTTGTTCTATTTTGGTGAAAAAAAATAAAAACGCTTAATCAGGACATTAACGCCATCTAGTGGCGCGGCAGTGCCTAGCTGACCGTAACGTTCCACCTTAAGCATCGATATTATGACAGCTTAAGAAACTGAGGGATGGTGAATAATCACATAGGACACAATTCACACTTTGAGTATGACTGTGAATACGAGCCTTAGATAGATGGCCTAGTAGGTACTACAGCTACAATACATTATTGATTATTCTTATTTACTAACAAAGAAAGTAAACAGAAATGTCCGCCAATCGATAGAACAAGTACCAGGCGCGCAGAACAACAGAGGAGATCGCCTTCCACAGGTTCGACGCGATTCAATTTAGAAGCTCTTTGTTACAAGCCCTTTCTTTCAATTTGGCGTATTGGCAATTTCGTCGGTTTATATCGAGACATCACGCTAATTAGCAATTTATAAGACGGAAATTAGCAAAGAGAACTGATTAGAAACATTTTAAATGATGAGTAATTCCATACTGCGTAGATAATGTTCCGACAACATTTTACATCCTTGAGAAAACTCGCAGAACTGGTTTCGTCAGCAATGTTTTTGTTTTGAATGCATTGTTTACTCACCACTCAGATCTTCTACGGTGTTTAGTTTTCGAGTTGTCATCTTGGATGTTGAAGCACACAACACAAGAACAATAATTCGCGCTGATTTGCTCACTCGCGGTAGGTATTCTCGTTTATTTTCGAGAAATTCTAATTGAAAACAAGCAACGACAGACGTCTTTGTTTTCGATTTGCGCAGTTTTCATTTTTTACCGCATAGCTGGCAGGAGGCGTGGGAATCGCCGATTATCTGATTGGTTGAAGATAAACCCAAAATACGCCAATCAAATCTCAATACATCAGAACTCAGTGATCCTGATTGGTTTATTTAGTAAATAACAGTTCTTGCCAGAACTAAATAAACAGGAACTAAAAACAAAAACCTGAAAATCAGTTTTAGGTTTTTATGAAAAATAAGCAATTGTATTAGTTAGTTGGTACCTTAGATTTCGAGTTTTACCAGAAAAAAATTATACAATTTTTTTAATTTAACAAAAAACATAATGTCAGGAAAAGAAGACAAAAAATCATTTTTAGTTATGATGGCTACACTTTAATCCTCCATTTTGTCTATGATTTGACATGTGTGTGAGTTGCCAACTCAAAAGATTCACGCCTGTTTTAACAACAATTTACCTACATTGAGTCGCACCACAGATTACATAATGTAATCGCACTCACGACTACTCACGAGGAAGATAGTGCATCAATGATCTTTTTGCGTTTAAAAATTTCTAAGCGCCATAGTACGAGTTTAAAACTGTGAAAGATAACATCGTGAGCAAACCAGTTAGCTTTAGATCAGCATCGATGGGCTTGCAACCTGTAACATATACCTCTGACTTACCTCTTAAACACCTTCACAGGATCTAAAATGCATATGAATAACGAAGTACATACCTACTTACATTACATGGTAAAACTGCACCTTGGAAACAGTTTTACTTTTTTTCATATTGTGAGTTGGAAGCACCAAACTGACAGTTCAGTCAGCCTTGCTTGCTCTTCTTCTCTGTGGTCTTTTTGCGATGCGAACTCAACTCGGTCTTGCTCGCTCGCTTGCTCGCTCGGTCAGTAGGTTTTTTTCTTTCTCGCGGCCCGCGGATAATAGTTTGATGACGTTAGTTCGTTGACCGCGGAACGAAACACTGAAATACCTGGAATATTGAAATAAAAAGTTCATAATGAGCGTCAACAACTCTGAAGAAGAATATTCTACCACCAGGCAACTGGAAGAAGTGGATAGCCCGCGGTAAATCTAAATAGTGTATTTATTACCCCAAGAATCGTCTGTGCATGTTGTTAGTGACAGCTGATCGTAAGCGGGAAAGTCAAAAGGCGCCAAAGTGCATTTCCTTACATCTATGTATTTAGGCAATTTCTGCTAGAAATATTAAGAAAATCGTGTTTTTCACAGGAAACGTATGCGTTTGGATAATTCTTCGCGTAAAAGTTGGAGTCTAATGGACAGAAAAACTGATCATGAGGTAAGATTGACGTTAGGATTCCCGCTTTTTTTTACTCATTTTTGGTTAGAACTGAATAATTTAAGATTCATGATACTATTTTCGTATTCCTAACAGTCCTAAATTATCCAGGGAACCATCCCAAGGCTTAATTTTGTAGATATTCTAGTTAAAATAGCGTAATCATGCAGTAAGTGGCTATGATTTGCATCGTGTTATTTTCTGCAGAATTCTTATGAGTTGTCATAAAAATAGCTGCCTCTGCTAATAGTTGGTAATCGTACGTAAATGCCTGGCTGGATGTGCTAATGTAGCATACTTGGTAGAGCTAAAATTAAACTCTACGTGTTTTATGAATTATGTGGTTTCGTCGGCATTCTTTTGCTAACTCGGCTAGATAATCGAATTATTACCTACATATCTTGGTTATTTTTAAATATATATAGCGTAGCATAAGGTAGTAGGTTTACTGAAATACAAAATTCTGTCTTCTTTCAGGTTCTTCAAGAAATGGGAGTCAGCCTTTTGGAGCCGGATGATGATGCACAGAGTAGTAATGATAGCACAGTGAGTTTCAAATACAACAGACAACATCCTATCCTATCCTACTTCCTACTATCCTATCCAATCCTACTTCCTACAATCCTATCCTACTTCCTTCCTTCCTACTATCCTTCCTATCCTACTATCCTATCTTACTCCTACTATCCTATCCTACTCCTACTATCCTATCCTACTTCCTACTATCCTATCCTATCCCACTATCCTACTTCCTACTATCCTATCCTACTTCCTACTATCCTATCCTACTTCCTACTATCCTACTTCCTTCCTTCCTACTTCCTACTATAATATTATAAATGTGAAAGTTTGTGAGAATGTATGTATGTTTGTTATTCTTTCACGCAAAAACGCCTGGACCAATTTGGTTGAAATTTGGTATGTAGATAGATGATACCCTGGATTAACACATAGGCTACTTTCTATCCCGATATTCCCGCGGGAACAGGACTTACGTGGGTGAAACTGGGGCGCAGCTAGTAAAATATATTAACAAATTCATTGCTCCACAGCATCACCACAAGACGTTGAAACGCAAGCACAACCTTGAGAATCTGAACCCGAACGTGATTAAGTCCCCTCGGAAGAGTCCACGCAAGGCCAACAGCCCTGGCCCTTCTAAACCCAGCCCGAGAAGCACAGAGAAATGTAAGTAACACCACAGATTACATAAGTACAGATACCTCATATTTATAAATATTCTTCTTCTTCTCAGCATATATTTGCCCACTGCAGGGCGTATGCCTCTCCAATTTTTCTCCACTCTGTTCTATCACCGGTTTTTCTGGTCCAGCCTGTCCCGGCGTGAGCTCTGATATCATCAGACAAATAACGACAATAATTATAAATATTAACGGGACTTAATAGCGTATTGAAATCATATTATTTACCTCGACGTTTCGGTGGCGTTACAGTCACCGTGGTCACGAGTAGACGAGAGTGGTCGAGGTAAATAATATGATTTCAATACGCGATTAAGTCCCGTTAATATTTATAAATATGTTTCCAAGTCGCGATAGTTTAAATAGTATTTTACAGATACCTCATCTCAAACTATATAATTATGTGTGCTGGATGACACCACTATAATTAATTATTGGTTTTTTTTAACTATTGCATAGCTTCTATCGTGGGCCTTGAGCGTGGAGACCGAATCCAGAAATACCGTAGCGAAATACATAATATATTTTTTTTCAGCCAAACCCCTAACAGAAACCAATCTAGATAGTTCATTAATAACAGACTTCATTGTCGATGAGGAAACACCATTGGGCCAGTCAGTGGGACAGTACATACCCGCCACATATCATCGGCAGTCACACACACGTGAGTTTACTTCCGCTTCCGTTAGTGCGGAACTTCCGCTTGCTTACATCCGTTTTTGGTAGGACAGTGAGTATTCCTTAAGGTGGAACGTTACGGTCAGCTAGGCACTGCCGCGCCACTAGATGGCGTTAATGTCCTGATAAAGCGTTTTTATTTTTTTTCACCAAAATAGAACAAATTTTTAGGAAGTAAAAGTGCTTGCCCGTAAAAGCGTAATATTTTTGATGTAACTAACAATACTTAGACGATATTTTAAGTGTTAAAATCACTATATTTGTCCATTTAGCTCCGGCGAAACGGCCGCGCCCTTTCGCGCAAGTGACTCACACACACACATACAAAGATTTCATCGTAAACGGAAGCGTTAGTAAATTTCGCTCACTTTGCAAAGCTTAATCTGGCCGAGTGCGTCATCGTCTTGACCTGTATTCAAATGGTATCGGGTTCGAATCTCTATACTGACATACTGTTTTTGAACTTTTAATTTGTTATATTTTTGTAATTTTATACAAAATACATAATAGATATTTTAGTCGTGAAATATAGTATGTATTTTTGTGCGAGTTCTAAATAAAAATCAGGTTTTTACTATTGCAGTTATTATTTATTACATTATTAGGTAAGTATTTGTAAAATTACATTTTACAATAAAATAAACATTTATAAAACAATAATTTGAGAAGTCTTATTCGAGAAGTAATATTATAATAATAAATGTGCTACCACAGTGATACATCTATGCAGTTTTGATTATTTTTTACTTTTCGAAGTACCACCTCTGGCAAAACAGATTTTTTATAAAATGATACCAATTTAGGTAACACGTCCAAAATAAAATTTTCGTCACGCTCGATTTCTAGGACTGTAATATCATGAGCTGGAGAAATATAGCCCACAAAATAACATTTCTTCATTTGAGAAACCCGTAGTGGCCCCTGAATCTGTAACAAGAATAAGTAGGTGTAAAAATACATATCGATGCCTTCCGGCCTACTGGGGATAAGCGCCATTTTGGGCGAAATCGACTTATATATATGGTTGGAATCGTCTTTTTTTTCTGCGTCGTTTGGTCTTACTTTCATGGCTCTACGACCAACTTTTTGTCGCTTAGGCTATATGTAAATTAAGGACCATGGCCTTATTTTTTCGTCTTAAACGACATGGTTTTCGACATATTTTCGTAAGTTGGTCGTTAGATAAAATATTTTTTAAGTAATTTAGACTTGTACTTTTTGGACTTTCTGTATCACTTTATTAATTGGTCGTTAAGCTTATTGGGCTGCAAATAATTGAAGCTAAATATTACACTTATCCTTTTTTGAAAATCTGTTAAGAAAAAAAAAATGTCGTTTAATACAATTGAGAACTTTTTCAAAAATATATTTTGGCGCTTGATCATATTTGCCCTCACACCATGCATAATTTTTGAGGAGCTTATCACAAATTGTCTCAACAGATTTTGATTATCATTTGTCGCTTATCCTTATTTTCCCTTCCTATTTCCAAACAAAATATGGCGGTTAGATAAAAAGGCATAAGTAAAATTGATACTTGTGCATAATATTCCATAACGCATTTTGTCGGTTACCTTGTAAAACCAAATTTTAACGGTCAATAGACGCCCATTCGCTCAGGTCAAATAGTGATGAGTCCAAGTCTCGACCTGTCATTGCGCACGCGGCCGCGGCATAGGCGCCACATGTGTACGCGAGCCATTTTAGCGCTCGGTTTATAGCTCAGCATTGGATTGAAAAAGTAAGTGTTGCATTAAATAATTAAGTTTTTATTATTGAATATGACGATGTGAGTAGGTAAATAACTGAACTATGAGTAGGAAAAAAATCACAATTGCATTTATAAATAAGTAATTCTTCATACATAGTTAGATTATAATATTTACATCTAACTATGAATGAAGACTTAGGTATTTATTTATAAGTTATTCTTCATACCATAGTTAGATGTTAATATTTACATGTATATGCATGTATGAAGAATTATTTATTTATAGGTATATGCAATTGTGATTTTTTTTAGTTTGAAAAAAGTAGGAATTCATAAAAAAAATACATTCGTTAGTTTAATTAGTCTATATTCATTAAAATGGCACACAATCACAGATATCCTGAGAGGACAGTAGTATCTTTACCTCTAAATCAAAACAAAATAAATAATCAACAAATAGGGAGATAATCTAAGATCTGAGATCCCTGAGATGCGGATTAGGCATAATCACTGTTCAATTTTTGTTTTCAAATTGAGGGTAGCTTGGTAAGTCACCATTGATCCTGCCAATCAACGGACGCCAGCGAGATGCCGACAGAATGTCGTGGCGTATTGAGCTGAATGGACATTCCTTTCGCTCTTCTTAAGCTTTCTACATTTCTCATTTTCCATACAAATACCTGTGTGTGTGTGATCATTAACGTTAGTGACTGGTGGAACCTATAAACTCTGACTCTGTTGAAATTTACTTGGACCTATCTCCTGAGAGCTGTGCTCATGCATCATTTTCAGCCAGCGGAAGTTGAGAATAGGTTAGTGGTGCTCAATTGCCTTCTTGAAGACGACAGCCTATGTATGAAGAATTATATATGCCTAATCCGCATCTCAGGGATCTCAGATCTTAGATTCTTGTAATTCTTGTAATTCTTTATTGTACACAAGAGAAACTTAAAAATAGGACATTAAAAACAACATGTACAAAGGCGAGCTTAACCCTATTAGAGTTTTCTACCAGCAAACCTTGAGTTAAAAGAAAAGCTATTACAATAGTGGATGCAATGTGTACTAACAACAACTAATTGATTTAAAAAGAAAAGTAAATTATATAATGAAAATAAAAAATAAAGAAAACTGATTACCTACCTACCTACTTATAATACAATATACGTACAAATACCCATACATAAACATAAATATTAAACCACAAAAACAACAAAATTAAATAAATATATAAATGCATTATAATAAATAAACAATACACTACTTAAATACATAAGGATACATAATTATTATACTAAATAAGATAAATAAAAGATTTAAATTGACATATAGTGCTCTTTTACCTTTGATTTGAATGAAGAAATCGTTTGACAACTGCGTATTGAATGGGGTAGGGAATTCCACAGCTTCACAGCATGTACAGTGAAAGAATCACTATAACAGCTGGAAGAGTGGGAGGGGGTTTTAAGGAGAAGGGACATACTTGATCTACATGGCTTATCACGAGAAACAAGGTAGTCAAAACGTTCACGCAAGTAGGAGGGGGATAGAGGATTACGTAGGATGAAGAAAAGGAAGGATAACACATGCAGGTCTCGTCGACGACGGATGGGAAGCCACTTTAAACGGTCTCTGAACTCTGACACAATATGGTCAAACTTGCGTAAACCAAAAATAAAACGTATACCTACACAAGTTTTGCAACCTTTCCAACTTGTTAACCATCACCTCCGTAGCATCTAGGAAGCAAACATCAGCATAGTCAATAAGGGGTAACAACAGTGCTTGAGCTATTATTAGTTATTATCTCCCTATTTGTTGATTATTTTGTTTTGATTTAGAGGTAAAAATACTACTATCCTCTCAGGATATCTGTGATTGTGTGCTATTTAAACTAAGAAATGTATTTTGTACTTTTTTCAAACTAAAAAAAATCACAATTGCATTAAAACATAGCATCTTGTACTTTTCTAGTTTGAAAAATAAAACATAGCCGAATATTTTTTTCATTCAGCCGAATGTGAATTTTAATTTTTAATAACTTACTACAATTTCGTTGCCTGCATGATGGAATTCAATAACCACTTATTACATTTTTCCGCTATGTGATGTAAAAAATGTAGTGAGATAAGCTATTTTTCCCTAATTTAAATTCAAACATAAAATGCAGTTATATTTATTGAGTCTCGCGGTGATTAAGAAGGTGCTGACACTTAGGATGTTTTTGCTGTTGGTAAAAATAGAACTTTTCAGGTTAAGCGACAGTAAATGGTGTTTAAAAGGCGAATTATACTAATTTTTAAATAGTACTTTGTAGATATATGTTTTAAGGTGATATGGCTTAAATTTTGAGCCTGTGGCAGCAATAGCCGATTTTTAATGAATTTATTTCAAATATTTTCAACTTTAAACCTCTCTCCTGTAAAGTTTGGTAAATGGCGCTTATCCCCAGTAGGCCGGAAGGCATCGATATGTTCAGACAGTAAAATAAAGGACAGCAGGTGATCACTGTTTACTGCATGCAACAACAGCATGTAATTGGTACTAACCTGTACAATGGGAAGTTTTTTTTATCTTTAGCAGCAGCATTCATGTCTTGATTGTTGCGAGCCAATGAGGGGAAACATTTAATTTCCAGAATAGATTTTTCTTCTTCTATAACCCCTGAAATTCATTGATTGCAGTAAATAATAATATTTTCACAAATTATCTGGACTGAAAAACAATAATTTGTACCTAATGAATTATGCTACATACCATCCGGACTAGCACCCAAAAAGCCAAACTCTTTGTCAATGAAAAGGCCTGCTGGTCGCACATTTTTGTTCATTATTTCTGTAAACAATGTCCTTGCCACCGCACCGACTCATTGTGTTGACCATACGACATGTCTTTGGTCAGAATATTGTTTTTATATAATATTGTTTTGACATGGTTGTGGCAGGGTGTTGTCGATTTTCGTTTACATATCTGTAACAGAGGCCAAATTGAGCATAATGTGCTAATTTGTGGTATATTTCAAAACTGGAGTATCATTGAATCAACCATTTGAAAGCCCTCCTTCCACTTAGATCCACAGTCTTGATCCACATGTAGATCCGAGGATACTTTTTTTTCCTCTTCAATCCACCTATGAGGGGATCTAAAATTACTATTTCTTTTCTATTCCACTTGAATCCACAATCAAGAGGATCTAAAATTACAAATTTTTTTCTGTTCCACTTGAATCCACAATGAAGGGGATCTAAAAATATTTAATATATTTCTATGCCACTTCGATCCACAGTGGGATCTAGGTGGAAGGAGGGCTAAAAAATATTTTTCCGTGGTCCAGTCAACGGGACCAGCTCAACTGGACCACGGGCAAGGAGCGAAAAAATTAAACATAAATCAAACAAAAAATTTTAATTATTAAAATTATAAATTACAAAAATAAACGTAAAGTTCTCTTCTCTTCACTTAAATGTAAACAACTTAATTGTTAAATAAAAATAGATAAACGAAATTTTCACTGTTAAGTTTATCCTGACAAAGCTTAGATATATGAATAGACCAAAATACACAACTTTTAATTCCGTACTTGATAAACAGAAGTGTAATTTTGTATTAAAATTTTAAAATAAATAATAATTCTTCTGTTAAATAAAAATGAAAAAAAATCATTAATCAACAAAAATAAACAAAAAAAAATATTTTTACTTCACTTGTTCTAAGAAGTGTGCAACTGTGATTTCTCCTGATATTAACTGGTTTTGACATTCTAAAATAAAATTATCATTATCAATGTTTGATTTTTTTCTCTTATTTACAATATTTTCTTTTATGCGCAAAAAGTTATATTTTGCCTCCTGTTTTAATATGCATAAAAAATTTACTAAGTTACAATATTTTTTTCCCAATTTCTTGTTTAGTTTTCTATTAAAACCTTCGATACAGTTATTGGTACGATGCCGTTCTTTTGCGATTGCCCACATCTGTGTGAAAAATTTGCTTTTGAACCAAAACCTTTTCATATACTTTTGAAATTGTATGAGTTTTGGGCAATCATTTCTTGCGATTTCTGTACATATATATATCCATCCGTCAGGAGGTTTTTATTATTGGGAATAAGAATTAGACGACCTCCGTGGCGCGGTGGACGAAGGTCCGCCTGCGTCGCAGGAGGTTGCGGGTTCGATTCCCGCCTCGGGACAAATGTGTGTACGATCTGCAGACATTTGTTCAGGGTGTTCTGGTTGTTTATATGTATAATAAAAAATATCTATCTATGTATTGTATTATATTATGTATATCAGTTATCTAGCACCCATAACACAAGCTCTGCTTAGCTTGGGGCTAGATAATGCTGTGTGAATTGTCCAGCATTATTTATTTATTATTTTAATTAGGGGGAAAAGTATCCAATGATCCACCAGTGGATTTAAGAGGAAACAAAAGTATCCAATGATCCACCAGTAGATTTAAGAGGAAACCAAAGTATCCAATGATCCACCAGTGGATTTAAGGGGAAACAAAAGTATCTAATGATCCACCAGTGGATTAAAGAGGAAAAAAAAGTATCCTCGGATCTACATGTGGATCAAGACTGTGGATCTAAGTGGAAGGAGGGTTTGAAAGACTTACCATTTGGCTGGCAGTGAGCCTGTTACATCTGTGTGTATTATACACATCATTTTCATGTTGCCCAATGGTCAGGTGTTCAATATCTTCAATTTCTTGATCTCTTCGATTTGTCCTTGAACTCGTTTGCGACTTTTTCTTGAACCAGAATATTGGTGATTTTTATAGTCTTTTCGGGAAGTTCGTGGCTTCATTTTCTATCGGTGCAATAACACGAACAGATAACCACTAAATTCTTATATTGCAATTTTTTACTAATTCTAATCACCTAAAAAAGTATCCCACGATAGAAAAGAAAACTTTTGTAATGTAACGGACGCCTTACACTGACAGACAAGTCATGTCATGTCATGTCTGTCTTGTCTGGTATGTTAGGTAGGGTATGCTGAACGGGGCTACCAACTCGATAAGTGCTTTATTGCAACAAACAAGTACCTACAGTACGAAGGACAAAATAATCTGTGAAATAAAATCATAATATTATGTATTGGGCTTATTAAAAATTTTGTAACTGGACAAAAAAAAATATTTGAATGAAATTGAGAAGAAAAATCAAAGTAAGTAAGTATTTTTTGAAGAATTAGTTGCTTTTTACGGGTTTTGGTTACTTTTTTTTATTTAGAACCTTTTCGACAGCAAAATAAATAAGTAAGTAGGTACCTAAACATATATATTTTTAAAAGGTATTTGTATTTCGGCATCATCCGCGATATTTTGCATGCTCAATAGAAACGTTTCTCAAATAAAATTACTTATAATAACGATATAAAGCGAGACATAATGCTAAGTTATAATTTATAAATATAATCAAATGGGGCTACGCATATGAAAATATTGTCAGATTAGTATCAAAAGTGCAAAGTTGGCAACACCTTTGTAAAAAATGGCAGAAACAAAATAAACTCCCCCACGAATTCACAATGATGATTTGAGGATCCACGTGATCGCCGAGAAGAACGGCAACAGTGTACGGAACGAGAATAGCGAGCTGGCAACGTAGCCGCACACACACAACTAAACTTTTAACTTAGCATACGATACTGTCGGTGTACACTCATACACTAACAAAATTGAACTGAATTTGTGACTGATTTACGCGATTATTATACTATTTTTATGTAGTAAATATAATTTGCCGCGAATAAACATCATAATAAATGCCAAATTATATAATTTGAGATATGGTTATGCTCCATTCGCCCGTAAATGGAAAAATACTTTACTATGGAAAACGAACCACCTTAACGTTGTTACCTTTACTTAAGCTTCCGTTTCAGAAGTTCCGCTTCCGTTAGTTCCGTTTTAGCAGAATTTCCGCTTTCTTTACTGTGTTCGTTCGCAAGTGGCCAACTCTAGTGACGGAGTTTTTAGGCTGCCTGAAGGATATACCTAAATAAATAAAATAAAATAAATAAATAAATATCCTTGGACATTCCACACAGCGTCATCTAGTCCCAAGCTAAGCAACTCAATGCTTGTGTTATGGTAACCAAATGACTGATATAATACATAGATACATCTTTTTTTGTAAATACATAGGTACATATTATAGATAGAAAACACCCAGACACGGAACAAATATCTGCAGAACATACAAACATTTGTCCCGTAGCGGGGATCGAACCCGCAACCTCCGCGTCTCAGCCGGGCGTTCACCCAACTGCGCCACAGAGGTCGTCGAATATATATTTATTTGTTTTCAGCGCTAGCCGTGGAGGAATCTCGAGTGAGCCGACCACACTGGGAGCCAACTGGAACTGACTCATTCGGTGCGCTCTCTGATGAGGTAATAAAATTAAATATCTGTAAGCCAGGACGAGATAATTATGTGTAGGTCGCGCCACGTAAAAAGAACGCTGAGGGGAAAAGCTGCGCAGTAGGCGATTTTAAGGAATGTTATGTGTGATGTGTTGTGTGGTGACGCGGCGCACTTCACACATTGATGTAGCGCGTAGCGCATAGGATGAAGAAAAAGAAAAAAATATTTAAGTACTAATTTTAAGACCTATGAAAACAAAAAAACGTTTCATCATCATCATCATCATCTCAGCCCATTTCCACCCACTGTTGGGTATAGGCCTCCTCTCTATTACGCCACTCATTCCGATCCCTCGCGAGTCTCATCCACTGATGACCGACCACGCTTACGATGTCGTTCGACCATCGGGCGGGTGGTCTGCCTCTTGGTCGTTGCGCGTCCCGGGGACACCATTCGGTAATCGCTTTCGTCCATCTTCCATCGTCCCTTCTAGCCAAGTGCCCCGCCCAACTCCACTTTAGCCTCGCGATCCGCATACCTACGTCCACGACTTTTGTGCGACGTCGAATTTCGACTTCAAAAAACGTTTGAACTTTACAAATAATATTCAGGTGCTCCCATAATTTGATACATTTTACCGACCGTATTTAATTTTCTTCCAGATAATGCTAAGTGTATTCCGATGGCTGCCCAAACGGACACTGGCGCATTGCATGCTGCTGTGCAAGAAGTAAGTTACTGTTACTCACCGGCTACTTTTTATCCAAGTTTTAGATTTCACTTTCAAAACTATCGTGTTATAATAATACAACGGGAAATTACTCACGTAACGTAAAAATAAACTCACGTTATTGGTTGTCGAAAATAATTTTCTTTCTCGTAATTGGCTAGATTTTCAAATTTTTCATTCTCTCTTAGCTCGCTTCAAGAAATGAAGTATAGTATAGTATAGAATAGAATACACTTTGGTACAAAACACACCAAGAAAAAAGCAAAGAACAGAACAAAGTTAAAAGACTAAAGGGTTTATTCATAAAAACTTGACAATTTAATACAGGTTTTAAGAACATTTTTTTCTTGTCACCCATATGTCAACGAAAAGAGATAGCAACAGATTTAATATGAGTTTTAGCTAATACAGGTTTAATACAGGTTTTAGGTCGAATATGCATAATGGGGTTATATTTCCAGATGGTACCGCGTGGCGTGCGACGAGACGCTATGGACGCGGCTGGACCTCGGTAACAAGACTCTGTCCAAGGACGCGCTAGGACGCATCCTCGCACGGAAACCTGTAATAGTGCGCCTGGCTAGCTCAGAGGTAAATATAACTAATCTATACTAATATTATAAAGAGGTAAAATTTCTTTGTTTGTTTGATTGACGGAGGTAATCTCCGAAATTACTCAGCCGATTTCAATAATTCCTTCAACGATGTGTAGAATGATCTGTCGGGATGATTGTAGGCTCTCGTTAGTTTTATTACCGGTGCAAAGCCGGGACGAGCTACAGCTAGTGTATTTACAAAAACAATGTACAGTGACTGATGTGTGATATTACATCAGTCTGAGGGGTCCCTAGACGATCAAAAAGCACGTTAAATTAACGTGCTTGTCAAGCAATTTTGACCGTCTAGAACGAAGCTTGATGTGCTTGACAAGCAAACTCGATGCTTGATGAAGCTTGATGAAAAATTATATTTTTGCAATGCTTTTTGCTTTTTGCAATGATGCGAATGCTTGACAAGAATGTTTTTTGGTGTCGTGGCCTCGTCAAGCATGCTTGTCAAGCACGTAAATGCTTGTCAAGCAATTTTGACCGTCTAGGGACCTCTTTAGGACTACGCTGTAAACTCCAAGGATATTTATTATAATTTTCCTTCCAGATAGGCGAATGGCACCCCACAGGTCCGTCTGAGCCGTCTCGCATCCAATATCTAGACCTCAGCATGGCGACAGTGGATATAACGACTCTCAACAATCTCCTACAACGCTGTCCCGCGCTTAAGAAGCTTAGTTTAGAAAGCGTGCCGGTAGATGACAGCACTTGCGAAATTATAGGTAGGTGCTTACAAAGTTATGATCGCCTGGTAGTTTTGTAGAAAAATTTAAGCAAAATCTTGCAAAAAGCTGAGATATTTTGTGTTTTAATTCAATAAATAATAATTATAATAATATTTTTGGACATTCCAAATTACATTTAAATTAAAGGTATACTTCATTTATTGAAACGAGCTACTGGGAAGAAAAATAAACACACGTGATTTGTACCTACATAGATTGGTATAGAGACCTACATTTAAATTAAAGGTATGATACGGTGTAATGGGTAGGTTCATTGAAATGTAATTTGTTAACTCTTAAGTATCTATAACTGTCTGTGTATAACGATAAGACCGCCCATTGTACTTCATTTGTAATCTTTGTTATACAATGAAGTGTTAATCTATCTCTGTCTGTTTTCTGAATAAAATTAAAAAAATTACGATAAAGTAAAATCCTGTGTTATTATTACAGGACGCTGTACTCAAATAGAGACATTGAACATGACAATGTCGTCCGGTATCACTCCGAACGGACTGAGTCACATCTTGAACGGCTGCGAGAGTCTACAGTCACTTAATATTAGTTGGTGCGCCCTCTCTGAAGCCTGTCTTGAGGTAAGATGTATTTTATACTAGCAGCCCATCCCGGCTTTGCACGGATGTACTAATAAAATACTAATGAAGGCAGCGAGACAATGAAACAATAAAAAAAAGACGTGTGGCACTCGGGGACTGCCGCGGTAAAGCTTATGCATGCCACCTAGAGGCGAGTTGCTGAACTAAAGTGACAAGCGTTAGGTTTTTTCGTTACGGAATCTCTGGATTCGGTCTCCACGCTCAAGGCCCGCGATAGAAGCTATGCAATAGCTTAAAAACTCAGGCCTTTTGCGTCTATAGTAGATGAGTTATACAGCGTCAGGAGGCAATCTTTGCCTACACTAGTGGACACTAGTTCCTGGGACATTGTTGAGATGGAATAGGCTTGGCTTGACGTGTGGGGTATTAACCGTTGTCTTTCCTTTGGATATAGCCGACAGCTGAGAGGATGGTTTAGCTACAAGCCTATTCCATCTCAACAATGTTCCAGGCACTACAGTGTCCCGTTATAGGCAAAGATTGCCTCCTGACGCTGTATAAATCATCTATACTTCATTTCTTGAAGGGAGCTAATAGGAAGAAAAAATAAACTCACGTGATTGGTCGTCGAAAATAATTATCTTTTTCGTGATTGACTAGATTTTCAAAACAGTTGTCAATTGTCAAATCTAGCCAACACGAGAATACACAATTATTTTCGACGACCAATCAAGTGTGTTTATTTTCCTTTCTATTAGCTCGTTTCAAGAAATGAAGTAAGTATAGTAAAAGATGCAAAGGCTTAAGTTTTTTTATGTTTATTACAAATAGTTTTCTTTCAGGTGTTAGTAACGTCGAGTCCAACAAGATTGCAGAGACTGAACGTGGCCGGAGCGAGACTGATGACGGACGATAGTGAGTAGCTTTTTTAGAACTGTTATTTCCTATGGAATTCAATTTTAAACGACTTCAAAAAAGAGATTTATATGTCACTGTATATAAATTCCGTGAGGGTTGTGTCGGGGGTATGTGTTGGTGGGGGGTCACTCGCTCACTCACCAACAGCACGCGCTACATCAATGTGTGAAGTGCGCCGCGTCACCAATCACACATAACATTCCTTATAATCGCCTACTCAGCTTTTCTCCTTACCGTTCTTTTAACATGGCGCGAGCTATATAATGTTGTGATTGTGTAAAGGTTAGGCGCGTGTCGCACACACATATTGTAAATCTTTTTGATTTTTAATTTATGTAAAACATCTATATCCACAGTGGTTCGTTCCCTCTCGTCCCGCTGCCCCCGCTTACTAGAACTGGACCTATCTGACTGCGCGCGTCTGTCGGGCGCCGCGCTCACCGCCTGCCTGCCTCGTCTGGAGCACCTCGCGCTCAGTCGGTGCTACCTACTGCCCGCGCCAGCACTAGCGTGAGTATATACTATACTACATCTGTCTGACTGCGCCCGTCTGTCGGGCGCCGCGCTCACCGCCTGCCTGCCTCGTCTGGAGCACCTCGCGCTCAGTCGGTGCTACCTACTGCCCGCGCCAGCACTAGCGTGAGTATATACTATACTACATCTGTCTGACTGCGCCCGTCTGTCGGGCGCCGCGCTCACCGCCTGCCTGCCTCGTCTGGAGCACCTCGCGCTCAGTCGGTGCTACCTACTGCCCGCGCCAGCACTAGCGTGAGTATATACTATACTACATCTGTCTGACTGCGCGCGTCTGTCGGGCGCCGCGCTCACCGCCTGCCTGCCTCGTCTCGAGCACCTCGCGCTCAGTCGGTGCTACCTACTGCCCGCGCCAGCACTAGCGTGAGTATATACTATACTACATCTGTCTGACTGCGCGCGTCTGTCGGGCGCCGCGCTCACCGCCTGCCTGCCTCGTCTGGAGCACCTCGCGCTCAGTCGGTGCTACCTACTGCCCGCGCCAGCACTAGCGTGAGTATATACTATACTACATCTGTCTGACTGCGCGCGTCTGTCGGGCGCCGCGCTCACCGCCTGCCTGCCTCGTCTCGAGCACCTCGCGCTCAGTCGGTGCTACCTACTGCCCGCGCCAGCACTAGCGTGAGTATATACTATACTACATCTGTCTGACTGCGCGCGTCTGTCGGGCGCCGCGCTCACCGCCTGCCTGCCTCGTCTGGAGCACCTCGCGCTCAGTCGGTGCTACCTACTGCCCGCGCCAGCACTAGCGTGAGTATATACTATACTACATCTGTCTGACTGCGCGCGTCTGTCGGGCGCCGCGCTCACCGCCTGCCTGCCTCGTCTGGAGCACCTCGCGCTCAGTCGGTGCTACCTACTGCCCGCGCCAGCACTAGCGTGAGTATATACTATACTACATCTGTCTGACTGCGCGCGTCTGTCGGGCGCCGCGCTCACCGCCTGCCTGCCTCGTCTGGAGCACCTCGCGCTCAGTCGGTGCTACCTACTGCCCGCGCCAGCACTAGCGTGAGTATATAGATAGATAGATAGATAGATGAATACTTTATTGTACACAAAAGAAAACACATTACAGACATTACAACTAAGAAATAAAAGTATATACTATTATATACATCTCTACATAGATAATACATAGACGTAATAGCCAGTAGACACTTAATAAAGAGTCAACACTTCCAGATAATACATTAGATAAATAGATCTAATAACAATCCACGCCCAATAACGACGATTGACATGATCGTTCACTTTCACTTTGGTGGATTATGTGATTGAAAACGAGGTAAGAAATCACCATCACTACATAGTATAAAACAAAGTCGCTTTCTCTGTCCCTATATCCCTATGTATGCTTAAAACCTCCGCGTCTCAGGCGGGCCTTCGCCCAAGGTCGTCAAGTCGGCAAATAAGTAAATCTCTACTCTCTACTAATATTTTAAAGAGATAATGTTGGTTTGATTGTATGGGGAGGTCATTCCGCGCCGCGCGTTTTCGTCAGCGCGATCTCAGGTCATTTTTACTAGCGCCATCTAGTACTGTAGGCTATATTTTGTCTCGGTAGCATTATATGTGGACTATTATTTCCAGTAAGCTGAGCAGTCTGCCATCGCTCCAGTACCTGGAAGTATGGGGCATGCTGCAGGCGCCCTCACTCAACGCTCTGCGCTCGGCTTTGCCCGGGATACAGTTGAACCAGTTCATGTTCAGGTGAGGGATAATACACAACAACACAGATAATATACGATGTAATAATACACAACAACAGGCGCAAATACGAGTATAATGAAAATGAAAATGTCCCTTTTGACTCACTCACCATAGCTCTTAGGTACCCTTATTTTATTTTTTGTTTGTCACCCTACTTTTCTGTGTTATGTTATTAAGTTATTGCATAGCTTCTATCGCGGGCCTTGAGCATGGAGACCGAGTCCAGAAATTCCGTAACGAAAATAACCTAACGCTTGTCTCTTTAGTTCAGCAACTCGCCTCTAGGTGGCATGCAATAGCTTTACCGCGGCAGTCCCCGAGTGCCACACGTCTTTTTTTTTTTCTCTCTTTGTACACACTCGCATTACAACTTGTGCTGTTATGTGTCGTCCAATTTTCAATGCCATGTGTTTTTGCAGCGCCATCGCGAGACCCACTGTTGGGACTAGAAGAACATCCATATGGGGACTTCGGACAAGAGACTGATTACTATCATAACTATCTATACACTCGAACTTACGCTACCGAATTTCGATTGATTACGCCTGATGCTATTTAAATTGATACTGGAATTACGTTCCGTAACTTCCGCAGAAAAACTTCAGTCAGCTGTAAGTTTAGCGGAATTTTCAGCATGATTAATATGATTAATGCCATTCGTCGGAGCGTAAAACCAGCTGCCGGATTTCTGCCGCGTAAGTTCGGCGTAGTGTGTTAGAGACTAATTGTCTTATGATATTAAATAAAACAAATTAAATTGTAAATAACTTATTCATTAGATTTAATATTAAAAAAAATGATAAATTTAACTAATGGTAGCATAACGTACAAACACATAATAGGCATGAGGACAAAATAATCAGGAATTACAAAAATTGTTTTTTTAAGAGGCCCTCTTTATATTGTGATTAGCATTTTTTCGGCTTTGCACGGGTGTACTAATGATACTACCAGGATAAAATATAGCCTATAACCATCCCGACAGTCCATTCTACACATCGGTGAAAGAATTTTTGAAATCGGCTGAGTAGTTTCGGAGATTACCTCTGTCAAACAAGCATTACCTCTTTATAATATTAGTATAGATAGGCAAGAACATAAGGTTTTTCAAAAACTGTCATGTCTATTGTCAGTGGTTATTGCTCAAAACATTTTGGTTAATTAAGCTCTTCCAAAATTGACTATTTGCATTTAAAATGTTACTTTATGAAGTCTTCAAAATCATTTGTGACGATAATTTATATTTAGTTTGTAAGGATATTAAAGAAAGTAAAATCGGTACTGTTTTCTGATTAAACATTTTTATTTATGACTTTGTTTTATTATAAAGTAGTTTAGAATATTACACAAGATTTAAAATTATTTGATTTATTTATATAAAAGGAGAGGAGGGAGGCCTTTGCCCTGCAGTGGGACCCCACAGGCTCTAAATAATAATAATTAATTTAAGATCGCCTTTGAGAGGGACTGGCAGAGGAAAGCATGGGATCGGCGTAACTGGCGAAAGCAGGGGTAGGCCTTTGCCCAACAGTGGGACAAGATGGGCTAATAGTAATAATAACAATTAATTTTAAGCTTTTGCTAACATTTATTACTTCTCATTTCCGCTTAGCCTTTGCCTCAGCAGCGTCACTTGCTTCAACAAATGTCCTTTTAAGTTTGTTCTTCCGACTCTCACGGTATTTGGCAGAAACCTTTTCTGACAGCTTGGCGATCCTCTTCATTGTCTCTGGAGGGTATCTGTGGATAACAAGTGACAAAGTTATAAAAGTTATCATCATCCATAGCCCGATTTTACCCACAGCAGGGCATGCCTCCCTCAGTTTGTGCCATCCACTGCGATACAACAAATTACAAACCCAAGTATTTTATTTTTATTTCATTTATTAAGGTTTATCAACGATTGTTACAACATTGCTTACTAATAGATTGTAGGTAGGTCATCATCATCATCATCATGTGCAGCCCGTCTCATCCCACTGCTGGGCATATCGCTTGTGTCAACCCTCCCTATCTTGTGCCAGTCTGACCCATGTACGACCTGCTGTTTTGACAATGTCGTCGACCCATCGAGCAGGCGGACAACCTACTTTTCTATAGCCCTCCCGGGGGAGGTAGGTATATTAAACTAATTGTACAACCAGTTAAAGATAAACACAGCATGCAGAAGTAAGAAAGATTAACAACGAAGTGAGAATAGTATCAATAGTAAACGTACATTTTTTTGACATTATTCATGTAAATTATCAGGAACGGAGCGCTGCGCAGGACTCGGTATCGAGCAAAGTATCAATAGGTACCTACTACAGTAAACCTCGGTATCGAGGAAAGTAAATTTTTTGCAGTGGGGTCTTATACAAACACACTAGTAAACTGAAGGTAGGGCCTTACCTGCATCCCAGAAACTCGATATTAGTGAACAGTTGTGCCAGCGTCACTAGCTCCGTCTCTTCGAACGCGTCCTGGTGCTCCAGCATGAAATTACGACGCACAGCCCACTGCTCCTCCGATTCGTGCTCCGAACGAAGGGAATCTACGTCTATAGCCGTCTTCATTTTGTTTACTTTGCAGGTTATTAATAAACGAATTTGATTTATCTATAGAGTTCTATATCCTTTAGGAATTGAATTGATTGCGCTTTATCTTTATCATAAGATTCGTACTTGGTAGAGAAAAGTAAGTAACTCTTTTAAATGAAGAGAAAGTTTGTTGATACCTACTGACTGGATGTTTTGTTTTGACTTTTGCAAGAAACAATACAAACTCTGTGGCAAGAAATGAAATGAACAGAATGAATGAACGAATGAACCATGTAAATTGAGAGGACAGACTGACAGTGACATAAATCAAACGAAATGATTTTTTTTATAAAACCTAAGAAGTTCAAGAAAAAAAAGTTGTATAAAATAATAAACTAATTTTTACTTTCACTTTTGGCTTCAAGTTTTTAATAATTTTTATTGTGTTTGTTGATGAACGCCATAGAGAAGGCAGATGATTGCTCTGAGATGAATGAACGCGATCAACGAACGAGTTGTTGACGTTTATTTTTTTTGTCTGTGGTTTTACCTTTTGTCAAGAAGTTTTTGTTCTTGCAAAGTATTTTTTATTTTATTTTGATTTGAGGGTCTTTTTGTATAAAACTTTAATTTTTACCCTTAAATATGTAATACACATTATAAGATTGTGTTGGTAACTGCCGCAACTGTATTAAAGGTAATAAAACTTTTATAAAATCTCTTAAACATTCGATGTTCTTTGTCTGTTCTTCTCAATCTTCATAAAATTAACGTTTAGTGTCTTTTATTTCTCCAGTGAGACTCCAAACTCACCAGAGAAGTTTCCAAAGCCGCTTCTTCACAAACCACGCAGATACGAGCACAAAAGATGGCGTTTTCTTTTCGAAAGATAATATCAAACATTTCGTACTTTTCAAAGTCTGGGGACTCTGGAAACCAAGAAACTGATGCCATAGATGATATATCAGCTGAGAGGCATCGTCAGAGCTACTTTTCATCCATCCCTTCATCAGAGAACATCACCTTTGATAAAGTAGAAGCCGATTCCACTTCAAAATGCGCTAGTTTGAACCTCCCACAATCTTTGAGGTCCTACACAGCCAAAAAAGGTTCTCTCTCCGATACAGACCTCCTTGCAAACCACAGTAGCAAGCAAGAGAAGAAAAAATGCAGAAAACTAAAGTTAGACATCAAAAAAGCCAACCAATCAGTGAGTGATTCTTTCATCTACTCGGAAAACTCTGACAATGTTGAAAACACACCGAAACATAAACTCTTAGACTTCAAAAGCGCTGAACTGTTCCGAGGTTTCAATTTCAACCAGTCTTTTGATATATCCGACTCCGACTCATCGTATGGAGATGATATTGATATTGAGTCTATATCTGAGCATTCGGACACGGATGTGTCTATAGCGACACACATTGAAGAGAAGCCGATCATTAAAATGTGCAGGAAGGTTGACCCGGAACAGGCTCCGATTCCATCCGTGACGCCCGAGTCTTTTGCCGATGTAGAGGTTGATAAAAACGAGGAGGAACGGATCAATCTACTCCTTAACTATCAGAATAAGTTTGAACAAATGGAAAGTTTCTTGAAAAAGCTTCTAACGGAGTTTCAGTTTCATATTGAGGTGTCTAAAATTTTTAAAGGCAAGTCCATAGTTGCTGTACCTACGGAGACAAGACTCAAATCTCTCGGAGATGTCATGATTGACTTCCAAAGAGGCATAAGTCCAGCTTGGAGTGTTATTATGAAAGACGATACCAACACGAAAACAAAACTTAAAACACAGCTACTATCCATGAGACAGATTTTGGACAGCTTCATAAACTGTTACTTAGAAGAACCGAAGCCTCGGAAAATGAAACGTAAGATGACAAACAAGAAACGTATCAAACATTTTGATTTCCCGGACTTAAGAGACTCAATGCTCCATTTATTTCAAGAGTCAGACATTGACGATTGTAACTCAACAAAAACGGAGAACCATTCCATTACATCATCTATCGGAAACTTCTCACTTGACTCGTCGACCCTCTCAGCATACTCGGAAAGTCTAGACCAAGTGATTTCATACAACAGTTTCGATGACTCCACAATCTACACCACTCTACTCCAACGGGCTGCGATTGAACGAATCACATTCTACATCCAAGTACACAGCATCCAACTTAAATGTGAATCGCAAGACTCAAAAAACGTCGTCACATTTAATTGCCCAGTCTGCAACGTCACCGAGTATGAAGAAAATGGTCTCTTAAAGCACATTCTGAGTCAATCGCACTGTGAGAAAATCCACTTCGTCTACAAAACAGCGTATGTTAAGAAATGCATACGAGCCGGGAAGGAGATACAGCCTAGTACGGTCTTAAACCCTATGACCATGTATCGCGATGATAATAAGATAGTTTGTTTTGGAGATGCGTTGTATGCATGCTCGCTTTGCTTTGAAAACCTCATCGTCGGTGAATCGGTGCTAATGGCACACTGTGCTGAGGAAAACCACATTGAGCTTCGAGACCAGCTACAGGATCTGTGAGTAGCTTTAAGTTACGCCTCCACGAGTATATAGCGACGATTCGTCCTTTTATCGGGTAATTTAAGTGGTAAGTATTGTCATAAGAATTAAATTTACTTGTCAACGTCACTCGTAGTGTCGCGATAATATCTGCGTGTGGAGACGGCTCCATAGAGAGTGTTTACGTGGCACGACGATAATATTGCCGCGATTTTCTCGCTCGTGGAGACAGCCCCTAACAGTCAAGTTTCTTTTTGGACCAAATCTCTTAAGTTTAAAAAATTTGTCATGTTTTGTGTGTCGACTATTCCGCTAATTTACTAAATGTGCGTAATTTTCTAACTATTAGTCGATAGTAGTCTATTTTTCTTATTTTCTTATTTCCGTCTAAGACTTACAATAACTTCTCTGTTCTTAAAACTAAGTATGACTTAATCTGACTTAAAATTTCTTGACATTAACATTTTCATTCTTCACTTTTAATCCAATTAATTGGTTAATTTAATTATTAGGTGCTAGATTAATCAATTCGTTAAAAATATATCGTAATTTTTAAGCGATATTTTGTAACGTGAATTTATCAATGCTTTTAAATTATGTAATCAATTAAGTAACTATAAGTAATTATCTTATGACCTAGATCACAAACACTGCCATAAAAAGTAAAAAAAAAAACTTTATTCCCTTTCAAAAATCGACTGAATTTCTTTGGTGCTGTTGCTAAAGTTATAAGTGTACTTAAAATAATCAAAAAATAGTCATTTAAAAAAAAACTGCAAACCCTAGGTTGTGGAAAAAATTGTCAATTCTGAAATGTAAAAACAAACTTGATTCAATCACAACAGATTAAAATTATATAGAATAGAACACTCATCTCTATTTTATGGCCAAAAATCTAATATAATTAGAAATAAAATACGTAAAAAGTTTCTTGAACTCTAAAAATGTCATAGAATTGTCAAACGCATTTATAAATCACATTTGATTCAAAATAATCATGATAAGTCTTATTGCAACCTGTAACCTAAGTCCTAGTTCATAAGATTCAGAATTGTCTAAAGACTTAGTAGAATTTCTGATACTATGTATGTGCTATACTAATATCATTCTTTAAATTAATATCAACTTAAGCTATTTTACTATTAAAAGTCAATTTAGTAGTCCACACTTAGTAGTCCATAATTAGATCGTCAAAGTTTCCTACTTAATCTTCTTTGTTAACAGTGTCAATTGCTATCAAAAATCAGCCAAAATCATGGCCCAAACAACTTTGTAATGAAAATAAGGTTAATTTAATATTATAATCATCAATTTTTCTACCAATACGTAATTATATTATCTACCTCTTGCATTTCTCTCACTCTTATGAATAATAAGTGAAGTAGTTATATTGATCTCATTTTTATTCAAAATTACAAGACTGATTTTTAATTTAAATATTCAAACAGGTTTTGATAACGAGCCATTTAAATTAACGGTTAATATTTTACTTTTTAACCAATTTTCAAACTGTGATATTGAATTCAGGGCCGGTTGTTATCCCTTTTTATGTTTTTTTATTGTACAGTGGCTTGTTGTCAATATTTTTGCATTTGTTTCACGTAGTTCTTTCATTAAAACATTGACCCATATTCAAAGACTGATCTGAAGTAACAATCACGTTCATGTCATTTGAAGCTTTTGAATGATAAAATTTGTCCAAATTAAACAACTGTGTAATCTTTTAATTAGAGTAAAATTACATAAACTAAGCGTATTAGTGACTTTATATTGCCGATTACTACCTTAATTTAGTTTTTGAATACGGGCCTCACTGGTAGTTTTAGTGATTGTGTAATCGTGTAGTTTAGTACAATTAATTTAGTAAATAAAATAAGGCTGGTTAGTATAAATAAACTCGATCCAAAACGAAATATATAGGAACTAATTCGAATCAAAAGCAATACAGTTGTTTTTTTTTAATATTTACTTATAAGTAGGTTTAAAAGCACTTTTGTAATCGGTAGCTTACAATTTAATCAATTAGCGCATTCGTAAAGTGGTTTATAATATTGAAACAATCTCATATTCTGCCATTTTATCATAAACATTGCCACTATTATGAATAAAGCTAAACGTACACATTATTGTAAGTTTAATTATAATTGTAGCTTTTTTAACTAACTTTAGTTTTGTAAGCTTAAATAGCTAGACGCAATAGACGCATTTAAATCTTGAATAGTCTGACATCAATGTTGTACGACACAGAAGTTCATAATCAAATATAGGTTATCAAGACACTTTTTCTATACGAGTATAAAGTAAAATAAAAATTTAATACAGCATCTTAAAAAAACTAAAATTCCGTAAAATTTTGGCTTTATTCTCCTGCTCACTATTGTCATTATAGTATTGTATTAACTTAGGTAATATAAGCGCATTTAAATGATTTTCTAGATCTCAGAAAATAACCGAATTAATCGTGCCAGTAGTCAATGTGATCAGAATTCTGGCTATTTATTTCATTTTGCCAATTAATTTGGAATAGTCAGAATTCTGTTTCGTGCCAGATCTTATAATTTTTGCTCAAAATGTATTTAAAAGTAACTCGAATTGATTTGTCATGCATGGTAACGAGGCTGAAACACCTAGGTTCATAAAACTACAACTGTGATTATAATAAAATTGTTGAAGGAAAAAATCCAAAATTGTTGTTAAAAATAGTTATAGATTATGATATTTTGCGAATTTTGAAAGATATCTATTATTTTTATCGAAAACTTTGATTAATTGAATTATTAATCAATTAATTGATTGTTTTTTCAATATATCTGGTAATCGGTAATTCGCTGCTCGATTATTTCCATTCCTATATTTACTATTTTTCTTCACTACCTATTTTTGTGATTTTTATAATTATTTTAAATTATATTTCATATTTTCTTTTTAAAATTCGCAAAGCCATCATTCATGATAAAAAACTGTGATTGAAAATATACAAAACGTGTTCATATCATTAAAATTATCGCGCAGTCGTTTTTAGACACCCTAATTTCAATGTCAAAATATTTTAATTTGATAAATGTATGTGTTTTTTGATAGATAATAAACTTTTTTTCGAGTTTGTTCAGAATCATAATGCTAATTATTTTAAACTGGGTTTTCATTTGGAATTTTTTAATGAGAATTTTAAATTGAATAAGTTTTACCAATTAAAACCACTAAGTAATAACAATACCTATCTACAAAAATAGTTCTAATTAAAATTTAACCAATTATTTGGTAAAAAAACAAATTAATTGGTTAATTACAATTAAATAAATCCGTTATTTGTCTAGAAGCGACTGTGTCACACTGAGTCACTACATTTGACTGTTTTGTAAACCATTTCTCGACTGAATAAATTTTGTACTTTTTCGTAATGTCTTGTTTTATTTTTCAACTAGCAGCACATCCTGGCTTTGCACGGGTGTACTAATGAAGCTACCGGAATAAAATATAGCCTATAACCACCCGGACAGTCCATTCTACACACCCGTGAAAGAATTTTTGAAATCGCTCCAGTAGTTTTGGACATTACCTCCGTCAAACAAACAAACAAATTTTATCTCTTAGTATAGATAAGTTTTTATTTGTAATATCTTAACTGGAATTTTAATAACAATAATGTTTATTGATATTTTAACGATTATAAACACCTCGGATGTTGAACAACATACAAACTCATTCAACAGTGCTTCAGTCGAACGTACAGACATAATGTTCTATTGAAATTGTTTATGTTGCTGAATTTGAAGTGGTGAGAGTTTTTTCAGGAAAATTCTTGGCCTAAGTGGTCCTTCGATTTTAGTTGAAAAGGTTGTGAGTTTTAGTATTATTTTATCTGTGCCTATAGGTAGGTATGTAAGTTAATACCTACCTATACTTCATTTCTTGAAGCGAGCTAATAGGAAGATAAAATAAACTCATGTGATTGGTTGTCGAAAATAATTGTATTTCTCGTGATTGGCTCGATTGTCAAATCAATTGTCAATTGTCAAATCTAGCCAATCACGAGAAAGATAATTATTTTCGACGACCAACCACGTGTGTTTATTTTTCTTCCTATTAGCACAGAATACAGACCTATTAGCTCGTTTCAATAAATGAAGTATAGGTACCTACTACTGATAATTTTGATTCGTAACTATACACGCTACACCGTGTGAGATGTTGCTAGCAACTATCTGCGTGATGGCGCTGGGCGCGGCGCTGGGCATGGATCCCTCGACCCAGGACCTCGTCACTCCGCTGAAGCAGCTCGGAGAGGCTTGTGGATATGAGGTGAGGAAAGAAATAAAGGAAAAATGTGTTTATTTCTGTAAAACCTCAAGGATCACTAAAAAATGTACAGTTTTATAAGCTAGGTGACTCTATTGCCTTTTCTAACGCAACTCTCTACACCAGGGAAAGAATTAGGCGCTTTTAAAGCGATCCCTTAACGCACTTGACGCAGCGTCAACGCTGCGCAGACGTTGGATTGACGCCAACTCTCGTAAAACGCCATTGCCGGTGGGATAAAGGTCTTAATGGCGACAATTAGATACCTACAAGTTAGACAATTAAGTCATTAGCTTAAATTATTTCAGAGTTGCCGGGATCCCACGGTGGGAGTATTGAATGTCCACCTCGTGCCTCACACGCACGGGGAGATGGGCTACACGCGGACCTTCATTCAACACTACACGGGATGTGAGTAGATTGGGATATATTGCGACAGAAACACGGAATAAAAGACGTGTGGCACTCGGGGACTGCCGCGGTAAAGCTATTGCATGTGGCATGCAGTTTTCGGTGTTTTTAAGCTATTGCATAGCTTCTATCGCGGGCCTTGAGCGTGGAGACCGAATCCAGAAATTCCGTAACGAAATCACCTTACGCTGTCACTTTAGTTCAGCAACTCGCCTCTAGTTGGCATGCAATGCAATAGCTTTACCGCGACAGTCCCCGAGTGCCACACGTCTTTTTTTTTTAATTACTAAAAGCCAACACGTCATGTTGCAATTTCAGATGATGACATCTACGACAAAAGCAACATCAACATGAAGCGAATCCTGGACTTCGTGATCAGCGAGCTGTGGGCGCACGAGGAGAGGACGTACGTAGACCGAGACCGAGACCGAGACCAAGACCGAGATCAAGAGCGAGAATGAGAGACTGAGACCGAAAATCAATCTCGAAATTGCAAGAAATACATTCAAATTTTAAAATTTCAGGTTTGCGCTATCTGACCTACCGTATTTCTTCCACTGGTGGGCTAATCGGGATGAGACAGGTAAGACTGCTTAATCGTCATCAATCAATTATCAATCGTCCATCGTCCGTCGTCAATCGTCAATCATCAGCCATTAATTGATTGATGATTGATGATTGATCGGCGATTTTCAATGTACGTACCTATATTGCAGTGCATCGCATGGTGTACCAGCTATACGTCATAATGTTTGTTACTCATTCACGCTCAAATGGCTGCACAGATTTGAATGAAATTTGGTACCAGGATAGCGTATATCCTAACTTAACACATAGCCTACTTTTGATCCCGGTATTCCCAAGGGAACGGGAGTTATTCACCGCGGGGTACAGCTAGTCTATATTGCAGTGCGTCGCATGGTGTACCAGCTAATACGTCAGGGTCGGCTGTCGCTGGTCGGGGGAGGTTGGGGCATGCCGGATGAAGCGACCACCAGCTATCACGCACTTATTGATCAATTCACTTACTCGCTCAGGTACGCTTTTTTAATCTGTCTTATTATCCATCGATAGGTTGTCTGGTAGAGATCGCTTCTTAGTGATTAGACCGCCCGGGCGCCCGGCGCGCCGCGTCGATTTTATGTTGCTTAGTTTGTAATACTTATTGGTGATTTGTAAACAGGGTGTTCAATAAAGTACCTATTTTTGTATTCTATTTATGTATCTCTGTGTATCCAAGTACCTACCTACCTACTTATTTTTTTTCTGAACGTGTTTTCATGTCGTAAACGTGTTCATATTTTTTTTTCAGGAAGCTAAACGCGACGTTTCTAGAATGCGCACGGCCGCTGGTGACGTGGCAGGCGGACGCGTTCGCGCATGCGCGGGAGTTTAGCTCGCTCATGGCGCAGATGGGCTTCGACGGACATTTTATTAAGTGAGTCAATTCATCGCGGCTATCAGTTGTATCTACTGCTTTTACAAATACAAAAAAATACTCTAAAATAAGAAAACTGAAACAGTTTTTGTTATAAGTAAGTAGGTATAAGTCGCGCACGTAAGAAAGAACACTGAGGGGAAAAGCTGCGCAGTAGACGATTTGATGGAATGCTATGTGTGATTGGTAGAGTCCCAATCGAAGCCTCGTCGCGTACGGACGTGTCGGCCGCCCCCGCCAGCGGCGGCCGACCGCGCGCCTCGCGTCACACCACCTGACTCGCCTAACATCTCGCTGACCATCTAAGCCCATCGCCCGCCGCCGACCCACCGCTCGCTGGTCTCGCATCGTCCGTCGTTCGCCGTCAGTCGCTGCTCGCCCGCGGCCGCCCTCTAACTCGCCGACTGGGCATCGGCTCGAGTGGATGGCCCGCCGCCGGCTTGAGCTGGGCGACTCGACCGCAGAACCTCGGTGTGCCCACCACGCGCAGCGGATGCTGGTCCCCGGCTGTGCGATCACCTGCCTCAACAGGCACCACGTCACCCAGGGGCAGCCGCCCCTGGAGTTCAAGCCGCTTCTTACGAAGCTTCCTACCCCGTAAAGGGATAGACGAAAACCCCCGGTCACTCGCTGACGAATATCGTCGGCTTGAGTGACCACACTTCACCACCACCATCATCACCATCATCACCATCACCACCAAGCCGCCCGTCGTAGTTGTCGCTCGCCGCTGAACTCCCGCTCGCTGGTCCCGCATCGCACGTCGTTCGCCGTCAGTTGCCGCCGCTCGCCCGCCGCCGCCGTCACACTCACCGGTGTGGGAACCGGCAGAGGAGATGGCCCGCAGCAGGCTGACGCCGCCGCGACTCGTCGGCTCGAGCTTCTGCATGCCCACCACGCGAAGCGGACGCTGATCACCGGCCCGGGCGACTGCTACCGCCGGGCAGCACCGCCTTCATCTGAAGGCAACACCTCGTCACCCGGGGGCTGCTGCCCCCGGCGTTCAAGCCGGAGCAAGGAGCACAGCTCGAGGCTCCTACCTACTTGGCCGTAAGGCCAAGAAGAAGACTCGTGTGTGTGTGTGTGTGTGTGATTGGTTGTGTGGTGACGCGGCGCACTTCACACATTGATGTAGCGCGTGCTGTTGGTTCGTGAGCGAGTGACCCCCCACCAACACATACCCCCGACACGACCCCCCAAAGCCCCTGAATACCTACGCGAATATTCTAACTGATGTATGGTCTGTTTTAGCCCAATCAGCTTTGACGACGAGCTATCGCGCATGCGCGGGAAGGAACTAGAGATGCTATGGCGGGGAAGCGATGACCTCGGTTAGTATCAATTAAAGAAAGAAAATGTATTTATTTCTGTAGGACCTCACAGAGGACGTCATATTGTCAATCCATCAGTCTTTAGCCCATATTATCAATCTATCAGTCAACCCCTCAAAGCTTACCAATCCATCAATCCAGGTGCGGAGACGGATATATTCACGCACAAGCTATTCGACGGGTACTGGGCCCCGCCGGGGTTCTGTTTCGACAGCCTCTGCAGCGACCCCTTGCTTGTCACCTCTGATTCGCAGTTTCGGAACGCTGATGAGCGCGTGAGTAACTACTGCTATAGAGACAAAGGAACACGTGGCATAATTGAAAGTTTTACAAAAACGAGAAAAGATCAATGTCTGCACTCTCGAGGAGCACTTCTGTTCATAAATCCTCATTAGATCATCATCAGATCCTCAAAACGTATCTTATAAGGTGACTCTATTGCCTGTTCCAAGCTCCCTACACCAGGGAAAGAATCAGGCGAGAACCTGGTGGGGCTAGCTTTTAAGAGAGGACCTTATGTTCCTCCAGGCGGGTGTATTCCTGGATTCTATGCATCAACGCCAGGCGCCGCATTACGCCACCAATCACTTGCTGGTGATGATGGGGAAAAGACTCGCATACCACGACGCACCCATCTGGTTCAACAACATAGACACGCTGATACAGTAAGTAGCTTTATTTTCGACATAACACCCAAGAGACACCTAAGGCGAACGCTTTCAGATAACACAGTAGCTATAGAGCTTATAACAATCCACACACCCCCTTACGTTCGATCAATAACGACTCTAGAAACATACTTAAAAGCACGACATTTTCCTCTTTGCCCCTCTATATCTAAAACTAGTGGCACGTCCCGGCTTCGCACAGGTGTACTAATGGAGGTACCGGGATAAAATATAGCTTATAACCTCCCGGACAGTCCATTCTACACACCCGTGAAAGAATTTTTGAAAAAGGTCCAGTAGTTTCGGAGATTACCTCCGTCAAACAAACAAACAAACAAATTTTAAATCTTTATAATATTAGTATAGATATAGATATAGATGAAACAGTATGTTTGTCCCCAGCTCGGTGAACTCCAAGGGCGGAGGGAGCATTCGCCTCTTCTACTCCACTCCAGCTTGCTACCTCAAGGCGGTCCATAATTCCAAGTAAGAATGTGCTGAGGTCAGCTTATTCTGGTAGAGACTGAATTCGTAATAATTCACCAGCATAAGCTGACCCCGATAATTGTCACGAAACTTTTTAGTTGATCTATATTTCGTTCCAATTTGAACAATGTTGTCAAATCTCCGTGAGTGTGGATTGTTCCAAGCGCGGAAGTGTGGATAGGTTATAGCCAGTCTCAATAAAAATAAAAGTAAAAAATGATAATAATTAATGTATCGTAATTGTTTTTTAAACCGTCTTTCAGTCCAGTGTTGCCGCTCAAGCAGTCTGACTTCGTGCCCATCGCATACGACAGATTTAACCATTTCTCTGGACTCTTCACATCGCGCCCCGCGCTCAAGTACACAGTTAGGGAAGGACATGTTTACTTGCAGGTACACATGAACGAACGAACGAATGAATGAACGGTATGGATTGATGGATTGATGAAATGGTAGATGTAGTCCTGGGTTGCGATGATAGATTGATGGATTAATTGATTGATGGATTGGTGGATTGATGGATTTATGGCTTGACGAATATAATAGGTTTTTCTATTGTAGATTGCGAAACAACTCCAAGTACTGGCGCGACTGCCAGAGAACAACAAACTCTTTGAAGAGTTTAATTGGATAATGGGTAAGATAGCATCATTGGTCGATGGTTCATGTTTATTGATTAACTAGCGACCCGGCCCCGGCTTCAAGAATTAGTTATATATTACGTATTCAGCCCAATAATTAGTTATATATTACGTACCTCTTGAATCACTCTCATTTATAAAAAAAAACGCATCCAAATCCGTTGCGTAGTTTTAAAGATTTAAGCAAACATAGGGATATAGGTATAGGGACAGAGAAAGCGACTTTGTTTTATACTATGTAGTAATTCACCTATATGATTCAGGTGCGCTACAAGACCACAACGTGTTATCAGGCGCGATGCGCGCGCATGTTTACAAGTACTACACGGAGCGTGCTTACCGAGCCATGCAACGCGCTACGTTACTACTGCGACAAGGATTCAAGTAATTCATTCATTCATTCATTCAACCATTTGGTACTAGGTTCTCTACAGGGCCAACGGTCTACCGAGCCATGCAACGCGCGACGTTACTGCTACGACAAGGATTCGTGTGATTCATTCATTCATTCATTCATTCAACCATGTGGTACTAGGTTCTCTACAGGACCAACGGTCTACCGAGCCATGCAACGCGCGACGTTACTGCTACGACAAGGATTCAAGTGATTCATTCATTCATTCATTCATTCATTCATTCATTCATTCAATCATGTGGTACTAGGTTCTTTACAGGACCAACGGTCTACCGAGCCGTGCAACGCGCAACGTTACTACTACGACAAGGATTCAAGTAATTCATTCATTCATTCGTGATTGGCTAGATTGTCAAATGAATTGTCAATAGTCAAATCTAGCCAACCCGAGAATAGACAATTATTTTCGACGACCAATTACGGGCGTTTATTTTTTCTTCTATTAGCTCCTATTAAATGAAGTATTATATCTATTCTCGGGTGGTTTGGTATATATTTTGCCATGTTTACAGCAAGCTCCGCGGTTCTGTCTCAGGCACTCAGTACTACAGATGTGAGTTCAATATATCCAGCTGTGGAGTCACCAATAGCCGACGTTACTTCGTGAGTTGTTTTCTATACTTACCTACAGAAAGTGTGATTTAATTATATTGTAGTTGAAAATCTATATCTATATTTTTTATGAACCTGACGTGTCCCACTGCTGGGCAATGGTCTTCCCCAAAATCTTCCACTGACCCCTATCTTTAGCGATCTTCCTCCACTCCTTCTCAAATACGCTAAGATTAGGAAAAAATAATGATGACATATCTCATCATGACATCATTCTAATACAGATAGGTACTGATATAGGTACCTACAATAATGATGACACTATTTAGATAATCACAGATCACATTTAGATCTACAGATAGTGATATACAATAATGATGACCCTATTTAGATAATGGCTATGATCTACAGATAGTGATATACAACCCGCTGTCGTGGCCCGTCTCGTTACCGGTGCGGCTGCCAGTCGGTAACGCGACGCACTACAAATACACCATTATCGATCATAACCGTAAGTATACGTAGCTTTTGATCATGAGTCCGAATAGAGGCCGTACCGGATTTTGCCTGATTCTGTAGGGAGTTGCGTTGGAACAGGCAATAGAGTCACCTAGCTTATAAGACTGTACATTTTTAAGTTATCCTTGAGGTCATACAGAAATGTCATACTGCACGAGTGAACTAATAAAATCCGCCATATGACTGGAATAAAATATAGCCTATGTTTATTCGGAAAGTCCATTCTATACATATCGGTGAAAGAATTTTTAAAATTGGAGATTACCCTTAACAGATCTTAATGATAGTTTCGACCCCGGTAGGATAAGACCCCGTGGCCCGAGTGGTGAGGCATCCCGCGTTTAGGGAGATCGCTTGTATCGACGCAGGTTCGAATCCTGCCGGTGTCATAACTTTTATCAAGATTTTTCAATTTTTCTGTTACCCTTAACAAACTCACAGACAAACTTTTTTTTGCAGAAGAAAAAGTGGAACCAGTGATTGTGAAGCTGCCTAAAGCAGTAATAAGGATACCTAACAGATTCAAAGCTATAGATCACGAATTAGTGTTCATATCAGAAAATGTACCTGCATTAGGCTACAAATCATATTACATAGAAAAATATGACATACGACTTAAAACCAATGCAAAAAAAACCCAAAGATCGATCATAAAGAAAATAAATAGGAATAAAAACAAGAAATATTTGATACGACAAACCAATTTGAAAATTGATGAAAAATCACTTTTGAATAACGCAGACCCAAATAACGATTATGAAGATTACGATGATTATACAATGAAATCGAAAATTGAGTTTGGGAATGTCACATCGAGTGCTGAATACAAAGATAACACGGACATTCTCACTCCAAAACCTAGAATAGAAGTAACTACAGAGGACGAACTAACTACAATAGTTGAAGAAGAAGAAACAACTACAACAGAAGCTACTACAACACATATCTACGACTCGATAAACAAAAATAACATCTACATATCAAGCAACGATAAATACATAAGTAACAAATACATAAATATAACTTTAGACTCGTCAAAACAGATTTCGAGCGTGACGCTATCAAATGGAGTAAAAATCGCGCTAAAAATTCAACTTTTCTTCTACGCTTCTGATGATCCCCACAAAATGGGCAGAGGAGATGAGAAACCCCCAGGAGCTTATATTTTCAAACCAATGGACCCAAAACCAGAATTAATAAACTATAATGATATAGAAGTTATAAAAACAGATTTAGTTGAAGAATTACATGTGACTGCTAACTACGCAGGTTATACGATTAAATTGTACGCTGAAAAGCCTGTTGTAGAAGTTGATTGGGTGGTGGGCCCTATACCAATAGATGATGGGATAGGGAAGGATGTTTTTGTTAGGTACAGCACTGATTTGAAGAATAATGGAGTTTTCTATACTGATTCTAATGGGAGACAGACGATGAAGCGAATAAGGAATGAGAGAGCTGATTACGAGTCGGTGAATGCACATTTTATACCTGGTGAGTTATTTATAGATTTTTAATATTAAAATCACACTCTGGGCGAGAGTTTAACAAGTAGACGCGACTAGTCCATCAGGATGTTGATTCTCGACGACTTTCAAAAATAACCACGCCGCGTCGTACCAAGACATGGTTAGTTGGAGAATAAATCGGCAGTTTATAGGGTTCAAAGGTCCCCAAAGATTTTCTGCACATTTCTATTAGAACCCTATAAATCGAATGCAAAATGTAAATATATAGGTAAATTTTCTATCATTCAACTGCATTGGCAATCTATCATTGCTTACAAAATTCACTGTTTCCTTTTAATTACAGGAAACATCTATCCAGTCACTTCAAAAATCTACATCGAAGATTCGCACATTCGTTTCTCAGTCTTCAACGACAGATCACAAGGTGGCACCTCCCTTAACGACGGGCAAATAGACTTAATGCTACACAGAAGAATACTGACAGATGACAGCGGTATACAAGCTTACTTAAACGACACAGAATTCGGAAAAGGCGTTGTGATACGAGGAAAACACTATCTCTACATATCAAAAGCTAACTACAAGCCACATAGGATATTCGAAAAGAAATTCGCTAAAGAAATCGAGTTAGCTCCGCAAATTTTGGTGTCAAGTAGCTCTTATAAGAGCAAAGAAGTTTGGATGTCAAGCAAAAATGAATTGAGCTGTCTGAAGAAAAAACTACCAATAGGTGTCCATTTGCTAACACTACAGGAATGGAATTCGGGGACTTTGTTGATAAGATTTGAGAATTATTTAGAAAAATCTGACACTATTAAAGATGGAGTCAAAGTGGTTTTTCTAAAAGATCTTTTCGTAAATATCAAAGTGAGGTATATTAACGAGACTACGTTGGATGGAAGCAAATGGATTAAGGACTGGATTCCTTTGAAATGGAGGAAAAAGGAGGAGTTTTTTGAGAATTTCAATGATGCTTATGGAGGAAACGGTACAAGAAAAGCAGACGATATAGCGCCGATGCAGGAAGCAAATGTAGATGTTGGTATTAAATTAATTCCACAGCAAATCAGGACTTTTGTGGTTTGGTTTGATTACGTTGGGATTTAGAAAGAAAGAAAAAGCATTTATTTGTGACACAAGCCAAAACACAATTTTCTGTTATAGCTCTAAACATTATTGTTCAGAGTTATACTAATGCTCGTATTTAGAGACTTCATTCAAACTTGAATCTAAACTCAAGCATCGATTTTTGACAGTTCTCAGAAAAGTGTGATAGATGAAACTGGATAGCAATGCATTTTGAGGTTCTCCCAAAAAGTTTGTGAGTTACTTTTTTTTGTAAGTATCTAGTTATTTCGCCCTCTTAAATTTAGATAGGTATTGGTAGATAGTATTTTAAATAAAAGCACGAAATACAAAATATTTCTTTATTTTTATTATAAAAATATGACTGATTTATATTTCCCGACGAATAACATTTTTTTTTGTTGGCTTCGCACGAATCACTTTGTGTACCAATGTTAATATTATATTTCATTGAGTAACTCGATGGGAAAAAATCACAACGAATCACAGGATTTGGTGTGACTCGTGAATGCACTACTTTTATAGTTTTCAAAAGAGATTACTAAATATAAATCTAGAAAAGAAAAAATCATAGTGGCCACTTAATTGTGCCGCTAAGGTACAATATATTATTATTGTATATTACAAAATTATGGCGATCGCTATATAAACGATATAAATACTTTCTAAATTATTAAAACATTTTGATTGAGTTTTTTTATACATTTATGGGTATTCTACGAAATCATACTCAACAATAAACGTCTTTATTTCCTTTGCTTTTAGAGTTATTTTACAATCTCTTACACTCCTCTTTTCTCTTCCGTAAGATTCGTTAAAATCGTCATCAAACTCTTTCTCAATCTTCCATTCCCAACGTCTCTTAATATCATGCCCCGACAAATTCGTCTCTTTAATCGATTTCAAATTAATATTAACAAAAACATCATTCAAATCAACTTCAACTACAGAATTATACAAATTTTCCAAACGTAGCAACAAATTTTCCCGCCAAGGTTCTAAAGTAAGCAAATGCACACCATCAGGCAATTGCTTGACGTAACTGAAGCAGTTTTTCATCTTCAACCATTCGTCAAGCGTCAAGCTACTCGCGTCAGACACGAATGCGATAGGACGGAGGTGATTTTGAATGAGGTTTTTCTTCTCTGTCTTGTGTTCTCCGTTCGAAAGCATTAATCTGTGCTTCCCTTTCACTACAAGGCCTTTTCCATTCGCTGTCTCGTTTAATGCTTCGCCGACGCCGAATGCGTCGTCGTGTAATAGTCGTCTGTGAAGCATTAGTTCTATTTCGCCTTCAGAGAGGGAGCTACCTCCTTCGGATCTGTAAAAAACGGAAAATACATATTTCATTACTCAAACACAAAAGCTACGCTTGAAGTTACCTGATCTTAGGGTCGAAAACAGCTCTTTACAACCATTTGTTTAAGCTTTAAGGCGGAAACGCAACTATTCTATCGTCAGTTGTTTGGTCAATATTATGCTAGACGAGTAAAGAAAAATCGTGGTTGCAAGTTAAGTTTTCTTTTGCGAAATTTCTCTAGTGCATCGGAATAGGTGCTTTTCTGCCCTTGGATAACAATCTACTATTGGTCAAAAATAAATTGAATTCTTTTGTATGCTATCGCCTAATGAATTCCATCATTCACGCGGAGGTTGCGGGTTCGATCCCCGCTACGGGACAAGTACGTTCTGCAGATATTTGTTCTCTGTCTGGGTGTATTCTATCTATATTATGTACGTATTTACACAAAAATGTATCTATGTATTATATCAGTCATCTGGTTACCATAACACAAGCATTAAGTTGCTTAGCTTGGAACTAGATGACGCTGTGTGGAATGTCCAAGGATATTTATTTGTTACTCACCTATCTGTCATCACAGTAAATCTATCACCATTTTCCTCTATATATATTTCGTTCGTCACCGGATAGTAGTTACCGCCGACGGGTTCGCTTATAGTAACATTATATTGCGGTCTTTTACCCAATTTTCGCTTCAAAACCTGTCGGCCATTAGAGTCTGTATAAAATTCACCATTGGTTGTGAAATCTGTGCTATATTTTACTATGAACTCTTTGCCAATATTGTCTTTTATATCGATCGGACCGACAAGCCAGTTTAATTCTAGATAATCTATTTCTCGGTACAAACGAACTGAGCTTATGACGTTTTCTGACCATATTGTTTGGATTTCGGAAAATACCTGTAACAGAAAGGACATATTAAGAACTAGCAGCACGTCCCGGCTTTGCACGGGTGTACTAATGAAACTACCGGGATAAAACGTAGCCTATAACCACCCGGACAGTCCATTCTACACATCAGTGAAAGAATTTTTGAAATCGGTCCAGTAGTTTCGGAGATTATCTCCGTCAAACAAACAAACAAACTTTACCTCTTTATAATATTAGTATAGACAATGATCAGTAGGTATAGCTCGCGCCACGTAAGAAGAACGCTGAGGGGAAAAGCTGCGCAGTAGACGATTGTAAGGAATGTTATGTGTGATGTGTTGTGTGGTGACGCGGCGCACTTCACACATTGATGTAGCGCGTGCTGTTGGCGAGTGAGCGAGTGACCCCCCACCCACACATACACACGACACGACCCTCATCGTTCTTTTTACGTGGCGCGAGAATATTAGTTATATTTTGTGTACGGTAGGTATAGTCGACAAAGAAATTGGTTTACCACTTTTGATGACATCTCCCAGTAACATAATTATTCGCTAAGGATTACTGAATGACAGATTCTGACGTAGCAGGTCAATCTGTCAAGCGAAAATAGCCCTTGATGTTTTGTACGTGCAAATGATATTCAGCCTTAGAGTGGTAAACCTATTTCTTTGTCGACTATACATAGGTACATACCGTCCCGTGTGTAACACTCCCTTGTTCCGGTTTGAGAGGAATTGGCTGGATGCTGCACGGACGGAATATGTAGGCACCAGATGATCTGACAATATATAAGACATTATTATTATGAATCACTTTAAAACATTAATATGATATACAAAAAGCATAAGAAAATATTGATATCTATATAAAAAATGCTTTTTTACTCATACACAAAGTTCAAAGTAGCATTTTGCGTCACAAAGTTACTTGCCGGCCTAGGGCAGGAATAGTAGATTGCTATACGAGGTAAGAAAAACAACTTTTCGAGCGATAATAGTTCGAGTACATCGAGTTTCCCGTGTGATTATAATAATGTCTAGTACAACTCTAAAGTCTCTATACTTCATTTCTTGAAGCGAGCTAATAGGAAGTAAAATAAACGCACGTGATTGGTCGTCGAAAACAATTGTCTTTCTCGTGATTGGCTAGATTGTCAAATCTAGCCAATCACAAGAATATCCAAGACCAATCACGTGCGTTTATTTTACTTCCTATTAGCTCGCTTCAAGAAATGAAGTACCTATAGGTTTGAAAATAAAATGTTTATTATAGGTACCTTGTTCGCGGTAGACCGCGAACAAGATGTAGCCTGGACTAACTCGCCAAATTCCGGGCCGACTGGACCATCTTAGCACAGCAAAGAGTAAATAAATAAATAAATAAATAAAAAAACATTTATTGCTTTAAGTAGGAATAGCCATAGACACCTAAGAAGAAGAAAGAAATTAAGATATGAATGGAGGGAGTGGGGGGAGGCCTTTGCCCAGCAGTGGGACATTGAGGGCCATAATAATAATAATAAGGTACCTATTAGCGGCTATCTCATTGTTTCCCACACACGCCGGATAGTAATGGTAGGTGATGGTAAGATTGGTGCTGGCTGTCGGGAAGATAACACGACGTATAGAACCTGATGTATTGTCTATATGGAGCTTTATTATCTGTAATACAAATGAATGAATGAATGAATGAATGAAAGTTCTTTATTTCACAGCTTAAATTAAAATAACAAATAAAAAAATTACAACAAAGTTAAAAATGCACAATAGGCGGCGTTATCGCTGACAGCGATCTCTTCCAGGCAACCTTTGGATGGAAAAGATTTACGCTGAAAGGATGATTGGTCGGAAAACTTAAGGTTAGAAATAATAATAAATATCCTTGGACATTCCACACAGCGTCATCTAGTTCCAAGCTAAGCAACTTAATGCTTGTGTTATGGTAACCAGATGACTGATATTATAAATACTTAGATTTTTTTTGTTGTAAATACATACATATTATAGATAGAATACACCCAGACATGACACAAATATCTGCAGAACATACAAACATTTGTCCCGTAGCGGGGATCGAACCCGCGACCTCCGCATCTCAGCCGGGCTTTCGCCCACTGCGCCACAGAGGTCGTACATAGGGATATAATAGGGACAGAGAAAGCGACTTTGTTTTATACTATGTAGTGATTCCTTACCTCATTTTCAATCACATAATAATCCTCCAATTTCTCAACAACCATTGGCTCATCGGACAACATTCTCATCTCCCCATCGCTCAAATTAGGATACTCCGTCTCCCTCTTTCTCGTACCTTCCATCTTCCCTCTCGCTCTATCTTTATACTCAAAACCTCCATTGAAATACTCATTTTCATTCATTTGATTGAAACCAAAACTTTTGTATTGATTTTGCGTTTCTCGTTTGATTTTATTTATTTTTCTTATGTAAAATGATTTGTAAGCGAGCGGTTTTATAAAAGCAACGAATGTGAGTTCGTGAGTTGCGTCTGATGTTCGAGTTGGAATGTTGATGACTTGTTCTGGTATTTCAGATAATTGTGTTAGAACTTTGTCTCCTGAAATAAAATGGCGGAATTAAAATAAATAAGTATCCTTGGACATTCCACACAGCGTGGTCTAGTCCCAAGATAAGCAACTTAATGCTTGTGTTATGGTAACAAGATGACCTATTAAACTTTGTCTCATGAAAAAATTGGTACTTATCAAAACTACGTTTATTTTATCAAAACTTTAAAAATTATTGAAGTTACTTAATCCGAAGATCCTCGTCAGATCCTCAAAAATATTTTTATAGGACTGGATAAGGGTATAATCTTTCAATCATAAAGAATTTTCATTCGGTAAATACCTACATTTTTACCGAAAAAACTTGCATTTCTGTTCATAACTTCCAAGATTCTCATCAGATCCTCAACAAAATTAATAGAACTTACTCAGGAATGTATTCTTTCAAACATAAATCATTTTCAAAATCATTATACGGAGAAATCGGTGAACATACATAACAGTGAAACATAGAACCCACTACTTTTTTGAAGTAGGTTATAAAGTCTTACCGTTAGGAGCGTATATTTCATACATTCCTTCCTTGACGGGGATTCGAACCGGCTCTTTCACGAACCAACCCACGGGATTGTACATTGTTACCTGAAATAAACACATTTTTTTTAAATATATTTTCTTTAGCTGCGTCCTGCGGTAAATAGTTCCCGTTCCTGTAGGAATATCGGGATAAAAAGTAGCCTATGTGTTAATCCAAGGTATCACTATCTACATACCAAATTTCAACCAAATCGGTCCAGCCGTTTTTGCGTGAAAGAACAACAAAAACATTCTCACAAACTTTCACATTTATAATATTAGTAGGAGGATAGTAGGATTTGTAGGATATTAGGAAGTAGGAAGGAAGGAAGGATAGGAAGTAGGACAGGATAGGATAACATTAGTCTACACTAATAATATATTTATATATAGATAGTACGTACCACGAATATCTCGCTTCGCTCGGAAGTCCTACAACTCGTCTCGTTCAGACGACAACGGTCGAATGAGAATTTTGAAGTCGTCGGATCGCCACTCAATATTTTACTGAAACAAACATTTATTAAATCCCAATACTAAGGGTCGGTCGGTACACATCTGACGGAAAATGCGTCGAGCGTATCATCGATACACAGACGCTGTACGCTCGACGCACTAACGCATCATCGGTTAGGTGTGAAAGGATGGATGTTTTATTATATACATATTTGTTTGTTTTGGCGTTTCGCGACCGATAATACGTGACGCATCTTCCATCAGATATGTACCGACCCTAAATGTACACATTCAATGCTTCATTTTGTATTGGAAAATACATCTTGTAAAAAAAATGAAAAAATCATGTCGCTTTGCTTCATGCAATCAGAAATTATGCCTAAGATTGACTCAAGCGACAAAAAAGTGCTCTAATTTGAGCGTAAGTGGGTGGTTTATCTATACATCTATACTAATACTAGTAGCACGTCCCGGCTTCGCACGGGTGTACTAATGGAGCTACCGGGATACAGACCAATTGCTATTCTCTCGTCACTAGCCAAACTCTTTGAGACAGGACTCCATTCTAAAATATACAAACAGATTGAGCCATATCTGAATGACGTTCAACATGCATTCAGAAAAGGTCGTTCAGTTAATACTAACCTTCTCACACTAGTCAACTACATTTCAGATAACCTAGATTCAAGCACTCAAGTTGATGTAATATACCTGGACTTTCAAAAGGCGTTCGATCATGTTGACAACGATGTACTTTTAGACAAGATGAGTCAATTTGGGTTTACACCCAATCTTTTGAAGTTTTTTGCCGACTACCTGCGCAATCGTAAGCAGTTTGTTAGACTTGGGTGCTATAATTCTCCTTATTATCACACCAGATCAGGTGTTAGCCAAGGTTCATCACTAGGCCCTTTACTCTTTACTATTATGGTTGATGACCTAGCTAAGACCCTCACTACGGCAAAATGCTTACTCTATGCCGACGACCTAAAGTTATACTGCCCAATAAAAACTATAGAAGACGGTTGCGCCCTACAACGAGATCTTGATGCAGTACACACGTGGTGTGAAAAAAACAGATTACATCTTAACATTGCAAAATGTCAGGTCATGTCATTCTCTAGGGCCTCTCATCCGATAGTCATACCATATAGTTTAGAAGGTGAGCTGTTGTCACGACCACATACAGTGAAAGATCTTGGCGTTACATTTGATCCTGAACTAACATTCCATAGCCACATCAAAAAACTTACAGTCAATAGCTTTAAAACACTAGGTTTTGTAACAAGAAACAGTAGAGACTTCACAAATTTGAATGCTATAAAAATACTATACTTCTCGCTAGTTAGGTCAAAATTAGAGTCAAGCGCGTGTGTTTGGAACCCACATGAAGTAACATATGCACTAATGGTAGAGGGTACAAAAAAGATTTCTGCGATTTTTGTATAAAAAAGCATACGGGTACTACCCGTTTATGTTCCCCACCAAATTTCTCTTAGGTACACTGGGGTTCAACTCACTCGAAACGCGAAGACTAGGCGAACAAATGACTACCATTTGTAGAATCCTGCGTGGCATCCTCAACTGCCCCGAATTACTTGCTGACGTAAGCAGATTATATGTACCGGAGAATCGCATAAGATTTCGCCCTGGGCGTGTTCCGCTGTTGGCGCCTAAAACGTCTCGTACAGTAGCTCATCAACAGTCCCCGGTATGCCGAGCACAACGTCATCTCAATGCTATGCTTGTTTATGTTAAATGTGATCTTTTCTATGATAACTGGTCAACTCTAGTAATAACTTGTATGAACTATTGTGAGGAACCTAGTTCCCTAGTCCCATGGTAAGTCTAGGTTACCTACATAGATAATTTTTTAAATTTTAAAATATTTCTCTCTTACCTTGAGGTTTTAGATAAAAGATATTTATTTGTTATTTTTCTAAAATTGTATAGATTTTTGTTTTTTGTCTTGTAATTTTTTTTTGTTGATGTTTCTTGTATTTTATGTTATTTTTTAGTCTGTTATGTAATGTTCCTGTTAGTTAAGTTAATTTTAAGTTTTTTGATCTCACTAATTATCGCATTAGATACCGTCTGTAATGATAATTTAGTTTAATAAAGAATTGAGAATTGAGAAAAAATATAGCCTATAACCACCCGGACAGTCCATTCTACACACCCGTGAAAGAATTTTTGAAATCGGTCCAGTAGTTTCGGAGATTACCTCCGTCAAACAAACAAACAAATTTTACCTCTTTATAATATTAGTATAGATATAGATAGTATAGACTATGTAGTGATAGTATAGTATACCTAAATGCCTGTCTTGGTACAACGAGTGCGTTATCAATGGCCGCGTCCAACAGTCGTTCGTAGTCGTGAGTGACGTGTTCCTTCTCTGTGCCGGTTATGGCGTCGTGGTGTTGCATTACTCCTGATAGATAGATAGATTGATAGATAGATAGATAGAAAATATTTATTCAGCACACACAACACAACACTCCTGTTATATAACAATCATATCTTTCAATTAAAACTTTTTAAACTTTTAGGTTTTTAAAATAATAATATATAATTTGGTTTTTTTTTTCTAGCGTAGAACACAGTGATACTTGACTAAGTTTGTAACAACTGTATATTTAACCTGTGTATTACAAATTAATATTTTGATTTTGATTTTGAACACTTAAAACGGGATATGTACCATGATTTTTAGATTTATGAGTTTCTCGATATTTCGGCACAGCATGCGCCATGATCACTGTGAAACTCATAATTATCTACAAATCATGATATCTAAATGTCCAGTTTTAAGTGTTTTAGTCACAGATTACACAAGTAGTTATAGATAGGTATCTCATCTCAAACATTGAAATCACTACAATTTTTTTCGGTATATTTTTTGGTGATTTTTGCGATTTAACCTACGTTACCCCTGATTTAACCTACGTTATTGAGACGGGCCATTATAAAACTCACCCATAGCACTCTTAAGTGAATTTAACATAAAGATATTGTGTTTTTCCAAACCGGCTAGTACTTGTAGTTGTTTCGCCATCTGAAAATATATGGTCTTATATAAGAGTCAACATTTTACATATTTAATAAGGAACAAATAAAAAATCAAGGCAAAATGAGCGACGAATTGAGTGGCATAGGCCACTTATTATCTCGATATTTCTGCGGTTAGGTGAAACCGCGGGCGCAGCTAGTATAAATATTCAATGGAACACAATCTTCTTTTTATTTTTAATCCTTTATTATAAGCTCTGTTTTTGAAACAGGGTCAATGTTTTCTGGAGGTCAATATAGAACCTTTTTTTCTTGGTTTTGCACTCTTTGTGCATTTGCACAAATAGAACCTTCTTTTCGTTTTACATTTTAAAACTGGTTGAAAACACGCGCCAATAGAAAAATAAAACAAAATATTTAAAGGTGCAACGACATCGACGCGGTCGGATTGGTATTATTTTTATATCTTTTCTTTATTTTATCTTGTTTTTTATTATTAGAATAACGTCTGTTATTTATATTGGATGTTTTCTTTAAATATCATGTTAACGTGTCTAAATTATTTCATGATTGTTCTGAAAAAAAATATTTTATTTTCTACGCGTCTGTGTGGCACTAGCTTAAGAAAGTTTTAATTTCTTTTTAAAAATGGCCGTTGCTAAACTTTGTCAATAAGTGGCCAGTGTGAAATCACAAAACAGTTTTTTGATTGTCAGTAAAACCTCCTTTGAGACTACAATCTACTTCCTTCAAACTTTGATGCGCCCTACCTAGCCTTTTCTAAATGAGGAGGTTAGTTATAATGATTATTTCTTCTTTATAAGTAAACTAGCGACCCACCCCGGCTTCGCACGGGTCTATAAACCGACCTCTTGAATCACTAGATCTATCAAAAAGAACCGCAACAAAATCCGTTGCGTAAGATTTAAGCATTCCGTTCCGACATAGGAATATAGGGACAGAGAAAGTGACTTTGTTTTATACTATGTAGTGACGTAGGAGTTTAATATTATAATCAAACCATTTATCTCTGTAGATATAAAACATACCTGTAAATATCCATTGCCCTCTCGCTCAAAGTATTTGGTTGTGGGTCGTGAAGTAAAGTACCCCGTCCAGTATGAGTGTGGATCGCTCGCGTACGGGAAGAAGTCATCCTGTTTGATCGGTAATGTCGGACTGAAACAAGATTTTGAATTTTATAAGTGGGAAAATGGAGTATTTAATTCCAAATTCAAACTCAAAATATGTTTATTCGTGGTCTGATAAACTTACATTGACTAAAACGTCTACTAAATTTGCTATCTCTTTTCATTGACATAAGAGTAACAAGGAGAAAACATTCTTAAAACCACCATTAAATTACCAAATCTTTATGAATAACGGGGTAAGAGCTACGGTGCCACAAATATACACACAAACTGAATTTAAGGTCGATTTGTCATTCAAACAGAATTCTCATTAAAATCTTGTTCGCTTCGCTCGCTCGCTTTACCAGTGTAATCTACTTACTTAGCTTCCTTGACAGCTTTCAAATAACAGTTGGGCGTTGAGTAGAAGAGTTTAATATTTAGTTTTTCTTTAGCCGCTTTAAGATTCGCGTATCTGGAATAATAATTGTTTATTTTAGTAAATAAATATACAGGGTGAGGTAAAATTTTGGTTATTCAACTGGAAGGTTAGGTTTACATGCATTTAGAGAAAAAACACGTGCCGCAAAGCCGGGACAAGTCGCTAACATTCCAAGCATTTGAATAAGTCATGCCACCACATATGCTTGTTTTAGTGTAAATTGACAATCCATACGATTATATCTTAGTATTAACTAAATTGGAGTACCTAGGCCAAGAAGCCCCGAGCGGCGTTTAGGTCTTGTCTGGTCTGCAATCAAAAATAAGTAACTCCATCTAGTGCTAAGCAGCATGCAGTCGGATGCCTAAACGCCGCTACGTGACGCCGCAAAAATCAAACACCAAAAAATAGCCCGAAGAAAAACGAAGTGAAATAAATGTTCGAGATGAGGTACCACGGGTACCAAAAGGTACCATACTCAAAAGGTAGGATATACTATAGTGGTACAGTAATTACATAGGCTGGTAAGGCTACTGTCAGTAACTCACTGTATTAGCTTGTCAAGGTTCGTATACCACATCCCCGCGTCTTGGTAAGTGAAGTCTCCGCCCATGGTAACTGCCACGTTGTTCGTCAAGTAGTTACGTGACTGTTCCGTCACGTAAGATATAAATTCCTTTAACTGTAAGATATTTATTAATTTATTTATTTATTTATTTATAGGAAAACCAACAGCTTCTTTACAGAAAACAAACAACAAAAGACGTGTGGCACTCGGGGACTGCCGCGGTAAAGCTATTGCATGCCACCTAGAGGCGAGTTGCTGAACTATAGTGACAGCGTTAGGTTTTTTCGTTACGGAATTTCTGGATTCTGTCTTCAAGCTCAAGGCCCGCGATAGAAGCTATGCTATTGCATAGCTAACCTGTAATTGGCCAATTACAGGTTTTCACATTTCGGATATATTGTGGTTCTTGTTCGTGAGTAAGTGGCCAACTCTGGTGAGTTTTTAGGCCGGAAACTTATAAAAATAAGACTATTTCTGTATTCCCAGGGAACGGTTAGTAGTTCTTTTCAGATCTTTTAGAAAATTCTTAAGAAGTTACCTAACTGAGAGGTATAGGTCGCGCCACGTAAAAAGAACGCTGAGGGGATAAGCTGCGCTGTGTTTTTTAGAAATCTTAGATGTGATTGGTTGTGTGTGTGCACTTCACACATTGATGTAGCGCGTGCTATTGGTTCATGAGCGAGTGACCCCCCACCAACACATACCCCCTCCCGTTCGTTACCCTCATCGTTCTTTTTAGGTGGCACTACTTATTTTTTTTTCTTTCTTCAGGTGCTAACATTTTACAGATAATATTAAACACAAATCAAAATCGGCATACTATTAAGTTTTTAAGACAAGATTAAGTGGACGATTTTCTTCTAAAAAAATCATTGTATATTTTTTATCAACTTTAAGGCACGCCAGTGGTACACAAACCTAGACAATTTCACGTGCGTCACATCTATACTAATCTATACTTACTAATATTATAAAGAGGTAAGATTTGTTTGTTTGTTTGACGGAGATAATCTCCGAAACTACTGGACCGATTTCAAAAATTCTTTCACGGGTGTGTAGAATGGACTATCCGGGAGGTTATAGGGTATATTTTATCACGGTAGCTCCATTAGTACACCCGTGCGAAGCCGGGACGTGCTACTAATGACGTATAATTAAACAATTCAGTTTAGGTTCTAACTGTTCTAACTTTACGTCAGCGCCTTAGCTTACGTCAAGCAGTTCATTATAGGACCTAAACTGAATCGCTTTTAACGGTCATGGTAAGCCTACTATTTAGTCCTGGCGTGTAATGAGTGTTCATGCCCTGTGCTGTTGTCATCTCTGATATTGTCTTGTTTCTACTGTTTGTGTGTGGTGAATAAATGTTTCTATCTATCTATATATCCATGCAAATCATGCGGCAAAACAAGAACTTTATACTTACTCACTTAAAACACTCATGCTTCAAGCAGATTTTTTTTTTTTTAGTTTAAGCGTGATCATGGCGCATGCAACTTTGCCGAAATATCGGGAAACTCATAAATCTACGAATCATGGTAAATATCCCGTTTTAACACGTTGGGTGCCCCGGACGCACTACCTCGTAGAGGAGCTGTGCCGCCGCGGCGGCACAGCTCCTCTACGAGGACCAGCAGGTGGGCCTTGAATGAGTTAAGTGTTTATATGAACAAACTAAGCATATACAAGGTGTAAAAGACTACTACCGAAAACTGAAGGGTTGCAATACTAAATACATTTAGCAAAAAAATCAAAGATTCCTAGGCCCTTTGTATTTTCTTTAATTAAAAAAAAAAAATTGAAGAAAGTAAACACGTTGACGATACAGCGTCGCAGGTCCGTTTTTATATCAACGCCATCTAGTTTACCCGACAGAACTAACAAGTGGTCTTTATATCAACGCCATCTACCCGACGGAACTAATTGTAACAACTCACGCGATCAGTTTGTCAAGGTTTGTATACCACATCGCAGCGTCCATGTATTGAAAGTCGTCGCCCATTGTCACAAGAATGTTGTTTGAGTAAGAATTCGAGATATTCTTGCTGTTCGCGCCCGATAAAGTGACATAAGCAATCCCCTGTGTTTTGTGCCATTCAGTTTTGAAAGGACGTTAATTTTGCATACACAAGCATTTCTTCACTTCAACCTCTGCAGTGATACAAACAACATTGTTCCCTCAACCCGAACCCTAAAACGCTGTACAAAGGACAATATAATTCGTCAATTTTAACTCTGGAGTTTCATTAGTGCTTAGATGCATTAACATTTGGCGACCGTGACAGGACATCACAATATTCAAGAAAATATTCAAGAAAAATTATACACAGAAGTGAAGTGAACAGGTGGACGCCGCCATCTTGTACGCCAAGCTTTCGCCGTGTTCAACTTTTGCAACAATCTTCATCTATCGACAATACGATAATATAATCGTCTATTTGTGCCACGAGAAACTAGAAGAAGGCCTAGACCAGCATTTGGAGCCATCTACAGCAATCGATCAGCGGTCAGCGTCGAACTGTATTCAAGCCAATGCAGCTAAGTTCCTTCCCAATTTTCCCGTTCAATTTCAATACGTAAATTCCAAAGTTATTTCTATTTGTCTATTTCAATCAGCCAATACTTGTGCTAATTACCTTTTACAGCGTTTCTATCTACTTTTACAATCCATCATACAATCCTAGTAAGTTAAGTCAATGCGTAATAAGCAATAAATCTAACCTATATTCTGAGCTCAGTAGGTCAGTAATTCTATTTTTAGAAAAATAACTAATATTAGCTTGGAATACAAAGTTAACTTTTATTCAATTAGTTTTTTGAAGAAGTTTTATTCGTTCCCTATTAGACAATTCTCATTATTAACCTATACAATAAAGGTTACTGATTGTAAGAAAGTTTTTTACATTCAGTTCAAAGTTTTGTCAATTGATTTTACTCTTTCAAAACGTTCAATTAGTTTTCAATTGTTAAAAAATTATAAAGTTTACAATATTCCCTCGATTTGTGCCTAGTTATCGTGTACCGTTATTCATCCATATCAACAAACATTCCAGGTTTACGTTGCGTGATCGCACGTATTTACCGGCAAAGTTCTATTGAAGCGATCAAGTCCCAGACCTCCAGTGACCTAGTCCACGCGTGGGAGGTACATTGAGACCACGATCCCGGTTCACAGGTGACCCCAAGTCGAGAAGCGTAAGACGATTTTCATTAATTCTATTTAAAGTGTTGATTCCATTTAGTTTCTTTTGCATTGAGTTTAATTTCTCCCTAATCTATTTATATTTAAAGTAATTGTTATTAGTCCATTGTAACATAATGGGAGGTGAAAATATTGCAAAGGATTCTAATCAAGATCTTTCAACAAAACGCAGCTCAATAAAGGGCCAAATTACTAAGTTTAAAAACTATGTTCAACATGCAATGTCACTTGAAAGGCTGACGTCAGTTCAGTTAGCTGAGTTATCACTTAAACTTGGTAAATTTGAGTCACTTTCGAGCCGTTTTGATGAACTGCAAACGCAGATAGAAGTATTAAATCCACTTAATTTGAGTTGCGAATTGGACGAGCGAGATGAGATCGAGCAGTTGTTTATTACAAACATTGCGTTAGCTCAGACCTTAATACAAAAACATAACGCACCTCGTCATGAGGAAAGCTTGAACTCGAGTCACTTGTCCACGGCTCAAAGCAATAATGACAATGATACACTTGGATTTAAATTACCTCGCATAGAAATTGCAAAGTTTGACGGATCATTCTTTCGTTGGCTTGAGTTTCGTGACACATTCTTATCAATCGTGCATAACAATGAGCGTATCTCACCTATCCATAAATTTCATTATCTTATTTCTTATTTAACGGGTGATGCGGCTAGGATAATTTCCAACCTTGAGGTATCAAGCTCCAATTATAAAAGCGCTTGGAAATTATTACTGGAACGATATGATAATAAGCGTCAGTTGATCAATCATCATCTAAACTCGTTGTTTAGTATCGAACCAATAACTCGCGATTACGATAAATCTTTGAAGGCGTTAGTAGACAACGTTACCAAAAACCTACGCGCGCTATGCAGTCTCGGTCTTCCCACCGATCACTGGGACGTGTTGATCATCCATATGATGAGTTCCAAGCTGGATAACAATACTCGTTTTAAGTGGGAAGAGTGGCGTGGTACTTTGGATCAGTATCCTACTTTAAAACAATTTTATAAATTTCTGATTGATCGAGCTGACGTTCTGGAATCCATGCCTAGGAACTCCAATAGTTTGAAGTCAAGTCCGTCGACATCCAAGGCTACGGCCTCCTATTCTAAATCGCAAACTAAATCCTTTGCATGCGCTAGCGATGTGAAGGCAAACAATGATGTTTCTGCTTCATCCTACAATTGCGTAATCTGTAACGAAGGGCATCGTATCTATGACTGTCCTACCTTCTTAGGTAAAGGTATAGAGGAGCGCGTAGCTGAAGTCCGTAGGTTGAAACTATGCCCGAACTGTCTTCGCCCTGGGCATTTATTGCCAAATTGCTCAAGAGGTCCATGTCGCGTTTGCAAAGGTAGGCATAACAGTCTTATTCATAAATTTGATAAGCCGCGCAATAATGTCTCTATTACGAGTGCCGTCGAAACCACTGTTGATGATGCTGACGACACTGCTGTCAATTTTTCAAACCCGACTTCCAATCAAGTCCTATTATCTACCGCTTTCATTGAGGTAGCCAATCCTCGGACGAATCAAACCGAAAGGGTTCGTGCCCTATTGGATTGCGGTAGCCAATCTTCCTTTTTAACGCAATCTTTAAAGGATAGGCTATGCTTACCTACAAATTCCAATTGCCTCATCAATATAGTTGGCATTGGCAATCACAATTCTGGTCAAGTCACTGAATCTTGCGTGGCGCAAGTGAAGTCACTAGTAAATGACTTCAATGTCACTTCAGGGTTCCTAGTTCTACCACAAATTACCGGTGACTTGCCTAAGTTCCCTATCGATGCCTCCAAATTAGGCATAGACAATAATATCAAGCTTGCAGACCCCATGTTTTACCAACCAGCGCCTGCTGAGGTTCTCATCGGCGCCGATCTGTTTTGGGATATTCTCGGCCGTGAACAACAATCTCTCGGTCCTAACAATCCGAAGCTCATGAATTCCCAATTCGGTTGGATTATTTCAGGTCCTATTACTGCAATGAAGCAAGCTTCGACTATTCGATGCAATCATTCCGTCATCTCAAGGTCTCTGGATGACGACGATATCGAGATGAGTCAACAACTCACTAAGTTCTGGGAACTAGAAGAAGTTCCTCTAAGGTCAAAGCTTAGTGAGAATGAGAAGGCATGTGAATCGCATTTTTTGTCTCACACATCTCGCCTGGATACCGGTAGGTTCTGTGTAGGACTACCGCTTAAGGATTCACCTGATTGTCTTGGGCAATCCTATAATGCAGCCAAAAAAAGGCTGCTCAATATTGAGAAGCGATTTCGTAAACAATCTGATGTCAAATCACAATACGTTGAATTTATGCGTGAGTATTCTGACCTTGGTCATATGTCAGAATCTCCTATTGCTAAGCCGCATAATTCCTATTTTCTATGCCATCACGCTGTCTTCAAGGATAGTAGTGAGTCCACTAAGATTCGCGTGGTCTTCGATGGATCCGCTCCCACCTCATCTAGCTATTCAGTTAACGATATATTGCGGGTTGGACCCAATATGCAGGACTCTCTTTTCTCCATACTTGTAAGAGCCCGGTTGCATAAGTACCTCTTAACCGGCGATGTGGAAAAAATGTACCGCCAGGTTCTTATTAATGAGGAGAACCGGAATCTTCAACTCATACTATGGAGGGAAGAGGAGTCTTTGCCTATAAAAACGTACAGACTAAATACTATTACTTACGGCATGGCAAGTAGTAGCTATTTAAGTACACGATGTCTATGGCAGCTGGGTGAGGAGTGCTTGGATCCTGTCATTAAGGATATAATCCAACATGATTTTTATATAGACGATTTGATAACCGGATCTGAAAATGAATCTGATCTGCGCTATATTCATCAATCTGTTTCAGCAGCTCTTCAAAAGGGTTGTTTCAATCTAAGGAAGTTTAAGACAAACTTACCTTCCATACTCGATTCTACAAAATCTACAAAGAAAGACTTGATAATCAGTGAGTCATCTTCCACATTGGGAATGGGCTGGACCCCATCTACAGACCAGTTACACTTTCCTTTTAAGGTCTCGCTACCATCCGATGCCAAAATTCGTACTAAAAGGTCTATTCTCTCATCCCTGTTTAAGATCTATGATCCTTTAGGACTACTCAGTCCATCCGTAATCCTAGCTAAGATTATTTTGCAACGGTTATGGTCACAAAATTTATCCTGGGACGATCCAATTCCCCATGATGTACAGAAGGATTGGGATAAATTTGCAGCGGCTGTACCTAGTCTTTCAAATCTATTTGTTCCTAGACGTGTTCTATGTGATGAACCTATTTCTATACAGATGCATTCCTTCAGTGACGCTTCGCAGAACGCTTACGGCGCTTGTGTTTACTTACGCTCCGAAGATGCTAAAGGTAATGTGACTGTCCATCTGCTATGTTCAAAGTCCAAAGTGGCTCCAATAAAGGCCACTACTATTCCCCGATTGGAGCTATGTGCCGCGCTTCTGGCCGCTAAACTGTGTAAGGCAGTTAAAGAATCTTTAAGATTCAACATACCAACCCAAGTACATTGGTGCGATTCAACTATCGTACTTTGTTGGCTTCGCAGTAGTTTTCAAAATTTAAAAACATTCATTTCCAATCGTATCTCTGAAATATGCGAACTAACCGATTATCGTGCTTGGCGCTATGTACCTACCACTGCCAACCCAGCTGATTTAATATCTAGGGGCATTTGTCCGAATCAACTAGGTATGTCAACACAATGGTGGTCAGGCCCGTCCTATCTAAGTCAGCACGAAGATGAATGGCCTATTTTAAATCTGACTCAAGTTAATTCAGAACTACCTGAATTAAAAACAAGTTTACTATCTAATCCTGCTGTTTTGAACAATAAAATCAATGACGATCCAATAATACAATTTAAAACCTATTCCAACATACATAAGTTAAAACGAGTAGTTGCCTATATGTATCGATTTGTTTACAATGCAAGACACTCACAAAAACATAAAACCGGTTCGTTATCAGCTGATGAACTCGATGCAGCGTTCATTCATTTGTGTCGCTTGTCTCAGCGTGAATCATTTTTACAAGAATATAACTTGCTATCGTGCAAAAAACCATTGAGTCCTAAATCTCCTATTTTATCTTTATCTCCATTTTTTAGCGATGATTTATTAATCCGTGTTGGAGGTCGTTTAGAGGCTTCTGATTTTAATTATGACAAAAAACATCCCATACTTTTGCATTCAAATCATCATTTAACTAAAATTTTATTCGAAAATGAACATAAACGCAATTTACACGCTGGTCCGCAGCTATTACTAGCCATAGTTCGAGAATATGTATGGCCTATAAACGGTAGGTATATAGCTCGACGCACCGTGCGCAATTGTTTTAAATGTAGAAGAATCCAAGGTAAAACTATGAAACCTATGATGGCTAATCTGCCTTCCCATCGCATCACGCCAAACTTCCCATTCCAAACGTGTGGCCTTGACTTTGGAGGTCCGTTCTTTATTGTCAATAAAAAGGGACGCGGTTCTGTGCTTTTAAAGTGCTATCTATGCATTTTTGTTTGTTTAAGATACAAATGCGTGCATCTAGAACTGGTTAGTGATTTATCAAAGGACGCTTTTATTATGACGTTCCGCCGCTTTGTTTCACGAAGAGGAAAGCCATCGGAAGTTTACTGTGATAATGGTCGCAATTTTGTCGCAGGCGCTAAAGAAATAAACAATTTTTTTAAAATGTAACACTACTTCTTTATCTGATTTTGCATGCGAAGAAGGAATCAAATTTCTATTTTCTCCCCCTTACGCGCCTCACTTTGGGGGCATTTTTGAAGCCGGAATAAAATCCGCTAAATATCATTTAAGACGTACTATGGGCAATTCTCACTTAACGTTCGAAGAATTGTCTACTCTTTTCGCACAAGTGGAGGCTGTATTGAATAGCCGCCCTCTTTGTCCCCTATCCAATTCTCCCGATGATCTCCTATGTTTATCCCCTGGTACCTTCCTCATTGGCCGGGCTCTCACCGCAATACCATCGCCTGTTCTGGAAGACTGCAATCCCAACAATCTAAACCGCTATGAAAGGTTGCAGCAAATATATCAACATTTTTGGCGCCGCTGGCAGCGAGAATACATTGCTGAACTCCAGCAACGGCACAAATGGAAAACTAACTCCTCCAATCCTACAGTAGGAGATTTAGTGGTCATACAAGAAGATGACGTGCCTCCCCTGAACTGGAAACTTGGACGCATCTCTAAGCTTTTCTACGGCCCAGCTGACAATATAGCCCGCGTTGCCGACGTAACTACGAGAGGAGGATGCTTGCGCCGCCCCTTGGTTCGATTGTGTCCCTTGCCTACTGCCGAGGAATTAAAGGATTGAAAACCGCCTATTTTCAATGGGGGCAGGATGTTCGCGCCCGATAAAGTGACATAAGCAATCCCCTGTGTTTTGTGCCATTCAGTTTTGAAAGGACGTTAATTTTGCATACACAAGCATTTCTTCACTTCAACCTCTGCAGTGATACAAACAACATTGTTCCCTCAACCCGAACCCTAAAACGCTGTACAAAGGACAATATAATTCGTCAATTTTAACTCTGGAGTTTCATTAGTGCTTAGATGCATTAACACTTGCTGATTTCCAAAAATGCATTCACCTGAAGGATATTATTATAATTACACGGGATTACTCACGTAAACGTACCTGAAGGATATTTTGAGAGATGAGAGTTCGAGTAACTTTCTAAAATGCAGGTTTTCTAGCGGTGATGCCTAGATTGGGATTCTCTCGCTCAGAAACGACCTGAGTGGAGGCGCCAAGTTCAGGATAAGGTTAGTCAGTTTGAAGAAGAAAGGAGGCGAGAACTAGACGCAAAACGAGAACAACTTAAAAAGACCGCCTTCAAATATCAACTATCATTATGTGAATGGCACCCTAACATGCGTTCGATGCAATCGATCCTTTTAAAGGCCGACAGTTCAACAAATGGATTACTAGCGTAATTATATTGTATTTAACGTGCATGTGCATATTTTTTTAATTTGGCCCCTTATTAATAAATAATTATTATAATGCAATCATTTGTCCCGTAGCGGGGATCGAGCCCGCAACCTCCGCGTCTCAGTCTTCGCCCACTGCGCCACAGAGGTCGCCAAAAGACCGTCGAGGCCTTGTTTGGTAACAACAGACTCACACAATCAGTTTGTCCAGATTCTTGTACCACATAGCAGCGTCTTGGTACTGAAAATCTTCACCCATTGTCACCAACAAGTTATTGGACGAATACGGTAGCGACATGTTTCTGACGATTGATATAAACGTGGATACCTACAAACCGAAAAGTTCATCTAAATCAAAATATGGGGTTTGTATTTTTAGTATGTAGGTATGTATGTAGAAAAAAATTCAGAAACACCGCTAGAAAACCTGATTAAAAAATCTGCTTCCAAATTTAAAGTAACGAGTATGAGTGGGGATGGATATACAAATAGAGGAAAGCCGAGAAAGAAGTGGATGGATTTGTGTGAGAGGAGTGAATTCTGAGTTGACGAATGATAGAGATGAAAGGAAGAGAAAGACATGTTGGGCCCACCTAGCGTGGGATAAGGGCTGGTGAATGATGATGCTTCCAAATTGTCATTTGCAATGGAAATTTACCTTCTGCAAAATGTGGGCATGTACCAAATATGTATTTGGACCTCTGACTACCTCCTTAGACATCTTTGCTAGGATCAAAAATTACATAAAGATCTGAAAGAACTGCCTACCGCTCCCTGGGATACAGTCGTGATCATATTTTTTTAGTTTAACTATTAAAATTTAAAACAGCGCCATCTAGTTTCCAACCCGTGCAACTTACCTTATCCTCCACATTGTACATAGGTGATGTGACGTCATCAACGATCGGCTCATCATTGCATAGCACGTCGAAGCAGAAGCCGGGCGGGGGCGAGTATGTATTGTATAGAACGCCGGTGAATATGTCAGATGATTTACCTTAAGGGGCAAAGTTGAAAATTTTATAGACTACAATTTAAAATGGGGCAAAATTAAAAATTTTATATTACGTAAGAGAATAATTTCCGAAGTAGGTGTTAAAAAACGATAATATGGGGTTTTAATTAGTTTAACTTAGGTTTTCCATCTCAACAATGTCCCAGGCACTAAAGTGTCCCGTTAAGTGCAGGCAAAGATTGCCTCCAGAGGCTGTATAAATCATCTACTATAGATGCAAAGGCCTGAGTTTTTTTTATAGAAGGGTACGTGTTTCGATTCGATACACTTAAAGTTCAACTTAAGGGTAGTTAAGAAGGTACTTATTCTTTTAAGTAAACTTCCACTCACCTAAATCATCGTCCCCCCGCCAAAGCATCTCCATATTCCGCCCCCTCAGCCTAGCCCCCTTGTCCTGGTAGTCTATTCTGCCCAGGAACAGTCCATCATACCCCATCATAGCGAGTGTGGAGGCGAATTCGCGCGAGTGACCGAACGGGTCGATCTGCCAACCGACGCGGGGCAACGCGCACGGACCAAATGTGTCGTTGATTTTACTGGAAATATGGGGCAAATTTAAAAATTGTACTCAAAACCAAGGGGCAATTTAAAAAAATGTACCAATAAAAACAAAAATGGAAAATATTTGTTGACTTTACTAAAAATACGGGCCAAATTAAAAATATATGGATAGAATGCTAATGTCAAAAACATGTTAGCTACAGTCGATTTCAAGATTGCCAAATTACAAAAAATCCGTGTAGATTTGAATTGAGTTTTGCGATTGTGCGTTAAGAGTTACCCTGGTTATTTCTGGACTATGCACAAACAATGAACACACCTGAGTCCCCAAGTAAACTGGTCTATAACACTCTGATAATGTGCGGCTGCCTCGTCGTTCATACTCCACGCGCCGCCAACAAACTGTAGTCTCTCTTCGGCTACAAGAGTGCGGACCTAACAAGAAAGAAAATAAATAAATAAATAAATATCCTTGAACATTTCACACAGCGTCATCTAGTCTCAAGCTAAGCAATTTAATGCTTGTGTTATGGTAACCTGAGGGCTGATTGGGAACCGTTTTTTTGACAATGCCTGCTTTCAGTTTCCGTCAAATTTGACAGATTTACTATAGGAAATCTGTCAAATTTGACTGAAACTGCTTTCAGTTTCCGTCAAAAAAACGGTTCACAATCAGCCCTCAGATGATTGATATACCTAATAATTATAATACATATTTTTTTGAAAATTTACATACATTATTTTAAATATGTACCTGTGACTGAGTTTTCTCGTCCTGCCGCACCCACCATTTCCAGAAGAAAGCAGTCTCCACGTAAATAAACCTGAAATTCATATCAAATTGAATTCTATGTTTGCATTCGTATTTTGTTGTCCTATTTGATTATTTGTGAAATCCTTACTCTTTAACTCTTTTTCTTACTCTTTTTTTTTTTTTTTAGTTGTTATTAAGATTTATTTGTTTTTTTTACCTATGGGGCAATGTGGTCGCTAAGCGACAAAGCCCTTTTGTTTTTGTAAATAAAAAATAATATTTATATTATGTTCTTGACTACCAGTAGAGACTATTCTATTCTATTCTATATTATATATTTATATTAATAGACTTACTTCCTCTTAGGATCCTCCCAGAGCTCCTGTACGACTGAATCGAGGATGTACTGGACACCTGCTTTCTGGATGTTGTTTCTACCTAAAAATATAACATACTAGCAGCACGTCCCGGCTTCGCACGGGTGTACTAATGAAGCTACCGGGATAAAATATAGCCTATAACCACCCGGACAGTCCATTCTACACATCCGTGAAAGAATTTTTGAAATCGGTAGAGTAGTTTCGAGATTACCTCCGTCAAAACAAACAAACAAATTTTACCTCTTTATAATATTAGTGCAGAAGTGTAAATACGTTCGTATGAGTAGGTTTGCAACTTTGGTGGCATTTTAAGGCCGCCTAAAGGCCTCCGTCATGGTTTAACGACTTTAAAAGCCGGTACCGACAATTTAACGTAGCCCTCCAAAGCACGAAAGCGGTCACCCATCCACTTTACTTACTGCCATAGTAATACTGGTCTACAGTCTTGAGCCAGCCTACGTCATCGTGCGTGTGCGCAACAATGTGTACATTGAGTACTGATGGATCAGTTGATGGACAGTTCTGAAACAAACATAATATGTTAGACAATCAGCCAACGATTGTCTAACTTTGTATCACATTGTTGCGAATCAAAAATAACAGTAGTCCGCGAAAACAACGGTCAGATTTTAAGCTAAATATGTAAGTTAGTACTTAAGTAACTCAAATACGTTCATATTTCATAGTTGTTTTCGCGGATTACATTTTTAATGTCGCCAAAACCGGCTGAGTAGTTTCGGAGATTACCTACGTCAAACAAACAAACAAACAAACCAAGATTACCTCTTTATAATATTAGTAGAGATATACCTAGATTAGTAAAAGCAAAGACGATTTTACCACATCATCGTCCTTGGTAGAACTTTACCTACATCTTTCACTAACCCCCGGTATCTATAACTAACGTACGGACGGATGTTCGTAGGTCCATCACCATAGCAACGTTGTTATTTCAACATAAAATGTATGAAACTTTTTGACAGATAACAACGTTGCTATGACGAAAGTCCTACGGACATCCGTTAGTTGGTTCTAAGAACCGGGTGTTAAAGATTCAACTAAACTTGAAAGTAGTTACTTGTTATCGTATACGTCAACAAAGTAAAGTTCAAAAGTTATCAATAGTCGATAGAGCAGTTTGTCGACCTCGGCGTAGTGACGTTTAGACAAAACGAGTTCGACTCCCATTATGCCGCGCCACGTAAAAAGAACGATGAGGGTCGTGTCGGGTGTATGTGTTGGTGGGGGGTCACTCGCTCACTCGCCAACAGCACGCGCTACATCAATGTGTGAAGTGCGCCGCGTCACCACACAACACATCACACATTACATTCTTTAAAATCGCCTACTGCGCAGCTTTTCCCCTCAGCGTTCTTTTTAGGTGACGCGACCTATACTTACTTTGTATCCACATTGTTCGTTGGAAGGGTCGATAGGCGTAGCGTGCACTGCACCAAACGCCAACACCAATAATATAAATTTAGCCATATCTGAAACAAACAATAGTAAAATTAAAAAAAATAACTGGAAAAGGGCGTGTCGGGCCACGCTCTCAATTTCCTAGTATCAATAGTCTCTGAGAAAAGCCTCTAGACACATCAAAGTTGTGACCGCTCAGAACGTTGCTTAATTTCGACATTTAATTTTGATCTTTTGATTTTTTTTAACAAAACTGATTTTTTTTTAACAGAAAAGAATTTAACAGTGCAGGAATTGCTCTCTTCTTACAAAAATGAAGTAGGTTTAAAAAAAAAAAAAACACTTTCACAAATGAACAACCCAATTTTCATGAAAAGATGCTATTATTTTCACTCCTAAGTACATTATACGAGCAGCTATGGGGTTTATTCATAAACACTTGAAAATTTAATACAGGTTTTAAGAACGTTTTAGAACGTTTTTTTCTTGTCACTCGTATGTCAACGAAAAGAGATAGCAACAGATTTAATATGCGTTTTAGCTAATACAGGTTTTAGGTCGAATATGCATAATGGGGTATGCCTACTAACTTAGGTACTTTTAAAACTAATTGCCCTAATTAGTAAAACTATGCCTAATTTTAGGCATAGTTAATCAGCTTTATAGTTTAGTTTTTTACATTAACTAAAATTTGCATTGTAATAATAGCTTAATCTAAATGAAATGTCTTATTTTAAAAATAAAAACCGGTCTAGTGCGTGTCGGACTACGCTTTTTGTAGGGTTCCCATGTTTCCAATAAGGTTTTAGATACCTGCTTGTATTTAGACTAGCAGCACGTTCCGGCTTTGCACGGGTGTACTAATGAAACTACCGCACCGGGATAAAATATAGCCTATAACCAACCCGACAGTCCATTTTACACATCGGTGAAAGAAGCCCGAGGAAAAATAGGAGTGATTTCAATGTTCGCGATGAGGTATCTGTACTTAATGTTATCTGTGCTTTAAGTAAAGCAAAACTCCTGCAGTGACTTTCCCTATACGAGCTACCTACTGTTTAGTACCTACACTGTACTTGCCCATGTAATGAGTACATACATTATATTCATATTCATATTCTTTATTCATTGTCTCAAGTTGGTACATTAGGTCTTAAGCTAGGTTTGGCCGCAACAAGAGCCCCGTTGGGACACCGCAATGTTAACAATAAAATATTTCTACTTTTAGCATTATCTTAAAGCTAAATATGTTTAAATAAATTATTTAATATCACAACATGCTTATTCTAATTATGGCACTTATTGTAGTTACTTAAGTTTTTTTTTTGACCTACCTACTTATTATTACCTATTAGTCTTCCATAAATTCAGTTATAGAGTAAAAGCTGTTTTGGATCAAAAATTGTTTGAGTTTGTTTTTGAATGATGAGTTCTTAACTTCGTTTTTTATTTTATCAGGGATAACTTACCGTCTACAAAGGACTAATTATCCAGTTCATTGACTCGTGGTCAAGATTACTAGATCATTAGCTACTGATTGTTTAATTACTGTGCAAGTTAGTTTTATCTGAAGACCCTAGTTCCAAGCTAAGCATTTTAATGCTTGTGTTATGTTATGATAACCAAGATGACTAATACATGGATATTTTAAAATGAAAACATCGTAAGGAAACCCGCGGCTAGTCAGTCCCACACGTATTGATTGTCTTTCCTGTGGATATGTGTGGCAGCTGATAGGATGGTTTAGCTACAAGCCTATTCCATCTCAACAATGTCCCAGGCAATACAGTGTCCCGTTAAGTGTAGGCAAAGATTGCCTCCTGACGCTGTATAAATAATCTTGTATAGATGTAAGGTCTGAGTTTTATTAAAACACATCACGTTTTCCGAACGAATGACGCACTGCGCTCAAAAAACGTCATGTGTTCTCGCAAAGAAACTTAAGTCCCGTCCCGTTGGAATTCCTCTGCCTACCCCATTATACAAAAGCGCGAGATAATGCACCAGGATAGCAGAAATGGAAACGGGTCTACGACACACATTTTTTACTTCACATACTATGGCGGTGGCAGGAAATATAACTTAGAAACTAGATTGTGCTACTAATAGTAAATGCGAAAGGTCGCGAGATAATGCACCAGGATAGCAGAAATGGAAACGGGTCTACGACACACATTTTTTACTTCACATACTATGGCGGTGGCAGGAAATATAACTTAGAAACTAGATTGTGCTACTAATAGTAAATGCGAAAGGTATGTATGAATGTCTGTTACTCTATCACGCAAAAAGGAATAAACGAAATTAAAACACGAAGTGTTAGTTTATGCCCTGGAATGACTTATCTATAGGCTACTTTTATTCGGGTTGTTTTTACGCGAGCGAACACGCGGGCGGATACTTACCTACTTACATCATATAACGACCTCTGTGGCGCAGAGGGCGAAAGCCCGCCTGAGACGCGGAGGTCGCGGGTTCGATCCCGCTACGGGACAAATATTTGTAGGTATGTTCTGCAGATATTTGTTCCGTGTCTGGGTGTTTTCTATCTATCATGTATGTATTTTTCAAAAAAAAAAATGTATCTAAGTACATATTATATCAGTCAGCTGGTTACCATAACACAAGCATTAAATTGCTTAGCTTGGGACTAGATGACGCTGTGTGGAATGTTCAAGGATATTTATTTATTTATAACTGAACTAAATATGGCAATATTTAATTTTCTACCTATGTAATGTTTAGCACCAAACGGGATTCCCGAGTCCAGGAAATTAGGCACCATTTCAAAAGCAGTAAGTACCTACCTACTTACTGTGGTATTACATACGTACCTACCTACATACATTTATTAATGTAGGTAGGTAACTATCCTCCTTCCTTCCCAGTAGAATCATCATTCGCTGCCCTGATGAAGTAGGTACTACCTACTTAGGTACCGTCATCTGGGTTCGGTGAAAATTATCCAAAAAACTATGTTAGACTTACCAGGCTCCTTACTTTCGCAGCATAAATAATAACCGTTTCAAGATAAATCAATCAGTACAGACACGACCTATCCTTTCCACCGCAAAACACGACTGATTAAATAACACATATACAAAATCACAACACAAAGTTATCACACACAAGCGCTTCTTTTCGCTTTGTTTACAAAAACGAGAGTGATCTGTCATTGGTCGGTTTGAAATGTTCGAATAAAGTCTGTTCGTTTCATTTTAACCACGTCAAGCTCTTTGCGAGCTTTATCTGTGCTGTGCTTGATCGTTTAGTGGTGGCTGATACATTTCTTGTGATTTTTCTGTACTGGCAATTTTGAAACTTATGTCATTGTTAAAAGATAAAATGGTGGATGTTTTGTTTAATTTGTTTACAAACATTGAATTGAAACTAAAGAAAATCAAGACTTGCTTGATACTAATAGAATTTAGAAGAATGTCGAATAAGTGGACTTTCTCTCCATCATCGTTACCTTATTTAGAGAATTGTATTGCTGCTGCTCCGCCACCAGACCCGGATAACAAATGGTTTCAAAAATTTGGAAAAAAGGAATCACCGGTCCCAAGTGTTGTAAGTGATGATAAAATCGATGAAATAGTGGAAAAAGAGTCGAATACCACGGATAAGATTGTCGACAATACATCGCCAGTGAACTACGAAGATATTTTCGATACAATCGAGAGTGAATCGATATTTCCATTCGATTATGTTGTGCAAGAATGCTCTACAAATCCTGAACTAATCACAAAACTTGCTGAAAAACTATCTACGAACTCCGTAGAACAGCTTTTCAAAAGTATATTCAGTGAAAGTGGAAAAAATGTTAAAATACTACCGGCTTTTATTACAAAATTTATGCCCATTTTTATAAAACTCCACTACTCCAGAGTATGTGTTGATTTGATGGTAAAATTACATGAAAATTATCCTCTTATTTTCAAAGACCTGCTCCAAATACTAATAAACGATAAAGAAATACCCAATCAAGTGCTAATCAACTACACCGCAGCGTTAAGTGAACAATCCGCCACAGATTTTATGAAAACATTGATTAATATTGAAATATCATCTGATGGATTTACCAGAAATATATTAATGTTATACACGGCTTACAAAGAATGTACCAAAGATGGTATTATTCAAAATTATATAAGAAAAATGTTAATTTTGCACAGTAAAAACTGTGCAGCCGATAGAAACTTTGGAAGATTATTCTTAACTTTCCTTCACAGCGAGAAAGATATGGGAAGGAGTGAAAATATGCAACAACTGGCGGAATGCTTAGAAGAACACACATCTCCATTCAAAAGACCATGTTCTATGTTGCTGAAAGAAATAAATATGAATTAATGTTTAAAATTTTTATTTGAGCCGCGCGCCGTACAATCTTTCATCTGAACTTAAGTCTAAGTGCGCTTGTGTTGCGGCGTGTGATCTCGTCGTCGCTTCCTCCGCGGCGGCGACTCCAGCCCGGCGTGCGCCTGCGCAGCTAGCAGCATGCCCAGCTGACCCGCCGCCTGGATATAATGAATAAAATTATTATGAAGAAGAAACACTAAATTATTGACGACCTCTGTGGCGCGGGGGAAGGCCCGGCTTAGATGCTAAGGTTGCGGGTTCGATCCTCGCTACGGGTCTATCGTATTTGGGTGTTTTCTTTCCATAATATGTATGATTTTACAATTAAACAAAGTATCTTAGTATTTTATCAGTCACCTGGTTACCATAACACAAGTATTAAGTTGCTTAGCTTGGGACTAGATGACGCTGTGTAGAATGTCCAAGGATAATTATTTTATTTATTTATTTACCTCTTCATGCATCTGCTTGGCCATGGAGTAGACACTGTGCTCGCTGCTGTTGTACATTAGCGCGTTGGACAACATTAGTAGCACGTCGCGTTGAAACTCAGCCGTGCTTCTGAAAGTAGACACAAAAGTAGTTATTAAGCTATTGCATAGCTTCTATCGCGGGCCTTGGCGTGGAGACCGAATCCAGAAATTCCGTAACGAAATCACATAGCGTTGTCACTTTAGTTCAGCAACTCGCCTCTAGGTGGCATGCAATAGCTTTACCGCGGCAGTCCCCGAGTGCCACACGTCTTGCTAAAAAATAAGGCTAGTTGCCTTATTTTCAAAGTGGGTCTTAAATAATTGATTATTGTTCTATTAGACCAAAATAACCATTATTATGTTTTTTGGAACCACGAAAACAGCAAAATTTTATTTTAAAGTTCAACTTTTCACAATCATCCAAAAACGCTGTCAGCCATATTAGTCAATAGACTATCTGAGCTGTGACGTCATTATTATCGTAAAAAATCATTTGACATTTTAGAAATGTACGAAAACTGATTGGAAATGACAAAGTGACATTGGTTTGTTACGTCACATCCGTCACTTTTATGACATCACATCCGGCTGTAATGGCTGACAGCGTTTTCAGCTTTCGACATTAAAAATATAAACAACAATTTTGAAATTGAAAATATGCGACCATCTTGAACTTTAATTAACTGAAATCGATATAGTGTGGTTTCGTAAGTCAAAAACCGCAGGAAATACTAACTTATTGTGCTAAATTTGTTATGAGTCAAGTAGCCTAATGCTTCGCTCACCTGATGTGCCCGCTCTCAATATGTCGTCTGATGTAGTCAGGTCCATGACTCGCTTCGCTCACCTGATGTGCCCGCTCTCAATATGTCGTCTGATGGTAGTCAGGTCCATGACTCGCTTCGCTCACCTGATGTGCCCGCTCTCAATATGTCGTCTGATGGTAGTCAGGTCCATGACTCGCTTCGCTCACCTGATGTGCCCGCTCTCAATATGTCGTCTGATGTAGTCAGGTCCATGACTCGCTTCGCTCACCTGATGTGCCCGCTCTCAATATGTCGTCTGATGGTAGTCAGGTCCATGGCTCGCTTCGCTCACCTGATGTGCCCGCTCTCAATATGTCGTCTGATGGTAGTCAGGTCCATGACTCGCTTCGCTCACCTGATGTGCCCGCTCTCAATATGTCGTCTGATGGTAGTCAGGTCCATGGCTCGCTTCGCTCACCTGATGTGCCCGCTCTCAATATGTCGTCTGATGGTAGTCAGGTCCATGGCTCGCTTCGCTCACCTGATGTGCCCGCTCTCAATATGTCGTCTGATGGTAGTCAGGTCCATGACTCGCTTCGCTCACCTGATGTGCCCGCTCTCAATATGGCGTCTGATGGTAGTCAGGTCCATGACTCGCTTCGCTCACCTGATGTGCCCGCTCTCAATATGGCGTCTGATGGTAGTCAGGTCCATGGGCCGCTTCACTACTACGCTGTAATTGGGAGCTTCCTCGTCGCTGATCGGACGGACGAACAGAGACGCGTATTTGTGACCGCACAATCTGTTCAAACAACATTGGAAAGGTAAATAGAATGATGCCAAATATGCCAATACGCGATTAAGTCGCGATTTTTAGATTTTTGGACTGACTTGGGGACATTTTGGAGAAAGGCCAGAAGTCGTGTATGAAGAATGTAATAAGAGTGAATGAGGCGAAAGAGGTGTGTCAGGATGGGGGTAGGCAGAGACCACGGATCTCCACTTGCTACGATTGGGAAAGAGGCTTGATTTTATGTATGTATGTATATATTACCTGCTGTGAACAAGCATAAAAAACTTCCTCCACAGCGCCCCCAATTTCACCATTTGGGGTAACGGGGGCGCTCGCTCATATACCTCTGTACTAATATTACCTGCTGTAACCAAACATGACGGACTTCTTCCACAGTCTGTGATGTCTGTCCGCCTCACCCCCTCCCCCTCCCCCCCCCGCCCCCTCCCCCTCCGCCGCCCCCCGGGGAGTCGGGGGCGCTCGCCTCCGCAGCGCTCTCCGAACCAGAACACGCTGTATAAAAGAGTTAACATTAAAGAATGTTTTTTTTTAAACTACCATGGTTTTGAACAATACACAAAATTGAAATTCTGTGGCGCAGTGGGAGAAATCACGTCTGAGACGCGGAGGTTGCGGGTTCGATCCCCGCTACGAGACAAATGTTTGTATGTTCCGCAGATATTTATTCCGTGTCTGGGTGTTTTCTATCTATAATATGTATGTATTTACAAAAAAATATATTTCTATACATACCTATTATATGAATGGACTGTCGGGATGGTTATAGGCTATATTTTGTAGTTTCATTAGTACACCCGTGCGAAGCCCGGACGTGCTGCTAGTATAGTACTCACTCCTTGAATCCGGTTTCTTCTTCCTTGAGTAGTCTCTTCTCTTCTTGCCATCTTTCTCCTCTTCACGGCTCACCTAAAACAAAATCACACGTACACTTAGACATCTTCAAAGGATCTAAAATAAAGAATTACATAAAGATCTGAAAGAAATGTCCACCGCACCCTGGGATACAGTCGTGATAGTATTACCACAGATTACCTACATTATATTTAAGTCAATGTATGTTTAATGAGTGTAGTAAATAAATATTTTTCTTTCTTTCTTTCTTTCTTTTTACATAAGACAGATACCTCATCTCGAACATGACTATTTTTGTGTTTGATTTTTGCGGCGCCCCGAGCGGCGTTTAAGTCTTGTCTGCAATCAAGAATAAGTAACTCCATCAAGTGAAGTAGCATGCAGTCGGATGCCTAAACGCCGCTACGTGACGCCGCAATAATCAAACACCAAACAATAGCCCGAATATAAATGGAGTGAAATCAATGTTCGAGATGAGGTACCAGTGATATTACATTTATCTTATGTTACTAGCTGCGCCCCGCGGTTTCACCCGCGTAAGTCCCGTTCCCGCGGGAATATCGGGATAAAAAGTAGCCTATGTGTTAATCCAGGGTATCACCTATCGACATACCAAATGTCAACCAAATCGGTTGCGTGAAAGAATAACAAACATACATATATTCTCACAATCTTTCACATTTATAATATTAGTAGGATAGTAGGAAGTAGGAAGGATAGGATAGTAGGATAGTAGGATTACCTCCATGGGCGTGTCGTCATCCGTCTCAGCGTGAGTTTCCGTCTCAATTGGTTCCTGTCGCGAACACTCTTCACGTATCATCTGCTTTAGAGGTATGGAGTCCTGTGAAATAATAATAATTGTTATATTAAATAAGATAGGACTTTATTGACACACACACACACACACACACATTACAACACAAGTAAAAAGAAGAGAGAAATAACTATAACTTCATTTCTTGAATCGAGCTAATAGGAAGAAAAATAATCGCACGTGATTGGTCGTCGAAATTCATTGGGTTGGCTAGATTTGACAATTGACAATCTAGCCAATAACGAGAAATACAATTATTTTCGACGACCAATCACGTGCGTTTATTTTTGTTCCTATTAGCTCGCTTCAAGAAATGAAGTATAGTTATTTCTCTCTTCTTTACACACGTTCTTTCTTTACGTTTTTTTCTTCTTTATCACATAACACAAAACACAAATACTGCACGTCCCGACTTTGCACGGGTGTACAAATAAAGCTACCGGGATAAAATATAGCCTATAACCACCCGGACAGTCCATTCTACAAATCGGTGAAAGAATTTTTGAAATCGGTCCAGTAGTTTCGGAGATTACCTCCGTCAAACAAACAAACAAATAAATTTTACCTCTTTATAATATTAGTATAGATGTAGACTAGCAGCACGTCCCTGCTTTGCACGGCACTTATAATGCTACAGAGACAAAATATAGCCTACAGTACTAGATGGCGCTAGTAAAAATGACCCGATTCTAGATCGCGCTGACGAAAACGCGCGGCGCGGAATGACCTCCCCATACAATCAGACCAACATTATCTCTTTATTATATTATTATCTACACTAATATTATAAAGAGGAAAACTTTGTTTGTTTGTTTGGTTGTAAATAGGCTCAAAAACTACTGGACCAATTTTAAAAATTCTTTCACCATTCGAAAGCTACATTATCCACGAGTGACATAGGCTACTTTTTATCCCGATATTCCCGCGGGAACGGGACTTACGTGGGTGAAACCGCGTGGCGCAGCTAGTGTGTGATATATACCTCAGAATCGTCATCTTTCTTCAGATCCTCTTCAACGGAAGCCTCTTCGTTCACATCCGCTTCTTCTTTCACTTCCTCTTTTACTTCCTCCTTCACTTCCGCTTCCGCTTCCGGCGCGGGCGGGGCTTCCGGTTCCGGTGCCACTGGCACTTCTAAAAGAAAAAAAACCATCAATGAATCAAGATAAAAATACCAGTTATACAGTCGGCTGGATTCGATCCCACGACCTTTGGATCAAAAGTCGAGGCACTAATCCACTTGATCAACACAGCTTTTACCTAAATATTAGCTTTCACATATTCTGAATTTCTGAGATACTCCCTTCCTTCGTATGAGCAAGTGGCCAACTCTGGTGACGGAGTTTTTAGGCCGCCTAAAGGCCTCCGTCATGGCTTAACGACTTTTAAAAGCCGGGACCGACAATTTAACGTGCCCTCCGAAGCACGGAAGCGCTCAGACGATATTGCCACTTGCGGTCACCCATCCAAGAAGTGACCGCGCAGAGTGTTGCTTAACTTCGACGATTTCTGAGATAAATAAATATTTCGCACGATAATTTCCAGTACACATAGGCCGGGTTCTCACTATGCCGGTCCGGCAAAATTGCCGGAAGGCCTAGTGGCGGTACAAATTGTATGAACGCTCGGTAAAAATGCCGGGCTCGGGATAATGTGAATAGCTTCATACAATTTGTACCGCCACTAGGCCTTCCGGAAATTTTGCCGGACCGGCAAAGTGAGAACCCGGCCATACTCTTAACCCACTGCGGCAGAGAGGTGGTATTACCTTCAACAATTGGCTCAGGGTCGGGCGGTAATGGTATATCTTGAGGGTCGGTTTCTATAACATCTGTTGGTTCCTCGATCGGTTTTTCAACCGGTTTTTCAATCGGTTCCTCGATCGGTTCAGGAATTTCTTGCGGTAATGGCGGCGGTTCTTGGCTGGAAGATTATAAATATAAAAATTCAAAATTTATTAATTATAAATTTATTATTTATTAGTTAAAAACTAAGAAATAAATTGAATTTTTGGTTTTTATTATTTACTAGCTGCGCCCCGCGGTTTCACCCGCGTAAGTCCCGTACCCGCGGGAATATCGGGATAAAAAGTAGCCTATGTCACTCTCCATCCCTTCAACTATCACCACTTAAAAATCACGTCAATTCGTCGCTCCGTTTTGCCGTGAAAGATGGACAAACAGACAGACACATACACCTTACCATTTAGTATATTATAGTATACTAGCAGCACGTCCCGGCTTTGCACGGGTGTACTTATAATGCTACCGAGACAAAATATAGCCTATAAATGGCGCTAGTAAAAATGACCCGATTCTAGATCGCGCTGACGAAAACGCGCGGCGCGGAATGACCTCCCCATACAATCAAACCAACATGATCTCTTTATAATATTAGTAGAGAGTAGAGATAGTAGAGACTAGTAGAGATATTAGTAGAGATAGTATAGTATAGTATAGTATGGATGGATATCAGTATAAATAGATATATGAGTTTACCTAATTTCCTCTTGAACCACAGCAGTATCCTCTTCCTGCGCCACTATTTCCTCTTCGACCTTCACTTCCGGTTGTATCTCCGGCACCACTTCCGGTTCCGGCTCTTTAGGCTCTTCCTCTTTTATCTATAAATATTATATAAATTAATATAATTTCCTAACTGAATGAATAAAAAATTTGACGATAAAAATGGATAAGGCGATAAAGTCATTCATTTTCGCGCATTAAGGTAACGCCGGTGTACTAATGAAACTACCGGGATAAAATATAGCCTATAACAACCCGAACAGTCCATTCTACACACCCGTGAAAGAATTTTTGAAATCGGTTGAGTAGTTTCGGAGGTTACCTCCGTCAAACAAACAAACAAACAAATTTAACCTATTTATAATATTAGTATAGATAGTATAGTATGGATGGATATATATAGTAAGTATAGTATAGTATATCTCTGTTGCATGATTTTTGATTTATTAATTCTATATATGTAATAATTTAGATGTAAGTATTTTATTTTTGTGACAAAGTATAAAATGTATAATGTGTGCTATGTGGCAAATAAAGCTATGTCTATGTATATAGTATAGTATGGATGTATGGATGGATTTACCTTTATATCTTCTGGCGGTGTCTCCTGTATGACCTTGATCTCTGTTGTGGGGAATTTAACTCCGGGGAAGGATATTATCGACTCCTCAACTATATCTAGTGGTGCGGGCGTCTCTTCAACTGGCGCTTCTTCGATGGACTGGAAAATTGATGGGTTTTGTTTGTTAGTCTGTATTAGCAAGTGTCCAATCTGCTTCTTCGATGGACTGGAATTAATAAATAAATAAATATCCTTGGACATTCCACACAGAGTCATCTAGTCCCAAGCTAAGCAACTTAATGCTTGTGTTATGGTAACCAGATGACTGATATAATACATAGATACATTTATTTTTATAAATACATACATAGAAAACACCCAAACACTGAACAAATATCTGCAGAACATACAAACATTTGTCCCGTAGCGGGGCTCGAACCCGCAACCTCTTGCATCTCAGCCGGGCGTTCACCCAACTGCGCCACAGTGGTCGTCTAACAAAAAAGCTAATAAAAGCGTGTTAATAATATACAATACAATACAATACAATACAAAATATCTTTATTGAGGATACAGGTTACAAAAAATATAGGGCCTTACAGTTAGGTAGGTGTAGTATCCCTCAATCGGCGGTCTTATCGCTCGTGGCGATCTCTTCCAGACAACCGTAAAACTAAAACTAAGAAGAAATGCCAAACTCCAGTTAACGAGATTTAGCACTTTGGGTATTTACCAGCCCATATAACTCACCTCAGCGACTACATCGACGGTCACTTCCTCCATTTCGTCAACATTCATCGGCTCCTCCTGTGTAACAATTAATCAATAAAATAAACCAAAATTAGTAATAAATTACTAGAAAAATTTAAAAATCTTAGTAAAAGTTACATCTTTTCAAAGCGCTTGAATACTATCCTACTATCCTATCCTACTTTCTATCCTATCTTACTTCCTACTATCCTATCCTACTTCCTACTATCCTACTAATATTATAAATGTGAAAGTTGGTGAGAATGTATGTGTGTTATTCTTTCACGCAAAAACTGCTGGACCGATTTGGTTGAAATTTGGTATGTAGATAGGTATCCCCTCCCTACATAGGCTACTTATTATCCCGATATTCACGCGGAAACGGGACTTACGCGAGTAAAAACGCATTACCTTAATCTCTTCTTGCGGCTCAACTGTTTCAACTTCTACAGACATTTCTTCTTCTTTCTTCGCCGGTGGTTTTTCAATTTGCCTGTAAAAATATAAACATTATTATTTTTGCATATTTTTATAATGATTAATATGTTCTATGATGTGCATAACTCCGAAGATATTCATCAGATCCTCAAATTTATTTTTGGTTAAAATAAAGATTTTTAAGAATCTGGCAAACTCGTCTAGTCACCAACTCACCTAAGCTACTGACCTAGTCACCGCAGCTACTCACCTAGTCTCCTCATCTACTCACCTAGTCCCACCAGATACACACCTAGATCTCATCAGCTACTCACCTAGTCACATCAGCTACTCACCTAGTCTCATCAGCTACTCACCTAGTCCCCTTATGCATGGCGACAGGTAGATGCAGGTCTACATCTCTGAACGCGTAAACATCCTCCGCTTTTATCTCGATGTCGTCGATATCAACAGCGGGAAGCGGGGTGGGGGGGGAACTCTTGGCTATAAGAAATAATACTCTATTTGTATTGGTATAAAGTACATAATAGTATAGGTCGCGCCACGTAAAATAACGCTGAGGGGAAAAGCTGTACAGTAGTCGGTTGTACGGAATGTTATGTTTCTTCCTTTTTTTTTTTTTTTATTTATTTAACTTTAAACAAGCAGTTACATGTTGTTATAATATTGCACCCAATAAACCTCTAAGGTTTGTGAGGGTACTCACATTCGTCTTACAATAATAACGTAATTTATGTACGTTTATAGTAGGTAGGTGAAATTACACAGCAAAAAGACATTATATGCGTCATAACATTCTTCCATAGGAAGTATAGGTACACATTAGGAAGTATAGGATCCTAATTGTGTGTGTCTAAATAAATTATTTTCTTTCTTTCTTTCTTTATGTGTGATTGGTTGTTTGGTGACGCGTCGCACTTTTTGATTGATGTATGTATGATTTTAGTAACATTAAATAAATAAATAAAATGATTCCTAGGACATTCCACACAGCGTCATCTAGTCTCAAGCTAAACAACTTAATGCTAGTGTTATGGTAGCCAGATGACTGATATAATACTTAGATAAATTTTTTTTTGTAAATACACACATATTATAGATAGAAAACACCCAGACACGGAACAAATATCTGCAGAGCATACAAACATTTGTCCCGCAGCGGGGATCGAACCCGCGACCTCCGCGTCTCAACCCACTGCGCCACAGAGGTCGTCATGATGATGAGTGATGATTTAGTAATATTACCTTTAAGCTGTTGTTCTATCTGTACCAGTTGACTCTTGATATGTTCTATAGCTGCGTGCTTGTTGCATTCGGGATGTTTGTCTGTCGCCTTCTCTAGTAGCATCGATAGTGTGGGGGCCGTTACTGATGGGGACATTGTGTCTGGAAATAATAATATTATTTATTAAAGATACTCAACATAGGATACAATAAACTTAAAAAAAAATATCTATACTAATATTATAGAGTAAAAATTTATTTGTATGTTTGACGGAGGTAATCTCCGAAACTACTCAGCCGATTTCCAAAAATCTTTTATTGATATGTAGAATGGACTGTCGGGATGGTTACAGGCTATATTTTATCCGGGTAGTTTCATTAGTACAAGACTACAAGTAGCAAAGCCGGGACATGCTGCTAGTACATAAATAAACAAATAGATAATAAATAATAAACTTAAATTTAAGTTTAAGCGAATTAAACTTAAACTTTTAAGCGACTGGAAAAAATATCCTTATTTTTTCCAGTCGCTTAAAAGTTTAAGTTAGACTATATTACTCACCAACAACGCTGGCGGGGTGCGGCATATGCTGAGGAGTGGTGACCACCGGGGAGGATTTCAACAGAGACGTCAACAGCGGAGACGACGGCGTCGCTGGGACAGCTGTTGACAATATTGCATTTAATTAAAAACAGAAATAGAAAGAAAGAAAAATGTGTTTATTTCTGTAGGATTTCAAGGTTCACTTAAAAATGTACAGTCTTATAAGCTAGGTGACTCTATTGCCTGTTCCAACGCAACTCCCTACACCAGGGGAAGAATCAAGAACCTGGTGGTGAGGGCCTAGCTTTATTCTAAAGCGAAGAGAACCTACTTTTATTTACTGAAACGCTGCTTAATTTAAGTTGTGCTTATCTTTGACGTTTGCATGTATTAACAAATCTGACAAGAACATCTCAAATGATTAGTTAAGGACTTGTGCAAGGAGAGTTTTAGGTCAAAAGATACGAAATGATTTGGTATCTTCTTCTAAACGTCTAAAGAAATGGCAATGAAGAAAAACTTAAAAAGCACGCACCCGAATTTCGCCTCTAAACCCTCTATTCCCCTCACTTACCCGGCGAAGTTGGCGTGACGGGCGCGGGCGGCCTCCAAGCCCGATCTACTCTCGCCCGTCTCTCCTCTCTCTCTTGCAACAGCGCAGCTCGTCGCGCGCTCTCTCTCTCAACCACCTCACTCACCGGCTAAGAAAAATCTAAACATCACTCGAATTTCGCCTCTAAACCCTCTATTCCCCTCACTTACCCGGCGAAGTTGGCGTGACGGGCGCGGGCGGCCTCCAAGCCCTATCAACTCTCGCCCGTCTCTCCTCTCGCTCTCGCAACAGCGCGGCGCGTCGCGCGCTCTCTCTCTCTCTCGCTCGCTTGCCCGCTTCTATGTTGGACCATATCTCTCGTAGGCGTTCCTCTGTTGTTGTTTGAGAACGCACTTCGGTTATTTCATTCTGGAAAGTAAAATATTTATCTAACTATACTTCATTTATTGAAACGAGCTAATAGGAAGAAAAATAAACACACGTAATTGGTTGTCGAAAATCATTGTCTTTCTCGTGATTGGCTAGAATGTCAAATCAATTGTCAACTTAATTTATATGATTATTACGGGACTTTATCACGTATTTACCTGTTGTCAACTGTCAAATCTAGCCAATCACAAGAAAGAAAATTAATTTCGACGACCCATCACATGCGCATATTGGAATGTCCAAGGATATTTATTTATTTATATGGGGTTGGATTGTACCTTCAACTGATCATATTGTTGGTTCATCTCGGCAATTGTTTTCTGTATCTCCACTATACGCTCCTAGAAATAACAAAAATATATTAATAAAAAAAGACGTGTGGCACTCGGGGACTGCCGCGGTAAAGCTATTGCATGCCACCTAGAGGCGAGTTGCTGAACTAAAGTGACAGCGTTAGGTTTTTTCGTTACGGAATTTCTGGATTCGGTGTCCACGCTCAAGGCCCGCGATAGAAGCTATGCAATAGCTTAAAACCTTCTTAATTTTAAAACATAGATTAAATTGACACTTGCACTAGACAATTTTTTGACATACTTGCGTGAGTCGTTTCACAATACTCTCTTGTGGAGTCTCCACTGCGCCTTCGGAGCACCTCTTTTTGCGCTTTGGAGTCTCCACATGCTCCAGTAGGGCTCCATATTGTGCCGCACAGCTGAAATATATAATGTGAGCATGTACCATTACACTAGACTAGCAGCACGTCCCGGCTTTACACAGGTGTATTAACTAACAACTATCTAAATTTTAAGTGTTTGTTTACAAACATAACACATTGAGTATGGCCTGTACTTCGGCCATACTCAATGTATTATGTTTGTCTAGATAACACTGCAAATAGTTCATAGTGTACCTTTTCTGTGAATACCAATCGGGCGGACGGTTGGGCTCGCCTAAGGTTTTCAGCGAGCGAGAAACAGACATCCAATTCTGATCTCCGCTCCGTACAACCGCTGAGGCCAAACATAACTGTTCGCGTACGTTCCACGTGTCTAAAGGAACCCGTTTTAGTTGAAGTCGCTCTTGAATCGAGCTCATTTTGTCAAAATATCAGGGAACCACGAATTTATGTAGTACCGAGGTTATGTTAGCATTTTGTTGTATACCTATTGCACTTGCACTATATCTAGCAAATGTTCTTTGTAATTGCAAGATTGTGGTTGGATTGAAATAGAAATGTTGATTTAATTTACAAATAAAACACTGCGCGACGAAGATTCAGTTTGCGATCAATTTGTTTTGTTTGTGCCATATAATAAAGATGCGCGACTATGAACGATTTCATTCGCGTTATTCGACTTTGCAAATCATTCACGCCATTCGACTGGAGGACATGAAGACTACTAATACTAATACTAACAGCAGGCAACATTCGTTTCTACCTCGATGAGTTGAAAGTTCAAAATTGACTGAAATAATGCTGATTCATTCGTTTTCGCCATTCGACTGGACATGAACGATTTGTCTAGTACGCGACTTTCGTTTCTACCGAGATGAATTTAAAGTTCAAAGTTGTCTGAATGAATGCTGATCATTCGTTCACGCCATTCGACTGGATTATGCAGACTACTAACCTATTTGTCTAGTAAGCGACTTTCGTTTCTACCGCGATGAATTCAAAGTTCAAAGTTGAATGCATGAATGGTCATTCATTCGTGCACGCCATTCGACTGGACCATGAACGATTTGTCTAGTACGCGACTTTCGTTTCTACCTTGATGAATTCAAAGTTCAAAATTGACTGCATGAATGGTGATTCATTCGTTCACGCCCCATTCGACTGGACATGAACGATTTGTCTAGTACGCGACTTTCGTTTCTACCTAGATAAATTTAAAGTTCAAAGTTGACTAAATAAATGCGGATTCATTCGAAACTGCTGCGCATTCGTTGTCGCAGAGTATTAGTATTACCACAGATAAAAATAATACTATGTACAGATACACCATCTAGAACATCAATTTCACTCCGGTTTTTCTTCGGGCTATTTTTTTGTGTTTGATTTTGCGGCGCCCCTAGCAGTGTTTAGGTCTTGCCTGTAATCAAAAATATTAGCACTAGATGGAGTTGCTTATTTTTGATTGCAGGCAAGACCTAAACACTGCTAGGGGCGCCGCAAAATCAAACACAAAAAAATAGCCCGAAGAAAAACCGGAGTGAAATTGATGTTCTAGATGGTGTATCTGTACATAGTATTATTTTATCTGTGGTATTACTAATATTAGTAGTGGTCATTCGACTTTGGAGATTAGTATATTACTAATATCCGAGTCGAATGCCTAAGTTAGTAGTTTTTGATTATTCGACTGCGCAGATCATTCACAGTCGCCCATCTTTACCATATAATTAATGATTAAACGAACTTACCCTGTACGTGAAGTTCTATCATAATTATATGAAGCCTTCGTATGAAGGTATTAGTACAAGAGAATATTATATGAACACTTTGTAGTAGGCATAATCGTGTCTCTATTCGCTGCACTATCGTTTAAAGTAAGTAAAAATAATGGCCACACCGGCTAGATGTGGCGTCATTATTGCTACCCCGTCCAATTCTATCCTGTCCTCTTCATTTAGTTTAGAGAGAACTCATATTTCCTCAGCTTGTCGGGAAAACCTGGGAGGGTGGGGTTACTAATACCTTCATACGAAGGCTTCATATAATTATGATAGAACTTCACGTACAGGGTAAGTTCGTTTAATCATTAATTATATTCATCCTTCGTATTCGGTATTAGTACAAGAGAATATTATATGAACACTTTGTAGATGTTGAGAGTGTTGCGAGGAAATATCAATAAATAAAGTGAAAACTTATAGTTTAAATCAAAGTCTTTTTATTTATGAATAATCCTTAAGGATAAATCAACAAAATGTCTAGAATTAGTTCTTAGGAATAGATGTAATTATAAAATCAAATGGAATTTAGTAACGATCTGGCCAAAATCATGTTATCATCATTAGTCAAAATTGGTCTATTGTAAAATTTAGCGAAGGTAGTGGAATTGCCACTCCATCCAGCTGTTTGTCGAATGACATCTAGACTGACACCAAGCTTGTGGGCCATGGATGTAGAAGCATGGCGTGTACTATGAGATGTAAATATGGATACGTCAATTCCACTATCTTTTAACATAGACTTAATCCATCGGCTGAGCGTCTGCGAACATACACAGTTGTAAGGTTTACGAAAACTTATGAAAAGGTTATTAGTTTTCCTGATATTTTTAGTCTTATCTAAATAAGTATTTAGTGTTTTAGCAGGGCAGATTTCCGGGCGTTCGTTAAAGAACGGTAAGTGTAACATAGGTTGTTTTGTACCTAATTTGGAAGTTTTAATTGGTTCTGTGATTTTAATAACTATAACATTATCGATTTCAACTATTTGATCCACATATATCTTAGATAAGGTTTGTACCCTATGCGCCGTTATAAGCGCAAGGAGAGTTATACATTTTTTAGACAATTGTTCAAGAGATAAGCTCTCATTTGGGTACATTGATGCTAAATGATTCAAAACGACGTTTGCATTCCACGTGGTATTGTACTTCGGTTGGGGAGGTCTCAACTTATAAACTCCCTTACAAAATCTTGCAAGACGATCATCCTCCAAAATGTCACCTACAATCAACGAAATGGCTGATCTGTGGCTGTTTACAGTCCCATATTGGCCACCATCATTATATATTTGGGTTAAAAAGGCTATTATCATTGGCACTGAAGGTTGATACAAATCTATAGAGTTATTATTGCAAAATGCAAACCAACGTTTAATGCAAACATCGTATTGTTTCCAAGTGTTATCTGAGAGAGAGGCCAACATGATGTCTAACGAGGATTCTGGGACACAGCGTCGTAGGAGCGCTTCCCGGACAACACTCCGGCAACCAGGGTAAGGTGTTGTACGTTCCGGTTGCTGGAATGTGGAATAAAAACATCATTGTAATTAAATGTGATTACGTCAGTGATTAGGTGCCGAGTAAATAACGGGTACCACGGTTGAGTGGGCCAATCAGGGACTACTAGTATACCCTCTGCTTTGTCTGAAATTATTTTTCGTATTACTTTTAGTATAACAGCTACCGGAGGGAATGCATAGAAAAATAAATTCGACCAATCTATTGTAAAAGCGTCTAGAGCAAAGGCATCAGGATCTCTGTGCCAAGACACATAAATCTCGCACTTCCTATTAAGGCGGGAGGCAAATAGATCAATTTGAGGGGTACGAAAGGTTTCTAATAGTTTCTGATACCCTTTGCAAGAAAGTTCCCACTCTACGTCTGGATGGGTTCGCCTAGATTCTAAGTCGGCGACGGTATTGTCTGCTGATTTTATGTATGAAGCTAATATAAAGATATCGCGAGCCATACACCAGTGCCAAATATCCTTACTTATTTTAGATAATTGAGGGTATTGGATACCCCCCATTCTGTTAATATAACAAATTGCTGTTGTATTATCGATTCGTAATAGTATTTGACAATTTCTGTAATCTTTAGCAAAGATTTTTAAAGCGAAAAAGGCTGCTAACAGTTCAAGTTTGTTAATATGTAATAGACTTTCACTATCAGACCACCGACCACTGGCTGTTTGACCATTGCAAGCGGCACCCCAACCCGTTGTCGAGGCGTCAGAGTAAATTTCTAGGCTATAGTTGTCAGATCTGATTTTATGCACTGAGTAATCGATTGAATTGATCCACCAATCTATGTCCGAATGCAAATGCTGAGGCAATGTCATAACTTTATCATAATTATTATCAGAACCCAAGCTTAAGAATTTGCAGCGTTCTAATTCTTTTGTATGTAACCAACCATACTCTACGGCAGGACATGCGGATATCAATAGTCCTATCAGCTGAGCAAATTCCCTTATTTTACATCTTTTAATACCTCTTATTATATTTAATTCTTTTTTAATGCGAACTCTTTTTTCTTGAGGTAGGCGTAGTTCCCATTTGTGAGTATCGATTACGTATCCTAAATATTTACAAGATGTTGAGGGTACTTTGATACTTTTTTCGTCATTTAAGATAAACCCTAGTGATTTCAATAACTTTTCCGTAACCTCGACGTTTAGTTTACATTCATCGTAAGAGCAGCCTGTTAAAAATATATCATCTAAATAAATAGATGAAATGAAACCACAAGATCGTAATAATTTCATCACTGGTTTCAATAATTTGGTAAAAATAAAGGGCGCCGTGCAAATTCCAAACGGGAGGACGTTAAATTCGAACATTTTACCATCTACGTGAAAACGTAGGTATTTACGGGATTCAGGATGTATGTTAACAAGAAAGTATGCATCTTTAAGGTCAAGTGTGGCTACATAATAGTCATTAGATATCAGTTTAAGACAAGTTCTTATATCTTCTAATTTGAAGTGTTGCGTATTTATGTACTTATTCAAATTCTTAAGATTTAGTATGAATCTCATTTTGCCATTGGACTTTGGTACAAAAAATACTCGAGAAACATATTGGTTTGAGGAAGGGTTACATTCTGAGATTGCTCCAATTGTTAGTAGGTTTTCTAATGTTTCGTCTAGAACAACACTATCTGAGGCAGAAAAGGTATTTGAACAAGGCTGGTAGGGTTGACAAACCGGTTTATTAAAATCAATTTTATAACCTTTAATCCAGGATAAAATTGTATTATCCTGAGTAATTAGAGACCATTGTCTATAAAAGTAGGTAAGTCTACCCGCATAGCGTACCGGATCTAGCGACGATGAAACTGCTTGGGCCGATGCGTGTAGCTGCGCGACGAGTTCCCGCGATGCGGAGCGGCAGGCGGCAGGTGTCGCGGCGGCGGACGCGACTGCTGCCTGCGCGTCGACGTCCCCGCCTTCCAGTTTAAACTCTTGTTAGAGGTAGATGGGAATGAGGGAGCATTCGATTGTGGTCGGTTTGGAGGTTTTTTCGGTACGTCCATCTTTAGGTCTGTGCTGGACTTAGATACAGCCTTTGCTACCTTCAGTGTTTCCGAGAGATTTTGACCAAACAGAAAATTATCGATTTTCGTTGTTATCAGCTGATCTTTCATGTCCTTCTTGACTGAATACAGTGCAAAACTGCGTCTGGTTGATGAATCCGTATGTTGGACATCACAGAGGATTCTACTCACATCCATCAGATCTTTAACTAGATCGTGGTTACGTTCTGGAAGACTGAGTTGGTGCGAAATAATTCTTCCAAGGCAAGATATTCCAGCGCCTATTTGTTTTTGCTTTAGTTCGATAGCTTTATCTCGTTTAATAGCTTGCTCGTTAGCTACAGCTTTAAGTTCTGGATTCAACTGTGGTGCGTCTATGTTTTTGCAATTTACGGGTACCAAGTACTTATCTAAAAGTTCTTTCCGAACTTCCTTCGTTAATCCGTTCGATGTGACATGTTCGAACCTGTTAGCAACTTCTTTGTTGATTTCTGGACCGTACTCCACAGCGATCGAGGGGTCTGTCCCCAAAATATCCAGTAGTTCAGAGTTATTGTCCACCTCCTCCTGTGGTATGGGGTCCTCCGGTGATTCGTGAGGGTCCGCATCAGTTGCAGGTATCGGCGGCGTATCGTCGATTACATGCACAACGGCTTGTGGGGTGGTTTCCTCCACTGTAACAAGGGATACGGCGATCAGTCATTGTATGCGGCGATGTAGTCCCAAAGACTACTCAGGTGCATTATGACTACTAGGCAAAAAAGCCGATTGATAGGATGCGGTGAAATAGTCCCACAGACTATTCAGGTGCATCATTATAAAAAATGTGGTGAAATAGCCCCAAAGGCTATTCAGGTACATTTTATTAAACACGCGGGTAGGTCGCGGTGAAAAAATCACAATGAACACGACGAAAGAATTTTTATTATTCTAATGTCATGATATCAGTTAGGTAGGTACTTACTGTTTCTATTTTCGGCTGGAATACTTCCACAGCGTGATGAGCATGTAGACGAGCTAGAAGACGACCGGCTTGAAGATGACGACGACGTACTAAGTATGCGTTGTCTTGGCGGTCGTTGCTTGATTTCTTTTTCTAATAACTTTACTTTTTTGTATATAAAATCTAATTTATCTTCACTGTTCCGTTTCGGCATGACTACGAAGTTAAATATTTTTGTGCGATACGAAGTGGTTGAGCACTAAAATGCGAATGAAGAGGACAGGATAGAATTGGACGGGGTAGCAATAATGACGCCACATCTAGCCGGTGTGGCCATTATTTTTACTTACTTTAAACGATAGTGCAGCGAATAGAGACACGATTATGCCTACTACAAAGTGTTCATATAATATTCTCTTGTACTAATACCGAATACGAAGGATGAATATAATTTAATTCGTGGTAAACGTGCTATTTACACGCACTTAGCAAGCGCTATTTATACGAAAAAAAATGTTTGCAGAATCGACTAAAATTGTGCAGTTCAAGAAATTTGTTGGTAACATTCAGCAACTTCCGGTTGAAAACTTAATTTTTACTACTTGCCAATAGGTGGCGATGGTGTAGCAAAAAGTATTTATTCCAAAATTGTGCAGTTTTTGAAATTACTGGTAACATTTGCCAACTTCCGGTTGCAAACTCGAATTTTCCCTACTTGCCAACAGATGGCAGCATAGTAGCAAAAAGTATTTATTAGAAAATGTGCAGTTCCGGAAACAATTTGAATGGAGAGTTCTATTTTTTCCACTACCTATTCAATCTATTCCAAAAAAAATGGCTTTGCTGCTGCTGTAGGTCAGGTGAGTTTCGTTTGTCAACCGAAATGCACATGTCCGTCATTTGGATTACAATGTTTTGGCGAATTGTGCTCGAGCATGCTAATAGCAGAGTTTTATTAAATTCGGACTGATTTCCTAAGAAGACTGGGTACCTACCAGTACCTACTTAAAAGTCAGGGCCGGTTTTGGCATACCTATCTAGAAATGAAAAGTGTCTTTTGGATCGCCAACCGTGTAATTCTAAGGCCAGAGCCTAATGAATATCTTTAAGCAAGTACTACTCTTTGTTTGACGGAAGTAATCTCCGAGACTACTCAGCCAATTTCAAAAATTATTTTAACCGTGATGAGTAGAATGGACTGTCGGAATGGTTATAGGCTTTATCCCGGTAGTTTCATTAGTACACCTAAAGCCGGGACGTGCTGCTACTAAACTACCATAACAATGGGTTTCCGCACTTTCCGCTACTTACTTTGAGGGTAAAAATGAAAACAAGCTAAAAAAATTACGTTTCGTATATTTATTTTACGAACTTACTTGCTATGTTACACTAAACCTAATTAAGTTATTTTATCACTAAAATTACTATATTACAATAAATTGCCAGGCGAATAGAAACTATATGAAGCTGGCGACACACGTAAAAGCGAGCGAAAGATTTTTTTGTTTTTTTAAAGTGTTGGGTGAATATAAAAATATTAAAAAAATTAAACTTAATTGTTGAAAATTCAATAAGTTTTCAAACTTATTGATTGGTTTGTTAAGTTTATCAATAATCATATTGAAATATGTTTGTTTAGGTTGTACATAACATAACATCTAAGGTCGTTTTACACAACTCAATTTTTTTCGCTAAAAGTTGTTTATCTATCAAAAAAATCTTTTTTACTCAACATTTTAAGTGTACTTTTTGTGGAAATCAATAAATACAATAAATACTCGTATTTTATAATAACCTTAAAATTACATTATTTTTAAAACACGAAAGCTACAAAACGCTACTTAGTAGTTAGCTTATCAAAAATTCATGAAAAATAAACGCTGATTCGACTCAGAGCAATTCGAACAATTTCTGATTAATCGATTAATAAGCTGTCACTGTCAAAATACAAAGGCGGGAAAATAGTAAAAAAGCCGCATAGTAGGTAATTTGCGATTGTCATCATGACAAAACGTAAATTAATTGATCAATGATTTCGAATTATCATTCGTTGCTCGATCGTTATCGATGTGACTTCTATTCTGAGTCGATTATTTAAAATTCTTTTTGAAGTCGATTAGAATTATAACATTATTTTTCGCCGGCGAAACGTAAACTAAGAATCCCACAGCCTTTTCACCAACTATTTATAAAAATCTATTTATAAAAAAAACTATTTTATAAAAACTAAGATGAAATGCTTACCCGTTGCCTTTCTAAATTAAAAAATTACTTTGCGAAAGGAATAATTATCGCACCATTTTATTTTAATAATAAAGACAACAAATATTATTTTAATGAAAAAAGCTAGCGGTAGGTAAAAAATTCTTTAGACTAGCTAACTTTTCGAAATATTTACATGAAGATTTAGGTTGATGGCAGATAAAAATTGTAAAAGATAATAAAAACAATAAATTCGAGTTAAATATTACAAAAATAACAAAAAGAATACCCAGTTTTTAAGAGTTATTTTATTTGTTGCCCTTAAAATTAAATATAACTAAAAACTTAACCTAAAATACAGATCGAGGTGTAGATAGATCAAAATTTTCAGAATCATTTTGAAAAAATAAAAAAAACGATACTGTTATTTTGAAATAACTACATACATACAGCATAGCACAAAGATTATTCTAAATAATTTTAAAAACTTTTTTATTATTTAATGACCTTTTTACTATGCAATTAAACATGAAAAAAAAAACAAAAAAATACTTACATAGAACATTTTTTATACCTTTAAAAGAAATACACTGGCATTTTGTATACATTTTTTTGTACTTTTAAAATAATTTTTGATACAGACATGGCAACACCAAGCCCACCGTAATCCTAGTGTTGCTAATAGAAAAAAAAGCAGTTCCAAGCAACGGATTTTAACAGAATTCAAAATTCTTTATATTAAACCTAAAGATAAATAAACAACTTAAACTGATATATATAATACAAAAAAGCGTTATTTATATATTTATTGCAACATTACAATGTCGTAGACATTAATTAAAACTATGGTATTTTGAAGTTAACTTATTCAGTCGATTCTGCGGTATATAATCTGATACATTTTAAAATTTTTTGATTAACACACTTTTCGAAACTAAAAACAAAAAAAAATGGAATTTGTTCTATCACATTTTCGAATTTCGAGATGGTTCTTTTTTCGAACGTTTGACAGATGTCAAACAAATGTATACCATAGGCTAATCACCGATGCACACAGTGCAATGTCAAAATAGTTAAAAGTAACTTTAATAGGGTAACTACTTACATTTGTAGCAAAAATAATTTAAAATTACAGTTTTTTCACTGTTCATTTCATTTTATAAGAAGTTTGCCGAAAAAATTTTGATTCCATTTTTTTGGCAAAACTCAAAAATATAGTTTTGAAAGTATATTACAATCATATTTCATGTTGGTTCATAGATCATTATTGTAATCAAGTATGTATTGTAAAACAAAACCAACTAGGCCATTGGTTCACTTTTATATAACTGTCATATTTGACAGTTTACTAAACTGTCACATTTGACAGTTTACTTACCTGTCAAATTTGACAGTTTAGTTTGGTGGCGACAAATTTTGATTCCATAGAGGCAATAGCCTAGAAATCATTAGAAGTCTGGTCGTATTTTTTGTGACGACAGCAACCACGCATGGTAATATCAACCATTCATGGCAATACAAACTACATGTGGCAAAATCAACCATGGTATCATGAATTGCAATATCAACCAGACATGGTCAAATCAACCACGCATGGTAAATCAACAATACATAATTATTAAAATTACCCAGAAATAATTAACAGGACATGGCGATCTCAACCATTCATGGCAAGTAGTATCCATATTTACTTAATATTATAAAAGAGAAAGTGTGTGTGTCTGTCTGTCTGTTTGTCCGTCTTTCACGGCAAAACGGGTCGACGAATTGACGTGATTTCTTGTGTGATAGTTGAAGGGATGCCGAGTGACATAGGCTACTTTTTATCCCGATATTCCCGCGGGAACGGGACTTACGGTGAAACCGCGGGGCGCAGCTAGTCAACCATCAATTATCATATCAACCATGCGTGGCGACATCAACATAATGTATCAACTAAAATTTTTATTACATACAAACGGAAAATTACTCACGTAATAATATTGTCGATTTAGATACCGACAATGTTTCGATTCTTCCGGAGAATCTTCATCTGGGTATGAGTATGGTCACTCGCGGGCGCCACACTGTTTTTTACGTGAATAACTTCTTGTGTGATTATAATGTCTATACTCTGTTCACCGAGTCGATCTAACAATAAACCAACTAAATGTGTTGTATACATTTTGCTACATAGGTAGGTATTTTGATAACGTGTAAAGAAACCATTATAGAAGAATACATTACATAAGGCAATGTGAACTCGCCTTAGGCCCGTTTTCAACGCCAACCGCGTGTCAGTGTGTTATTTTTCTAACTATTAGATCGACTTGGTGAACAGAGTTAGTAACAGTTTAAAACATGAATAAATTGGTTTCAAGACATGACGCGGTAAGAGATTGCACGTTATCTAGCTTTTTTGTGAAATCCATTATTCAAAATAACCACGCCGTGTCGTGTCACAACAAGACATGGTTATTTGGCTGGTTGACCATGGTAAGTGTATAATGTAGTAAACCAAATATTTAAATATGGCGGTCAGTGGTCGTAATGTTTTGTTTTGCGATCCATATCGTCGTCTGAAGATCGGTTCATTGAGTGATCTGTAACAAATAAATAAGTTAAATAAAATATAAATATTTATGTACACTTAAAACAGGATATTTACCATGATTCGTAGATAAACTTGAGTTTAACCGTGATCATGGCGCACGCAAGTGTGGCGAAATATCGTAAAATTCAATCTACGAATCATGGTCCCCCGTTCCCTCGCCCCGTTCCCGTTCGATATCCCGTTTAAAGTGTTTGTAATGGTCAAAACCATGATAGTATAAAAGTTTTATAATAATATATGGTTACTAGCTGCGCCCCGCGGTTTCACCCGCGTAAGTCCAGTTCCCGCGGGAATATCGGGATAAAAAGTAGCCTATGTGTTAATCCAGGGTATCACCTATCTGCATACCAAATTTCAACCAAATCGGTCCAGCCGGTTTTTGCGTGAAAGTATAACAAACATACATACATTCTCGCAAACTTTCTCATTTATAATATTAGTAGGAGGGATAGGATAGGAAGTAGTAAGGAAGTAGGATAGTAGGATAGGATATACAATACTAGTAGCGCGTCCCGGCTTTGCACGGGTGTACTAATAAAACTATTGGATCAAAATATAGCCTGATAGGTGAATTAGTTTTTGGAATCGGCTGAGTAGTTTCGGAGATTACCTCCAAACAAACAAACCTCTTTATAATATTAGTAGAGTTATAGATAGTAGAGATATATATACCTTGATGTTGCGGCATCTTAGGCACCAGCACCACGTTCCCATCAGCCGCTTGTTGCAGAGAATACGCGCCGGACGACAGCGGACGACCGGACGGGTCGCGGAGACTCTATAATTATATGAACAATAATTCAAATATGATCACAACTGTATACCAGGGAGCGGTAGACATTTCTAAGATAGATAGATAGAAGATAGATAGAAAATACTTTATTGCACACCATGTTTACAAATTAACAGAAAGTGCTACAAACTAAAAATACTTAAACTATGACATACAATCGGCGAATTAGAGATCTTTATCTAATTTTTTAGACGCGCGTGTAAGACGGACAAAAAGACAGACAGCACTTTCCAATTTATAATATAGTATGGAAGTAAAAGCTGTAGTAAGTTTATAATTGTTTAGCGAGCATTTGATACAGATTTGCGCGCTGTCTTTTTAAGCGTCAACGCCATCTAGTGACAAAACTCGCCAACTATCCTCTAACAACGCCATCTAGTGACAAAACTCGCGAACTATCCTCTATCAAAGCCATCTAGTGACAAAACTCGCGAACTATCCTCTAACAACCCCATCTAGTGACAGTATTGTGTACTAACCTGGAAGACGTGTCTATATAGCGCGGCGAAGCGTTCCTTCACCCGCTGCCTCTCGGCGGTGAGGTTGAGATGGTCTCTCTGAGTGCGCGCCTTGCGGTCTCTCACGGTCTTCACCTCGTCCGCTAGAGACGTGATCTGGTCCAGCTTGCGCTTGCGGCAGTTCTGTGCTGCCACCTGGTGGAAAGAAAAAAGAAATAAGTATGGAAAGGTTTTCTCTCTCCCCCTCTCTCTTTCTTCCCCCTCTCTCTTTCTCTCTCCCCTCTCTCTTTCTCCCCCCCTCTCTTTCTCTCTCCCACCTCTCTCTTTCTCTCTCCTAACTAACTCTATCTCTCCTAACTCTCTCTTTTAACTTTTTCCCTCTCACATTATGATTCACCTCTGTCTATCACTCTGTTTCTCACCCTCAACTCGCTTTCACTGATTTTAATCGCTCTCCCTATCGTTCACCCTTATTTCTCTCTACTATTAACCCAAAACACTCCCTTTATAATTAAACTCTCCCCGAACAAAACAACAGAACTAAAAATTCCTCACTTTTCCCCACCTTTCCATGAACAATGGCCTCATACATGACTTCCCTCTTAACTATCCCTCTCTCTCCAACAAACCCTTCTCTCCTGGAGAGGTTCAATGCTCTCTCTCTCTCTCTCTAACCCCCATCTCCTCTCTCTCTCACCTTATTCTTCCCGCGTCTCCTAATGTCTCTGATGAGAGATAGTTGCGCCTCGCTGAGGTCGTACTTGGAGAGTCTCTCATTGAATTCATCCATAGGCAGGTTTATAATGTCGTGCACTTCCATTGGAATGCCTGTTAAAGATAATTATTTATTATATTTATATGTTTTAGTGTATATTATTAAATAAACTAGCTGCGCCCCGCGGTTTCACCCGCGTAAGTCCCGTTACCGCGGGGATATCGGGATAAAAAGTAGCCTATGTCATTCTCCATCCCTTCAACTATCCCCACTTGAAAAAATCACGTCAATTCGTCGCTCCGTTTTGCCGTGAAAGATGTACAAACACACATTTTCCCATTTAGGTATATGTTTTAGTGTACTTTTTTAATAAATGGTCCCGGAATTAGAGGCTCCGTGGCCGAGTGGTCAGGCAAACCGGGTTAGGGCAATACCAGCGCCTTACCACTTATTTAATTTTAACTACTGTAGTATTTCATTAAGCATAACAAATGAGCCCGGAGTTAGAGGCTCCGTGGCCGAGTGGTCAGGCAGACCGGTGTATATAACTCACCAAGTGCCTTAGCTCTCTTCTCGTCCCTGGACAGACTGTGTGCTGAGGTGCACGACCCGCCGTCGGAAAGACTGCCGTCCGTCATGCGACGCACTGTTTTATTATATTTATATTAATACATGGATAAAATGTGTTATATTATTTACTTATAATCATACATAGAAAAGGATTTAAGTGACAACACTTTATTTGTCAAGATATTCTAAACAAGCCCTTTCATTTGATACCCATTTTGTTGTGCATTGAAAATAAATAGTCCGCCATTTTGGGTGTTCCGCCATTTTAGGTTTAGAATGACGTCATAGCTACATAGAGAGAATATATCTCAACTTTGACATCTAATAACTCAAAAACTACAGCAACGATTTCCAAAATTCTTACACCAATGAACGCGGCAGAATTCCTCATTTTCAAATCTATAAAATTATAAAGCTACATTAAAAAATGGTGAGTCAGTCACTTCATTTGTATCACTCTGCTTTGTCTCAAAATCTTTGAACTATATCCCCAACTTTGACATCAAATAACTCAAAAACTACACCACCAATCTCATTAATTCATACACCAAAAAACGCGGAAAAAATCCTAGTTTCCCCATCTATAAAACAACAGAACTCCATCAAAAACTGTCCCGCTCACCTCGTTTGTCCCGCACCGCGCCTGGTCTCGGCTCGGCGGCTAGTAGCGGCGCTGAGTATGTGTGGTTGTGATGGATACGTTCGGGCGGCGCATATGTATAGCGGGGAGCGGGGGACGGCGGCGGGAGGGAAGTCTGGAACAAAAGTAGTGTATTAAAACATGTTGCTTTAACTTTTGCGGTCTTATTACAATAAAAGAAAAGAAATATGATGACGACTGTATCCCAGGGAGCGGTAGACATTTATTTTATCTTTTGTAATTCTTTAGATCCTTTGAAGATGTCTAAGGGGGTAGTCAGAGGTATGTCCAAACACACATTTGGTACATGCCCAAATTTGCAGAATATAGTTAGCCTTCCATACGTGACAGGTTGCAAGCCAATCGACGCTGCTAGAAAGCTAACTGGTTTCCTCACGATGTTTATTTTTCTTCCTATTAGCTCGTTTCAATAAATGAAGTATTGTAAAGATAGGCCTGAGTTTACCTGCAGTAGAGAATGGCTGGAGTGCGCCGTGTTGAGGTCTAAAGGCGGCTGTAGCGCGGCGTGCGCTTGTTGGTGACGGCCGGAGAAATCTGAGGGAAAATAAATGTTAAAATATGCAAAAAGTTGGTTGCGGTTGCTGGGATTTGAACTCGAGACCTTATTATGGTACTTAACCAAAAAGAGAAATACAATACAATACAATACAATATAGCTTTATTGCACACCACAACAGAAAAATAACAAAACAAAAAAGAAAAAAACAGTCCATACAAACAAGTGGGACAATGGGCGACCTTATCGCTGAAAGCGATCTCTTCCAAATATATTATTAAAATGTGCAAAAAGTTAGTTGCGGTTGCTGGGATTTGAACTCGAGACCTTATTTTGGTACTTATTACTTAACTAAAGAGAGAAAATCAAAATTATGCAAAAAGTTGTACGGTTGCTGGGATTTGAACTCGAGGACTTGGTTTGGTGAGAAAAAATATTACGAAATATGCAAAAAGAGAATTGAAAAATATGCAAAAAGTTGAGGCTAGTTGGGAATTTTATGCAAAAAGAGAAAATAAATATTAAAAATACGCAAAAATATGTCGGCTCTCTCATAAATTTGAATTTTTTGTTTTTTAATTATTATTAAACTTATTTGAGTAACTCTAACATTCTTCTAGGTACTTATATATACATATAACAAATACATACCATTATGTATATTGTGTTGCATATCGTGATGGTAGCTAGTATTGTCCGGACACTCGTACTTGACGACTGGACGCGGCGCGGCCGGTTCCAACGCACTCGCCTGCTCCTGGGAGAATTTCATCATTTATTGTACAGCCGATAAAGATAAAAAAAGACGTGTGGCACTCGGGGACTGCCGCGTTAAAGCTATTGCATGCCACCTAGAGGAGAGTTGCTGAACTAAAGTGACAGCGTTAGGTGATTTCGTTCCTGAATTTCTGGATTCGGTCTCCACGCTCAAGGCTCGCGTTAGAAGCTATGCAAAGCTTAATAATATCCTTGGACTTCAGACAGCGTTATATGGTAACAAGCTAAGCAACTGTGTGTTATTCCAGGTCCTTAGCTACCTAAATTCCAAATTTCAACGCAATCGGTTTTGTATTTTTTTCGTGAAAGAGGAACAAACATACATCCATACTCACAAGCTTTCGCATTTATATCAGTAGGATATTTACCTGGAAGCATCGCTTTCCAAACATATGGTGTTTCTTCTGAGGCAGGTTTTGTGCGCGCTCCCTTCCATAGCCATTCTCGTAGGGACGAAATTTGGAACTAAAAATATACATTCAATTATATATATACAAGTTTATTAAGGGTCTTATTAAATAATAATAATATTAATTCTTTTATCAGGCAACCACCGGGGAGACCTTTGCCCAGTAGTGGGACACAATAGGTATAAACAAAAATAACAGGCAACTTAGGTAAAAGAAGTAAAGAAAGAACAAGAAGTACCAAGAAGATTGAAAGTTTCATGGTTGTGGTAAATTCATAAATCTACAAATCATGGTAAAAATCTAGTCTCGATAGCAACAGGTTTAATATCCGTATCTTAGTTGTTCCCTCTTGCACATTTTGTATGTAAATGAAAAGGACGCACAGTGTTTAGTCAGTAATGGGTACACACGTACGTACTTGCTCGATGAGCATGTTTCATTCGAGCATGACCATCTACAAACATGCTCGACCCTGCGTCTTCACGTAAAAGCTTGCTCGAAAAGAATTATGAAAAAAACGAATCTTGTTCGAATCGAACATTTTGGTTGGCTTCGAGCATTTGTCTTGAGACTTGCATTTTTTTTTTTTTGTTTATCGAGCAAGTAAGTGTGTACCCACCAATAGTATCAACTATCAAGGTTACCTGTGAAACTCCTGCGCAGAATCGTTGCCGTCGCACCACTCTCCGTCAGAGAGGGACGGCACTCGCTCGGAGCCCATCGACGATACAGCGCTGTCGGACGCAGAGTCACGCTCTACAGACAAACAATATCATATATGTATATGTATTATGTATAGGTTTAATCATGTATTTTCTAAAAAATAATTACAAATTTCATTATAGAGAAAATACAATTAAATAGGTAGTTTTAGCCATTAAGCGTAGCCATTATTGTATACTAGCTGCACCCCGCGGTTTCACCCGCGTAAATCCCGTTCCCGCGGGAATATCGCGATAAAACGTAGCCTATGTGTTAATCCAGGGTATGACCTATCTACATACCACAGCCGTTTTTGCGTGAAAGAATAACAAACATCCTCACAAACTTTCACATTTATAATATTAGTAGGTATCCTACTAATTGCGAAGCCGGGACGTGCTGCTAGTGTTATACGTAATTAATAATGTACTCACCAGCTAGCATCATGTGTGAGTGTGTTGTATTGTGCGGCGGCGCGTGCGCAGCGGCGCCGTCTAGCATTCGCATCGTATACATCCCTGAAACAATACAGTGAACGAATGAATGAATGAATGAAATATATTTTAATACCACTAATATAATAATAAATAAATATCCTTGGACATTCCACACAGCGTCATCTAGTCCAAAGGTAAGCAACTTAATGCTTGTGTTATGGTAACCAGATGACTATACATACTTAGATCCATTTTTTTTTAATAATGCCGACCTCTGGGGTGCAAGAAATTGTTATATTCACACGAAATTCAAGTTATTTTGCTAAAATGTTAAATTTTTCCACTTGTTTCTTTCATACCAATGGGTATACATATAATATTTTTCCAGTTTAATACCAACACGTCATTTAGTGCAAGTCATGATGAGTTTTAAGAATAACGCTGATAAAAATGTAATAAATGTATGTAAATGTATAAAAATGTTTTGTTTTAGGTATTTTACTTGTTTTAAGATGATTGTAAATTTCATTCTACACATCGGTGAAATAATTTTTAAAATCGGCTGAGTAGTTTCGGAGATTACCTCCGTCAAACAAATAAATCAACAGGGGTAGGTGCTAGGCAAGCATATTCCATCTCAACAATGTGCAGGCACTAGTGTCCCGTTAAATGTAGGCAAAGATTGCCTCCTAACGCTGTATAAATCTTTTAAACTTCGTTTATTGAAACGAGCTAATAGGAAGTAAAATAAACACACGTGATTGGTCGTCGAAAATAATTGTATTTCTCGTGATTGGCTAGATTTGACAATTGACAATTGATTTGACAATCTAGCCAATCACGAGAAAGACAATTATTTTCGACGACCAATCACGTGCGTTTATTTTTGTTCCTATTAGCTCGTTTCAATAAATGAAGTATAGTATAGATGTAAAGGCCCGAGCTTCTTTTACATCACCTAAATGTCAACACTTCAAAAAACGCTAGTCACGATGAATTATTAAAAAAAAAACACGTGCTGATAACGCACTATCACCACAGATAAAATAATATATCATTTTAACTTTTTTTTGACCGATTTCAAAGAAAGAGGTTTACAATTCGACTGTATTGACGACCACTGTGGCGCAGTTGGGTGAATGCCCGGCTGAGATGCGGAGGTCGCGGGTTCGATCCCCGCTACGGGACAAATGTTTGTATGTTCTGCAGATATTTGCTCCGTGTCTGGGTGTTTTCTAACTATAATATGTATGTATTTACAAAAAAAATGTATCTAAGTATTATATCAGTCATCTGGTTACCATAACACAAGCATTAAGTTGCTTAGCTTGGGTTGGGACTAGATGACGCTGTGTGGAATGTCCAAGGATATTTATTTATTTAATAATAGTGTTTAAAATGTTCAAAACCATGATAGTTTAAAAAAGACGTGTGTCACTCGGGGACTGCCGCGGTAAAGCTATTGCATGCCACCTAGAGGCGAGTTGCTAAACTAAAGACTAAACTGGATTCGGTCTCCACGCTCAAGGCCCGCGATAGAAGCTATGCAATAGCTTATAAGTTATAAACTTCCGAAGTTGTCAAAAAAATGTCACTTGTCATTTTGATAATCATTCTGTTACTTAACGTATTTGCAGATCATTCTAAATGACCTGGCTTTTTTACTTCGTTACGAAACATTTAGATAAACACATTATTTGCGATACTATTAAATTTTCCTATCTTATCTACACTTAGAACACAAAGAACTGTCATGGTGATTGTCGAAAAAAAATGGAATTCGATTTTTAAATCGATATCTTAGTGACGTATAATATTGACCACAGATAAAAGATAACCTCTATTCGTTCCAGAAATTAAATTTGGATTAAAAAGAAAATCGTTCGGTCGAATTTCAAATTCAATTTGGACAAAACAAACGTTCGAATTTTGAATCTAAACTATTTAAATTATCAGTTGAATCAGAAGTTTAAACCGTGTATGAACGAATGAAATGAGAGTGAGACGTAGGAAAAAGGTGTGTCAGGATAACAAGTAAACATCCCTGGTCTCTGTCTTATTGAATGAGACGAAAAAGGTGTGTCAGAATAACAAGTAGAAATCCCAGGTCTCTGTCTTATTTGGGAATGAGGCGTGATTTACCTAAGTAATAATGAATCATAATAATTTCTATTTAATATCACATTTTCCATTTAATAATTAGGAAGTAACTGATTAGAACTGACACAGCATAAAATAATTAACGGAACAAGAGGCGTTTCTCCTATCATGAACACAAACATAAGATAACTGATAAGTCTGTTGCCATCTTCATATTATCTCAAACTGGGCGACTTGTAGCCGTGTTTGAGACAAGACGTTGTCGTTTACATACATGGCGACAAAACGCGGAGCTTTGTCAGCGAGACTGATCTCAAACTGGGCGACTTGTCGCCGTGTTTGAGACGAGACGTTGTCGTTTACATGTCGACAAAACGCGGAGCTTTGTCAGCGAGACTGATCTCAAACTGGGCGACTTGTCGCCGTGTTTGAGACAAGACGTTGTCGCTTACATGTCGACAAAACGCGGAGCTTTGTCAGCGAGACTGATCTCAAACTCGGCGACTTGTCGCCGTGTTTGAGACAAGACGTTGTCGTTTAAATGTCGACAAAACGCGGAACTTTGTCAGCGAGATAGATGTTGCTCTGTCGCGCGACTGACGCAATATATGCGTGTGTACAGCGCGAAAACAACTGCGACAAGTGAGGAAGGAGCTTTGAACAAAATATATGGAAGAAAGAAAATTATGTGTTTATTTCTATGGTCCTACTGGGTCACTTATTCATGTACAGTCTTAGAAAGCGTTCGCCCTTTATTAGATACTAGCGGCACGTCCCGGCTTTGCACGGGTGTACTAATTATACTACCTGGGTGAAACATAGCCTATAACCACCCGGACAGTCCATTCTACACACCCGTGAAGGATTTTTTAAAATCGGTTCAGTAGTCTCGGAGATTACCTCCGTCAAACAAACAAACAAATTTTACCTCTTTATAATATTAGTGTAAAAGTGTAGATAGAAGTGTAAATAGACAAGAAGTGTAGATTTACTGTCGAAGAGATATCGCTGTCGCCTATCACTATAATGACTGATATAAAGGCTATGACTAGAACATTTTTAAATTCCTCGAAAACCTCTTTATCTTCAAAAAATAACGTAATTCCTGATAAATAGTTGAAGTTAGGCAACTTTTTGAGCTGTCACAATATTACAAGCATTGTTATGAGGAGGGAAGAATGTCATGTTACTAGGAGAGTACTTGATATGAATGTGGATGGATATAGGTCTAGAGGTAGACCCAAGAAAAGATGGATGGATTGTGTGAGGGATGACATGAGTAAGAAAGGTGTGAGTGCTGTGATGACGTCTGATAGAGGGAAGTGGAAGAACACATGTTGGGCCGACCCCACATAGTGGGATAAGGGCAGGGAGATGATGAAATGATGATATCGCGCTATTTATTAAAAACTCGAAAAGCGTGTTCATAGTTTAAGATTTTTGCTTCGCTCACTTAATAATATTGTTATCAAAAACGTATAATTCTAACGAATTTGATGTAATACAATGATGACTAGAAACAAGTTAATTCCGTTCTTATCATAATAGGTACAAGATTTAATTTTCTATATCAATTCTAAGAAAAACGACAGACAGACAATCGTTTAATACGGGTTGAGCTTTCACCTAATAAGATATGGAACCCTAAAAAGATATTAAAATCGGTTTATACACATCGCTCGCTGTATTTGTGACTTTGTGTACGACCAAAGTCGTACGTTGAACGTCTGACGTAGCAGTTTTCGTAGCAGTTGCTACGTACAGCTACGCGCGTAGCAACAGTGCTACGAAAGGGCACGTAGGGCAACTGTTTAAACTCGTATGGCTTTTAATAATGTCTACTTAGTTTCCTACTCCATTTTTTTTTGAGCCGATGGTCTTCCTAAAATAAATAAATAAATATATTGTCAAAGATACAGTTGAATTTCTCAATTTCTATGAATGGTTAGAAACAATAGGCGAGATTCGTTGATTGACAAGACAAACTTGTAGCAAGACGGAGATTTGTCGCCAAAAGTCGTGATAGCAACAAACGGTCTCGCGACAAGATAGCCAATCAGTTTGCAGAAATGTGTGTCATGCTTCCAGTGGTGATAAATCCTAATGATAACCGGAATTGTATGAAAAATATGATGAGAGTGAATGAGACGGAAAGAGGTGTGTCAGGTTCGTAAGTGGAAACCCTTGGTCTCTGTCTACCCCCATAAAAAAGAGGCGTGATAGATGTCCCAGTGTAGCTCAATTTGATCTAAAGTAGGGGAAGGCCGAGGAAGAAGTGAATGGATTGTGTGAAAGAGGATATGAATGTGAGAGGAGTGAATTCGGAGTTGACGAATGGAAGAAAAAAACATGTTGGGCCGACTCCATCTAGCGTGGGAAAAGGGCAGGAGAATTATGAGTATAGAGTAGGATTTTGATCCACTCACCATCGTAAAAGCTATAGTAAGACCTCAGGTACTCCGGATCTGGGTAAAGCAGTGGCGCCGTCAAATATGGCGTCACCGGGTAAAATGGCGGCGACGCGTACGGCACCAAATGCGCCACGGATAAATCCATATTTAGCGAACAGTTCACAATTTCACAATTATTATAATCCTTGTCACAACACTGTATAATCCTCCAATACGATGCTTCTTGATCGAACGCGAAATTATGTATAACACTATCGAAAAATATGTACCAGTTATCAGATTTGGTACTTCTTATCGTTACTTGATTCATATATCCAACGTCACCGTCCTTCGCAAGTGACGTGCACAAACAAATGACAGCAAATACTGTCAAAGACACTCCGATCCAATTGCAAATAACTTTACCATTGTCTTTTGCGCACTTATTCACCGGTATTTAAACGACCAGAGACAATAGTTGTACCGTTTTAGTACAGAAACTGGTACTTTTATGAGGGATTCTGCGGTGGTACGAGTTCGTCTGAGGGCGCAGCAGAATCGGCAAAGGCAGAAACAGTCAGAGCTATGCGCCTTTCTACCTTTGGAGGAGGTGTTTCTAAGCACTGGCATATGTAGGCTTTTTATTGACAGAATCACAAAACAAATGTAACTAAAAGTCAATTGTCAATCACAGAACAGAGTTTGTGGTTTATTTAGATTTGTAGATAGATCAAAGGTAGATAAAAGTCTCTTTCAACAGAATCACAATAACCTTTCAGAGTCAAAATTAAAAAACACTAAACGAGCATAACGAATAGTCGATACACGTATGAAAAGATTCCCATTTTGAATGTTAAAACAGAAATTACAAATTTACTAGTAAAATTATTAAAATATATGAATACTAATTAAACAAATTACTAAACTAATTAAATTGAGGACTAATTAAAAAAAACTGAGATGTCTATTCGCTAAGAGTCGAGAAAGCACAATGAAAAGTTATAATTGAACCATCTTAATACTTAACTCAAATATCATTATCTATGTTTGTTTGTACGTACGTATTGACTGTTCTCAGCGACTTAAGTGATAGATAAATGCAAACAAACGGAATGTTTTCAGTCAGGTGATTATTTTACATAACTAATATTAATTTACAGCGAGTTACTATATTTCTTGAAACGAGCTTATAGGAAGAAAAATAAGCGCACGTGATTGGTCGTCGAAAATAATTGTCGTTCTCGTGATTGGCTAGATTTGACAATTGACAATTGATTTGACAATCTAGCCAATCACGAGAAAGACAATTATTTTCGACGACCAATTACGTGTGTTTATTTTTGTTCCTATTAGCTCGAAACAAAAAATTTAGTATAGGTAGTCCCTGACAGACGAAATGGTCTACCTTCTTTCTCAGTATTTTACTACGTAATACACCCGTACTAGCGGTTTCTACAAATCATGGTAAATATCCCGTTTTAAGTGTTTATAATATATTTATATCGTCATCAATAAACGATATTTCGATGCCACACCCCCTATGATGTCATAATGACAATGATTCTTATGAAATTTATAAATTGCAAATTCATCAAACATTAAAAGGCCGAAGTCGATTATTAGGTACTCCGAAGGTCGTGGGCTCTAATCCGGTCGTATATCGGTTTTTTCGTTTTGAAAAATGTACATGCATAATAACATTTACATGGTGTAGAGAGTTGTTTTGGGACAGGCAATAGAGTCACCTAGCTTATAAGACTGTAAGTTTTTGAGTGATCCTTGAGGTCCTACGAAATAAACATTTTTAAGCTATTGCATAGCTTTTATCGCGGGCCTTGGCGTGGAGACCGAATCCAGAAATTCCGTAACGAAATCACCTAACGCTGTCACTTTAGTTCAGCAACTCGCTTTTAGGTGGCATTCAATAGCTTTACCGCGGCAGTCCCCGAGTGACACACGTCGTTTTTTTTCTTTCTTTCTTTCTTTTACTTTAATTAGGGCGTTACATATAGGTCGCGCCACGTAAAAAGAACGCTGAGGGGAAAAGCTGCGCAGTAGGTATGAAGGAATGTTATGTGTGATGTGTTGTGTGGTGACGCGGCGCACTTCACACATTGATGTAGCGCGTGCTGTTGGCGAGTGAGCGAGTGACCCCCCACCAACACATACACCCGACACGACCCTCATCGTTCTTTTTACGTGACTTTTAAGGCAGTGACGTGACAAAACTTGACAGCTGTCAGGATGCAAATAGACTTTGTGCTTTGATAGCGAGTTTATCAACAAAGTGATAGCGACAATCAGTGATATCCAAAGTACGAATGGTATCATTTAATTGATATTAATGTTGTTTACGCATTATTTTAAAAATATGTTGCAATAACATCAGAAAAAACAAGACAGGAAAAATTAAAAAAGACGTGTGGCACTCGGGGACTGCCGCTGTAAAGCTATTGCATGCCACCTAGAGGCGAGTTGCTGAACTAAAGTTACAAGCGTTAGGTTTTTTCGTTACGGAATTTCTGGATTCGGTCTCCACGCTCAAGGCCCGCGATAGAAGCTATGCAATAGCTTTATCCCGATATTCCCGAGACCGTGATAAAATCTTAACCATCCCGACAGCACCAACTGAGTAGTCTCGGAGATTACCTTCGTCAAACAAACAAACCAACATTACTATTACTATTAGCCTATCTTATCCCACTGTTGGGCAAAGGCCTCCCCCCGCTTTCGCCAGTTACGCCGATCCCATGCTTTCCTCTGCCAGTCCCTCTCAAACCAACATTACCTCTTTATAATATTAGATCATCATCATCATCATCATCATCATCAGCCTTTCTCATCCCACTGCTGGGTATAGGCCTCTATTCGTTTCCGCCACTCGCCCCTGTCCCGCGCCAATCTAACCCAAGTCCGACCTGCGGTCTTAACAATGTCGTCAACCCATCTTGTTGGCGGACGACCCACACTTCTATATCCTTCTCTTGGCCACCATTCAGTATTAGATAATATTAGATAATAGAAGATAATACATAATACCGAAGATATGAACCGGATTTTCTTTAAATCACAAAGTTCATCATTCTACTAGACATTTTTTTTATTTGTCAGTGTCGATATAATATCATTACATTTAATAATTAAATGATGACTAGCAAAATATTTAGCGAAATCATTAATTGGCCTTCTGTTATCACATTACAAGCTGTCCCGACAAACTTCGTTACGTCCTTGAAATAAAACCTGTATAAAATCTATGCCTAACTTTAGTTTTTGCCGTGTTAAAGACAAAATATCAGGTGACTTGAACTGTCAAATGGCTGGGTTATACCTCGTTTGACAGGAACGAAACCCGTAACATTATGTATGAAACATTATGTTTAAAACAAAGTAGCGACATCTCTTGTCACTGGGGCCAACTTTAGCAAATGAGCAGGTTTGATATTAGTTCCCTAATACCCAATAGATGGCGCTCATCGGTACTAAAAACCGATAATTGATCTTAATATCTTTTCTGAGACGCCGAGGTTGCGGGTTCGATCCCCGCTACGGGACAAATATTTGTATGTTCTGCAGATATTTGTTACGTGTCTGGGTGTTTTCTATCTATAATATGTATGTATTTACAAAAAAAAATGTATCTGTGTATTATATCAGTCATCTGGTTACCATAACACAAGCATTAAGTTGCTTAGCTTGGGACTAGATGACGCTGTGTGGAATGTCCAAGGATTTTTTTTTAATGCTAATTTCCTCAGCAATTATTGCTTCGTGCGTGGCTGAGTTGGTCTAAGGCAGTCCGTTAGGACGATCGCTTGTATAATCGCAGGTTCGAATCCTACCGTGATCGTATGCCTATAATATGTGTGCAGGCAAGACCTAAACGCCGCTAGGTGGCGCTGTAAAAATCAAACACAAAAATAGCCCGAAGAAAAAAGAAGGAGTCGTTTCAATGTTCGAGATGAGTTATCTATCTGTACTCATGTAATATATAGATAGATAGATAACTTACTTAAAACTGTAATGGTAACAATTTGAAGAAACAAATTGTGAACCAACTGGCGGCCTTATTGCTGAAAGCAGTTTCTTCCAAGAGAATAGGTGGAGTCGTTTCAATGTTCGAGATGAGGTATCTGTACTTATGTAAGTGGTCTTACCTTCGTTCATAGCCATGTCCATCAATTGTAGGTCCTCATCGTTGAGTATAGATTGGAGGAAGCCATCTTGTGCCGGCGGTGGCATTTCGCCGGTAGAGTTCTGAAACAAACGATAAGTTAAATCATCATCATCATCAGCCCTTCTCATCCCACTGCTGGGTATAGGCCTCTCTTCGCTTCCGCCACTCGCCCCTGTCCCGCGCCAATCAAACCCCGACCTGCGGTCTTAACAATATCGTCAACCCATCTTGTTGGCGGACGACCCACACTTCTATATCCTTCTTGATAAGTTAAATAATTGTTACCTAATGCCACGCAACACATAATAACTTGGTACTACCCATGTGTTTTATTACGAGTATTATTTTTAAGCTATTGCATAGCGAAAAAACCTAACGCTGTCACTTTAGTTCAGCAATTCGCCTCTAGGTGGCATGCAATAACTTTACCGCGGCAGTCCCCGAGTGACACACGTCTTTTTTTGTGTCATTATGTATCATTGGTTTACTGATTGAACATGCATAAGGAGGATAGAAATCGGCTAAGTAGTTTCGGAGATTACCTCCGTGAAACAAACAAACTTTACCTCTTTATAATATTAGTATAGAAGTATATATAAATAGAGAGAAAGTCATAATTACCTGGTAGTAGATGCCCTCGTGTTGTTGCGGATGATGTGCAGCTTCCACCTTGTAGGCGCCTTCCAACGGTGCCGCCGCGCCTGACAACACAATATAATATATACTTGGACATTACACACAGCGCCATCTAGTTCCAAGATAAGCAACTTCAAGCTTGGGTTATGACCTATATACCAATATACCAGATGACTGATATAATACTTAGACACATTTTCAATCATACACATTAAGATAGAAAACACCCAGAGACAATTGAAACATTGTCGGTGATTGTAATAGGGGTTAGTAATAATGTGGGGGGTTGCATTGATAGTAGGCGGGGTAGTGTAGTACGTTATTGGCGTAATGTTACTTGCGGGGTAGTGTTACTAATACATACCATAAGTAAGTCTGGCTTGTCCTGCGCCGTCGGGGCGTGGTGGTAGTTGGGAGGGTAGTGTGATAATTAATTAGTGGGGTAGTGTCACTGATAAGTGGAGTAGTGTGTTAGTTAGCGGGGTAGTGTCACTGATAAGTGGGGTAGTGTTGATAGTACGAGGGGCGGTGTTAGTTAACAAGGTAGTGTTGCTAGTTGTAGGGTAGTATTGTTAACTAGCAACACTACCCCGTTAATTAGTGGGGAAAAGTTGCTAATACATACCATAAGTATCTGGCTTGTCCTGCGCCGGCACGGGGGCGATGGGGGCGTGCGGCGCGTGGTGGTAGTTAGGGGGGTAGCCAGCCGCGCCGTGGCCACTGGAATTATAACATTTAATCATTAGTCGACATAGATTAAGGCGTAAGGTTTATTTGGTTTATTTAACAACATTTAAAACTATTAAATTAAAACAATTTAACAACATTTTTATGGTTTTTCTTTTTATTTTCGCCGAGCATCACTTCCCGGCTTTGCAGTCTAGTAATGAAAATACTACTTTTTGATATCAGCTTAGTAGTTTCGGAGATTACCTCCGACAAACAAATAAACAAACCAACATTTACGTATTTATAATATTGGTATAGATAGAGATAACATCATTGTCTTTCCTGTGTATATGGGGCTAAGCTGAGAGGGTGCTGGGCAAGACTATTCCATTTCAATATTGTCCCAGGCACTACAGTGTCCCATAAAGTGTAGGCAAAAGATTGCCTCCTGATGCTGTATAAATTCATCTAGTATAGATGGAAAGGCCTAAGTTTATCACGTATTTATTTACCTCAGTGGGCCATGTAAGTTCTACTCTCTCTAAAATTTGGTCTACCCTGCTGTATGCATAATTTTAGAGTTTGTTTGAGCTTTGAGACCCTTACCTGATGTTATGCGGATGTGGATGCGGATGCGGATGCGGATGCGGGTGCGGATGCGGGTGGTAATGCGGGTAGTCGGCGCCCGGCGGCGGCGGGATGGTCAGCAGCGAGGCGAGGTCCTGCCAGCGCTGCTCGACCGACATCGACCGCATCAGAGACTGATGACAATACAATACAATTAGTTTTAATCCTACTATCCTATCCTACTTTATTATTATTATTATTATGAGCCCTCAATGTCCCACTGCTGGGCAAAGGCCTCCCCCCACTCCTTCCATTCATCTCTTTGCTGTGCTAAGATGGTCCAGTCGGCCCGGAATTTGGCGAGTTCGTCCCTATCCTACTAATCCTACTAATATTATAAATGTGAAAGTTTGTGAGAATGTTTGTTATTCTTTCACGCAAAAACGGCTGGACCGATTTGGTTGTTTGGTATGTAGATAGGTCATACCCTGGATTAACACATAGGCTACGCTTTATCCCGATATTCCCGCGGGAACGGGTTTACGCGCGTGAAACCGCGGGGCGCAGCTAGTAATAAATAATATCCTTTGGCATTCCACACATATTATAGATAGAAAACACCCAGATACGGAACAAATATCTGCAAAACATACAAACATTTGTCCCGTAGCGGGGATCGAACCCGCGACCTCCGCGTCTCAGCCGGGCTTTTGCCTACTGGGCCACAGAGGTCGTCGAGTCGAGTATAGTTATAGGTTTGCCAAAATAGGTTTGACACTAGAAATTCCACAGACAATATAAACTCCACCCACGGCTTTCGAATGTTGGCGCGAAACGCAGAAACTAAAATGGCGACTTTCACACAAATATTTATACAAACAGACAGTTAGGAACGGTCTCTGAGCGTGTTTCTATCAGTAAACTGTCACTTTTGACCACCAACTAGAAGCAAATTGTTTGTAGCCCCCATGGTAGTTATTGGGAAATGGTACAAACGAAATTAGGTAAGTAAATTAAATAATCTTTCTCGAGCGCGGCTTCGCTCGCGTAATGTTTTGTTAAGGTGCAAATATCTTGATGATTTTACATTTACTTTTAATTGCTCTGACATGCCACATTGTTTGTTTGACTGGCTTCTCACTGAAGCTTGACTATTTAGATTGCTAAGGGATCGCTTTAAAAGAAAGCTAGGTCAAGACCACCAGGCTAGTTTATGGAGTTGTTTTGGAACAGGAAATAGAGTCACCTAGCTTATAAGACTGTACGTTTTGTAAGAGATCCTTGAGGTTCTACAAAATAAACATATTTTATTTCTTTCTTTAATAAGTACCTATACTTCATTTCTTGAAGCGAGCTAATAGGAAGAAACAATAAACTCACGTGATTGGTCGTCGAAAATAATTTTCTTTCTAGCCAATCACGAGAGTTAACAATTATTTTCGACGACCAATCCCGTGCGTTTATTTTCCTTCCTATTAGCTCGTTTCAAGAAATGAAGTATATGTACTTAGATAATAGAGATCTCTACAATTTTCATTCTTCCTCGCTTGAAAATTGAAATCACAAGATCATTTCTCGACAACAGTTTTGAGGTAAGTTGTTTTAACAGTTCAAAACGGATATTTACAGTTAAAACTAAGACAGGTAAAATGACACATCTCAATGAGCTGCGCAAACAAGAATCAGAACAGGGCTACCGATGGAAAGTCAATGTTGGCAGAGCACTCGTGATAATGTTTGCGGTGCAAACAGCATTGTCTATACTCTATACTCTATGGTGTTTGCGTACTGGCACGCGAGTATGAAAGAAAGAAGAAAGACGTGTGGCACTCGGGCACTGCCGCGGTAAAGCTATTGCACGCCACCTAGAGGCGAGTTGCTGAACTAAAGTGACAGCGTTAGGTGTTTTCGTTACGGAATTTCTGGATTCGGTCTCCACGCTCAAGGCCCGCGATAGAAGCTATGCAATAGCTTAAAAATGTGTTCATTTCTGTAGGACCTTAAGGATCACTTAAAAATGTACAGTCTTCTAAGCTAGGTGACTCTATTGCCTGTTCCAACGCAACTCCCTACACCAGGGGAAGAATCGAGAACCTGGTGGTGTGGACCGCGGCTTTTTTTTAAAGCGATCCCTTAACAATCTAAATAGTCAAGCTTCAGTGAGAAGCCAGTCAAACAATGTAAGGCAACTCCCTACACATATGTTTTTTCTATAACATTAATATTTTTTAATCATCTCTATAATAATACATCTATCTCTTTCCATCTTCAGTAATTGTGATTATTGCCATCTCTTATCGTCTTCAATAAAAACTTCTTACATTGTGTATTGAATTAGAAAGTTGGCTAAAGAGCTTATGATTTTGACAGATACTTGTTTTCGCGGATTGTCGATGGTAAAATTTTGGTAAATTCATCTTATATTAGCGTTAGCAGGCAAATTATAATTAAATAATAATAATATTAATTTTTAATATCATAAACAACTTTTATCGGCTTAAATGGTTTTTATTGCTAAATTAACGGTTCAAAATTTCTCTTAACATTTTTAAAATACTCGAAAAACATTACTCTCATTTAACAAAATTCTTCAAAAGTATCTACTTGAATTAGATTTATTTAAGTGGTGCTCAAAAATGTTACTGTATTAAGTGTCACCGTTATTTTGAAGTGTCACAAAAGTGTACCAAACTTTTTAATGTTCAAGTGACAGGTATGCTAAGAATGTTTATGACACATTTGGTTCACATTTCTCATTTTACTCTACAAATGAAATACTATCGCGACTGTATAACAAGGTGCAGTAGACATTCAGATCTTTATGTAAGTTCTTTGTAAATGTCTAGATGGATGTCTGTCTATGCCTAAATACATATTAGGTACATGGTACATTTAGGGCCCAGTTTTGCAGAAGATCAAATTAGTCAAATCACGTGACAAATGTCAAACTAGGATCAAATTTGACACGGTCGAAAAAGCCGTGATCTAAATGTAGAACATTATTTTAAATACTTACTTTACTTCTTCAAATTAAATATTTTACTTCTTCTGGCCAGTATTTTCCCACGTGTGATACACAAAACTAATCAATCGTTGAATCACGTGACAACTGTCAAACTAGGGAAAAATTTGACACCATTTAACTTGTTTTGAAGATACAGATCCGCGTTCTAGAAAATAATAATTTAAAAATAGAACATTCTTACGGCCAGTATTTTCCCGCCGTTTCCGACATGTGACACACGTGGCCACAATTAGGGCTGGGACACACTCGCGTGCCGATGATTATACACCGAGGATATAATCTCGACACCTTGAGACCGCGCAAGGTCGGCCATGTACTGGTACCAATTTGCTATACCGTCTTAGATCTGTGACAATTGTAGAAATACGCATTTTGTAATTATTTACGACGACCGCTGTGGCGCAGTGGGCGAACGCCCGACTGAGACGCGGAGGTTGCGGGTTCGATCGCTACGGGACAAATGTTTGTATGTTCTGCAGATATTTGTTCCGTGTCTGGGTGTTTTCTATTCCGATAACAAAAACATGAACGTGGATCTTTGAAGTTATGAACAGAAATGCACATCGAGAGTGAGATTGTCAGATTCTTATAAATTGGAGTGTTTTAAAAAATAATATTTTGGAGCTTGAAGGATCCAATTAGGGACTTTTACTACTTTTAGGATAGGGATATAAGGGGTTTATTCATAAAAACTTGACAATTTAATACAGGTTTTAAGAACGTTTTTTTCTTGTCACCCATATGTCAACGAAAAGAGATAGCACCAGATTTAATATGCGTTTTAGCTAATATAGGTTATGTACAGGTTTTAGGTCGAATATGCATAATGGGGTAAGCGTATTTCATATTCACACTGATCCAAAGGTTTTCACACAAAAAATATTTACCAGTAGGTACTTACTATTGCTTATATTAATCAAGAAAATCACTTATTATTATTTAAAAAACAAAGTTCAACAAACAACCTATCAAACAGCAAATTACTTATTCACAAAAAAAGACAAAAACATCGACCTTTGGTACAAAAATACGGAAACCGCCAAATTATTGGCTCACCATAATACACGACAACGATACACCATTGTATGACATAATTACATTAAATTAAGACCCAAAATTGATTGTCCTGTCATGTCAAGGTACTGTCCCTATTATTTTGGTAAGTATAGGGAACATCAAAATATACGGTCAGTTTTTGTTCGAAATTTAAAAGACAATTGTTTTTTTTTTACATAATTTGGCTACGGCTTGACATTAGTAGATGTCAAGTGGACATCCTGTTGTAGCTATTGCACCCGGCTTCTCTCAACACTTGAAAAAACTTAGACCTATACTTCATTTATTGAAACGAGTTATTAGGAAGAGAAATAAACACGTGATTGTCGTCGAAAATAATTGGATTGGCTAGATTTGACAATTGACAATTGATTTGACAATCTAGCCAATCACGAGAAAGATAATTATTTTTAACGACCAATCACGTGCCTTTATTTTCCTTCCTATTAGCTCGCTTCAAGAAATGAAGTATAGTTACTTATGGATGTATGTGTGTTTGTTACTCTTTTACACGAAAACTACTGAACGTATTTGGCTGAAACTTGGAATATACATAGCTTGTGAAATGAAATAATACATAGGCTACTTTTTATCCAAGTATCCACACGAGCGAAGCAAATAAGCTAGATAATACTTGAGATCATGCGAATAGTGTGACGGTTATATTAGAAAACGTAGTTAACCTAGATTTATATATTTTATGTATTTATCATTAAGTATTAGAGATATCAGCCTACATACTTGTAAAACTTAATCTTATTTAACCCACTTGAAGCAAGGAGGTGCTTCTATGTTTGTATTTTATTTTTGTTTATGTTCATATTTCTACTAAATTATTTCGTCAAGAACCGATTTTAAATTCCTGATTTTTTATATAATGTTTTCATTTAAAAGTGGCATTGAATTGAATCATTGATGTATCAGGTAATAATGTTTTAGTTTTTTTAATAAAATTATAAAACTTAAAAAATATTATTGCTCATGTTTAAAAATGGAATAGAACTGTAAAAAACAAGCGAATGAGTTAAGCATTAAATACTTTTTGTTGGTTTATAATAATCAATCATTAAGTTTTAAATAAACATAAAATAGGATGCTAAGAATATTCTAAAAACTATGCACATTAAATAAGTAGGTAGGTACTTAGATAATTAGGAAATAAGTGGGTACCAAAAATAGTATAACTTTATACAGAACAAGTAGCACGTCCCGGCTTCGCACGGGTGTACTAATGGAGCTATCGGGATAAAATATAGCCTATAAACACCCGGACAGTCCATTCTACCCACCCGTGAAAGTATTTTTGAAATCGGTCCAGTAGTTTCGGAGATTACCTCCGTCAAACAAACAAACAAATTTTACCTGTTTATAATATTAGTATAGATTGTCATCCTCACCTGATACTCGTGTAAATCCATAATAATCCTATCGTTATACATTAAAATAAACTAAAAACTACACACAAAAAATATTGCACACAAATTCAGACTGTCCACAAAGTGGTATATTGCACATAGATCAGGTACCGAACGGTATTAAAAAACAAAAAATAAATCACATTGTCAAAATCAAGCTGTCAGATTTGACAGGTGACGCGCGCGCTTTTTACAAATTCCCGCGGTTTTCATGATTGACGCGCGCGCCGCGTCGCGATGCGTACGTTACTGGCCAGTGCGAATACCGTACATAGAGGTCCGTTGTACGAAAAAACTGGTCAAGTACCAGTAGAGATTTTGAGAGAGGAGTCCCGTACGAAATATTACGTACTTTCACTTGTGGCCGTTAGCTGCGCATGACCAGACGCGAGGCAATTGGCGTCACACATTGGATTAGGTGCTTGCGCTCGGGCCTTTGCATCTTTACGAGATGTTATAAATAAATAAATAAATAAAAGGCATTTATTGGAGATACATGATGCATAGGTTGCCATTGGCATTTATTGATACACAAACAAATATCACACACAGCCGATATCAAAAACTCTTACACCGATGCGTATAATAGACTGTCGGGATGGTTATAGACTATTTTAGCCCTATGCTTTATTAGTACACCCGTGCAAAGCAGGGACGTGCTGCTAGTTATTTATACGTGGGGTCATAGTGATAGTATTGTTACCTGTAATCTTATTATTGACTACATTTATCTTTTTAGACTATTATTGACAATTTTAGATTATTACTGTCATTTTTTTATCGATATTTACTCAAGTTAAAATGGTGTGAAATTATGTAAATTGACTTGCCTATGTTATGTAATGTAACTCTATGGTAAATAAATAAATTGAAATACAGAAGCTCCACTTCAAAATGCATCGGCCCATAGATGTACTTACAAAGTCTACGTAAACAAGTCTACTGCACAATTGTATGTTACCGTCCATTAGTTGCGGAACCCTCAAAAAGCTATCGGGCTCGTGTGAAATCGGCAGAACTGCATCTAACGGTGCGGTAAGGAGGTAAGGCACGTGCACACGGAACCGAATGAGAGAATTCTAGATCATGCACAAAATGGCGGTCACTACCTTGACATTGACACATAATTCAGCCTGCAGGCTTACTGTGACCGTTAAAAGCGAGTAGGTCCTATTATGAATTGCTTTTGACGTAAGCTAAGGCGCTGAAAAAAAAAACTGAATTGTAATAATACGATGGTTAAGCCCTTTGATTGTTTTAATTACATCAAAACTAAAATAACCGTAAACAACAGTCAGATTTAACGCTAAATAAGTAAACTACAAGTATGTACTACCATAACATCGTTGTAATGACAACTTTTGTCAATGGCAAAAAGTCGTAAGTTCAAAGGAGCTTGTATGAAATATAGGTACAACGGTTTGCAATGATGGTGACGATAAGTTACTTAGCTTACGTCTTACTATCATTTTTAAGCTATTGCATAGCTTCTATCGTGGGCCTCGGCGGGGTGACCGAATCCAGAAATTCCGTAACGAAAAAAATCCGACCATTGACGTTTTACTCGCCTCTAGGTGGCATGCAATAGCTTACCGCGGCAGTCCTCGAGTGACGTCTTTCTTTTATTTTTCAGGGAAGATGGTGGTGTGGGCCTAGCTTTTAGATGGTTATCATCTAAAAGCTAGGCCCACACACCAGTGTGTCCCATTCCTAAGACTTTCTTCGTCTCACGAAGAGAGCGTACCAAGTAATTAGAAACACATTCGAAGTTTGATTGATTGAATTCGGCGACAGTTAGCTTTTTAATCATGTTCTTTTTACAAAAAGTTATTGCACAAAGGAGTATGCATTTAGCGGTCGGAGTTCAAACTTTTTGATTGCAACTTTTTTTAGTAAATTTCAGTTGTTATTTACGGCCAGTATCAAAATATTTTTATATCTTTGGTTTATCCTGGTAGTTATCTGAAATAACTTTCATACATTAAATGTCAAATACCTACTAATAAACAAAACCAAAGTTAGGTCCGCCAGAATACTAAAACGCTATTTTAAGTAAGTGGTGGTTATGCCATTATTTGACGTTTTAAACAAACGTCAAATCTGACAAGTGTCACTTTACAAATCTGACTACTTATTCTAAAAAGTTTTAACTTACTTATAAATAAAATATACAGTTTGGCGCCAATTCGCAGTTTCACTTCCTACTATTCGCCTGAAAATTATCTCTACCATAAATGGTTGAAGGTTATATTTATTACTATAATATATCATTGGGTAGGTAAATCAATATTACCGGAAGCGACACCAAAGATGGCGTCAGCCTACCAAATAATTGGATGATTTGCTATTGATATGAACTTTTATAACGGAACTTTCTAAATATTACTGTAAAAAAATGTCTACCGTTCCTTAGGATAAACAGTCGTGATCATTTTTAAATTAAGAATAAAAAACAATTCGATATTTGAAAATTTAAATCCAAGAAATGTTCATTCTTTCGTTCGAATTTCAAATCCTTTCCACATTCAAATGTTTTCTTCTAATTCAGTCAAAGAGTAATACGAACCTAGCTATAGCGCGCAACCATGAGCCTAGCGAGTATGAACGCGTGAAAGCGCTAGGCAAGTAACTAGGTAGTAACATTACCAAGCTCATACATCATGTCCGAGTGCTAAACAGCAAATGATACACGGATCATTACTTGTAATCGATAGACTCGCTTTTTGCGGGACATCTTTATAATGGGCACACCGTTAGTGTGATCGTGTACAAGCCGAGAAATGTTACATTAAGTTTTTATAATTATTAATGTCATAGAGACGGATTTTAATGTACAGTTTAGTAGTAACTATAAGTATGAAGTAAGTAGTTTTAAAATGAGTAATTGTATTTAAAATTTGTATAATTTCATTAAAACAAAGTATGGGAATGCACTAATATGTAATTGTAGTTGGACATACTTAACTCTGTCTAACAAATAAACCATTTAACATTTTCAAAATAAAAAAATATTCAAATATTTCAAAAACACTTTGCAATTTGATGTTATTTTATGTTTCATGTTATTTAATTTTTTTAATACTTTTGGACCAGTAAACCTATATTAGCCAAAACGGATATTAAATCTGTTGCTATCTCTTTTTATTGCCTAAGGAGTTCCAAGAAAAAACATTCTTAAAACCTATATTAAATTCATAAATCTTTATGAATGAAAAAAGACCCTTACATTATTTCAAATTAATTAGAATCCGCTAGCCACTGTTACGCAAAGCTCGTTACCGTTCGAAAGCCCAAATGTGTTCAATGTCCCAAATATTTAAATAATAATGGCAACATAATAAAATCAAACTCACTGAATTGTATGGAACGTAATTTGAAATCAAACATAATTATTAAGATGTAGATGCGAAGAAGAAAGTTCGTAAATTGTACCGCGTCGGTGATGCTGCAGACATACTGTGAAGTGTTAGCAATCTGACCGTATTGATAGAATACGGCACTTTCTATAAATATTATAGACTAGCTTACTCGTCCGTGGCTTCGCCATCGTGCTGCCTACCTGGATAAAAGTAGCCTATATAGGTACATATACATACATACACATACACGTGACGGCGTAGACAAGTATGAATAGCCACTCTATTCATGTTACTCATTTAACCAAAAATTACTGAACGGATTTCGCTGAAACTTGGAAATACAATGCTCATAACCTAATTTGTCTACAAATAACACATATGCTACTTTTTATCTGATAATGACCTCGTGAGCGAAACTACGAGCTGTGTCATTAAATAATAAAAAATACGTTAAATCTATGATAATTACAGTTAAAAACAAGTGTCTTTTAAATGTAATTTTAAATATGAAAGACATGTCTACCACTCCTGGGATACAGTCGTGATAATATTTTTATTTTTATTTTTAAATGTAACTAAATAAACTAGTCATTTTCCCATCCGCCTATAACACAACACCTGCAGCATAATAACACCGTGCTAGTACACTGAATAGATGCATAATTGCCGGCTGACCTCGCCCGATCTATAGATCTACGGATAGATCTATCCGTAGATCAATGATCGATAATAAGGATAGCGTGTAGAAAGGTATGAAAGTTGTAATGGTGACATTTTGACGTGTGCAGAGAATAAAGTGATCAGCAAAGATTGCGAGGAAAGGCAATCTTGGGATTATAATGGTTGATGTTCTTTGTTGACACTCGTTTTTAAAAGCTTTTATTTAGCTTGCAATGTATGTATGCAAGTATGTCGGTTCCGGTGCAATCTTGCAACTAACAGAAACAGATCAGATATCTTTAACCAATTGAGCTTTTTTTTTGGTGAACTAGTTATTTTTCTCTTCCTTGAACCTGTTTGTAATGTGTGTGTGTGTCAATAAAGACCATTATCTATCTATCTATCTATCTGATTTTTTTAGAGCATTTAAAAAAAAGCTTTTTAATAGCTCCATAGTTTCACATTTCTTGATTTCCAAAATATTTAGAATACTCATATTGTTAAAGTTCTGGTCTATATCTGGATTAATATTATCACTCTATTATCATTTCAATTACTTCTTTTTGTAGTCAGATGTTCAATACACATTCTACCATTCATTTTTTTATTTACTTTTTAAGTATCTACATTTTTTTTAAAGTGTGTCATTTAATTACGAACGTTATTTTAATTAATTAGTTACCTACTTACAGAAAGTTATTTTTCGGAAACAAGTAACAATTACCTAAAAATACTAAAATAACAATTAGCGGTGTCACAAAGTACCCACAATGGGCACAGAAAGAAAAAATGGCCATAAAAGGGTGGTCAGAAGAAAAAATACCGTTTACCTGTTACCCACAAACTGTCAACGCATCATTTGTCAACGTTACCCGACTGCGGGACAAGTGGGTTGTGTTTTAACACAGATTTATAAGTACAGATACCTCATCTCGAACATTGTTATTTTTTCTTCGGGCTATTTTTGTGTTTGATTTTTGCGGCGCGCGGGCGCCCCGAGCGGCGTTTAGGTCTTGTCTGCAATCAAAAATAAGTATCTAACTCCATCTAGTGCTAAGTATCATGCAGTCGGATGCCTAAACGCCGCTACGTGACGCCGCAAAAATCAAACACCAAAAAATTGAAGAAAAACGGAGTGAATTCAATGTTCGAGGTGAGGCACCCCTGGTTTTATAATTTTTACCAATTTATTCTACTTAACACTATAAATGCGAATTTGGTACCAGGATAGCTTATTTCCTGGATGAGCATATAGGCTACTTTTGATCCCGATATTCTCACGGGAATGGAAACTATGAAATTCGTACTTGTAAAACGAGGCAAAAATCAGTCATTTGACAGCCCAAGTCATGCACTTCATTTGTCTTTAATATGACAGAAACTATAAGTAGTTATAGATTTTATTGAGTTTTTATTTTATGGGCATAACGAAGTTTTGCGAGACAGATAGTATAGTCGACCAAGAAATTGGTTTACCACTCTAAGGCTGAATATCATTTGCACGTACAAAACATCAAGGGCTATTTTCGCTTGACAGATTGACCTGCTACGTCAGAATCTGTCATTCAGTAATCTTTAGCGAATAGTTATGTTACTGGGAGATGTCATCAAAAGTGGTAAACCAATTTCTTGGTCGCCTATACATACGTACACATAATGTATTTAAACAAACTTGTAAATACATACATAATGTATCTAAATTAATATAGATAGAAATATAGATAAGTGTCGGCGACATCAAACGCGGTACTCCGTGGGATCTCTACTAATGAATCGGTATGTAGGGTTGTCAGTTTGTCATGTACTCATGTCAGAGGCATTTTAACCCAATTACAAAAAGTAGAAGATTCTATCTATACTTCTATACTAACATTATAAAGAGGGAAAGTTTGTTTGTTTGACGGAGGTAATCTCCGAAACTACTCAGCCGATTTCAAAAATCACCGATGTGTAGAATGGACTGTGGGTATAGTTATAGGCTATATTTTATCCCAGTAGTTTAGTACACCCGTGCAAAGCCGGGCCGTGCTGCTAGTTACTTTATACAGAAACTACCGAGCCGTCCCGGCTTCGCACGGGTCCAATAAATATACATAAACCTATCTCTTGAATCACTCTATCTATTAAAGAAAACCGCATCAAAATCCGTTGCGTAGTTTCAAAGATAGCATACATAGGGATATAGGGACAGAGAAAGCGACTTTGTTTTATACTATGTAGTGATAGACAACCCTAGAAAAATATCTTCCACTTTCTGTCCTCAAAGAATTCATCTTCTTTTGTTCATGATCATAATTTTGATTAGCATCTGATTGAGATTAAGTACCACGCTTTTAATTAACTTTTTACTTCCGAAACTAAATATTTATTGTTTCTAGAGTGCGTTAAACAAAATGTATCTGTATTATATCAGTCTTTTATAAATGAAAAATCTTACTAAAAGTTTGGGGCTTCGACGGGATTCGAACCCGCGAGATACAAGCGATCATCCTCAAGCCGGACTGCCATTACTACTCGGCCACGAAGCCCTAATGTCGTAGCTCGAAACTATATCAGTCTTATCTGGTAACCATAACACAAGCATTAAGTTGCTTAGCTTGGGACTAGATGGCGCTGTGTGGAATGTCCAAGGATATTTATTAAGTTAAATTAGGTCTAAATTAATTGCAACACTACAACCCGCATGATGCAGCGAATCCATTCATATCGATAAAATATCGATAATGTATCGATAAAGCATTGATATTTTCCTTATTGCACGCCCTATCTCGGCAATCTAATGACAGACAGACGTATAATGGACCATTATGTATGGATCTAAGTCCCTTTTAAGACCACTCCTACTTGTATTGATTTCTGCAACGTCAGGCAGGTTGCACTTAAATGAGACACATTTCGCAAAACTTAAGGTCTAAAGTTTTTCAATGCAGTCTGCAAGTTTTTAACTGACTTATTAAAAGAAGTTGGTTCTATGTTCTACTGTTTGGATGTACCTACGAGTATACTAATGTTATAAAGAGGTAATGTTGGTTTGCTTGTTTGTTTGGTAATCACCGAAACTACTCAGCCGAATTCAAAAATTCTTTAAACGATGTGTAGAATGGACTGTCGGGATGGTTATAGGCTATATTTTATCCCGGAAGTTTCATTAGTACACCCGTGCAAAGCCGGGACGTGCTGCTAGACTATATTTTATGAACAAATTTGCTCTCTTCTCACGAATTTGAAGTACTTAGTTTTATTTACCAAAAAAAATAATTTCGCCACATCACATGATAAAATTATCAAATGTCAGATCATAATCTCCTTGATTTTAATGGCTTTTAAACAACTTTTATCTACACTATATATAATATTATAAAGAGGAAAACTTTGTTTGTTTGTTTGTTTGTTTGTTTGGTTGTAATGAATAGGCTCAAAAACTACTGGACCGATTTTAAAAATTCTTTCACCATTCGAAAGCTACATTATCCACGAGTAACATAGGCTACTTTTTATCCCGATATTCCCGCGGGAACGGGACTTACGCGGGTGAAACCGCGGGGAACAGCTAGTATTTTAATACAACGAAATGCACTTGCTTGGTCTATCTTTAATACTAAAGCAGGTGACTCACAGTCAGTGAATACAAAAAGGTTTATATTTGAGTGATTTTGAGATGTCTCAAGTAGATCCTAAGCAAACAGGACGGAAATTCCGATATGACAGGAGAGGTCGAATGATTTTACTAGTGATGAGACATCGATATGTGCATAATGTTGGTAGAAAGAACACCTACAGCAAAAAGATTCAAAAGTTCTGTTAAAAATTACAAATTTTTCGTAAAATTCGTTTTATTTTCACTGCCTCTAGTCCCTAGGCCGCGCTGTTTTATTTATAGGTCCTAAATCATCATAAATTCATCTTGTTATCATTGTTTGGGCACTTCACAAATGTTTTGTTTTTTGTAAAAAATAATAAGCTAAAATTCATTTAGGTATCATTTATCACTTGATATTACTTTCATTAAAAATTCTTGAATTTTCCGAGACAAAATCAAATCTCATTTTGCAAACGAATGAACTGTACATTTTTACATTACTTACATTACAATAACCAAACATTATCGTCAAAAAACATCGATACTTCCCCTCACTAATGCAAACTTAAATAAAAAAAAAGTATTCCATTTTCAAAAGTTTAAATCCAGCTACCGTATTCCTACGCACATAGTTTTTTTTTTATTTTCAAGTTGACTTAGTTTAACATTCCATAAAAGGCAAATATGGTTGACGTTGACATTGACAGTTCGGTAAAAATGTAGATATATTTAATAATTAAAAATAAAAATTAAGTACAAAAATTAAATATCGACTGTATAATTTATCCCAGGGAGCGGTAGACATTTCTTTCAGAACTTTATGTATTTCTAAAATTATTTTGATGATGTCAAAGGAGGTAGTCAGAGGTATGTCCATTTTTTATGTCATATTTGGAACATGCCCATATTTTGCAGAAGTAACCTTTACGTGACAGGTTGCAAGCCAATCGACGCTGCTAGAAAGTTAACTGGTTTCCTCACGATGTTATTTTCAAGCTTGTATTGAAGCGCATATACATTTTTAGACGAAATGTACAACATAAATGACAAATGTTTGCATGATCTGCAGATATTTGTTTCGTGTCTGGGTGTTTTCTATCCATAATATGTATGTTTTTACAAAAAAAAAATGTATCTAAGTATTATATCAGTCATCTGGTTACCATAACACAAGCATTAAGTTGCTTAGCTTGGGACTAGATGACGCTGTGTGGAATGTCCAAGGATATTTATTTATTTAATTATTTATAAATGTATGAAACTTTACTGACATAGGTATAGAAACGTTATATGACAAAAGTCCTACGGCCATCCGTAAGTTGGTTATAGAAAACGGGCTTCAATGAACATAATTCTGAACATTTAACACCTCTTTACTAACAAAACAAAACAAAATGTCACAAATCGGTAGCCAAAATAAAACCATAGATAAAATCAAGTGTACAATTTGTCCCGAAACATTCGTAATTGTCTATGGATAGAATGATTGATGCGTTCTCAGTTCAAAAATGCAGTTTTTGAAGAATTTTGTGTGGTATAAGTTATAAGAGGGTGGCGAGTTTCATTTAATAACGCGAAAGGGTTTACTTTGTCAACTTAGCAGTTATTTTAGCTTAGAAAAGTCAATAATACAAATAATTTTAAATAACAAGACATGACTAAAATATTCTATCGCGAGACTTGAGGACTTGAGCGTGGAGGGAGACCGAATCCAGAAATTCCGTAACGAAAAAACCTAACGCTTGTCACTTTAGTTTAGCAACTAGCCTCTAGGTGGCATGCAATAGCTTTACCGCGGCAGTCCCCGAGTGCCACACGTCTTTTTTTGTAAGACCAGTATTTCACCTACATATATACACTTGACGCTACTGTTTCCAACTTGCGCCCACCGACGTGTGTGGGATGGCTGGTTGACACGCGTTCATTTATCATCACTTAGTTAGCCTTTAGGAACACCGCGCCGATTCAAATCTAACAGTTCCTTCCAATTTCAAATTTTAAATTTCGAATGATTTTGGAATACTGATATAGACAGAATTTTTTAAATTTCGAATGTTAACCTTCCACTTTTTCAGATTTATTTAATAAAATCTTTAATTATGTCACTTGCTTGTTTTTGCTTAGTGTTCTTTAAGTCCTAGACATTTTTATTATTATCTATACTAATATTATAAAGAGGTAATGTTGGTTGTTCAGAAGTTCTTTCACCGTCGAATAGAAAGGACTGTCGGGTCGGAAAGGCTATAGACTATTTCACCTCTTTATAATATTAGTATAGATATAGATAGTATAGTATAGTATGTACTGACCTGGTTGTGGTAGTGCGCCATGTGGTGCGGCAGATGCCGCATGGCGGGGTGCAGCATGTCGGCGTCGCTGCTGCTGCCCTCTACCACCTACAAACAATATATACGTGGGTTAATGACTTGTTAACATTATCAAGAGCATTACTCTAAGTTTTGGGCCATTATTATTCAGGAGAGCGAACACAGCGTTTAATTTTGTATGGAGCCGAGCGGAAAATATCGAAAAACTAAGGTGGCAAGGAATCGGTAAACAAGGCCCACTGAGGGTTAAATTCCCAGTGAGGTGTCGATTTTTCCCACTAAGTTGGCGATTTTCTTTTCCGATACCGATCTCCATAGTTTGGTCAGCTTAACAAAGTAGAAATGTAACGGAGGAAAGTAGTCTCTACACATAAACCTACGGCGCTACGGAAGACCAGCGCTCCGACAGATTCCTTGGTTTCTGCCGCAGCAATACGCTGAGTGGCGGCCATTTTTGTCATTCCTGTGTTCTTTATTTTTGTGTCTTCTTACTGTATTAGTAATCACAAAAAAATGATTTTCTATTCTATTCTATTCTAACCCACAGCTAAACAAGGTGTATTCTTACCTCGACCGGTTCATCCTTGGCCTCCGCGTCGTCTCCTAGCTCCACTAACTGAAGCGCCTCCTCCAGCAGGTCGAAGCGGGACTCCTCAGTCACCAGCTCGCGGGGCAGCTCGCCTTGGAGCACGTACTCGCCTGGGGGCGAACACAACTTGTATTAGTCGCGCCACGTAGAATGAATGAATGAATGAATGAAAAATTCTTTATTGCACACACCTTAAATTAAAATAACAAATAAAACAATACAACAGAGTTAAACATGGGCGGCCTTATCGCTAACAGCGATCTCTTCCAGGCAACCTTTGGATGGAAAAGAAAAGTTTAGGTGCTACAAGCCTATTCCATCTCAACAATGTCACAAGCACTACAGAGCCTCTCAGGCACTACAGTCGTGTCCCGTTAAGTGTAGGCAAAGATTGCCTCCCGACGCTGTTTAAATCATATAAAGATGGGCGACTGTGAATGATCTGCGCAGTCGAATAATCAACAACTACTAACTTAGGCATTCGAATCGGACATTAGTAATATACTAATCTCTGTTGTGGGTAGGTTCGTGTGCAATGTACAAGTACCGCCTTTATTTAATAAATTACTGTGTAACCAGACTCGGTTGTTTCAATACACTACATGGTGACAGCGGTGGTTTTTATTTATTTAAAAGCGTAAAAGTGCATAAAAGTCTTTTGTTTTCGCGGTACAGTGCTGCTTAGTTAGCTGTTTACGTTTTGTGATAATGGAACACGCTCGCCCACCGCCAGAATTGAGTTTGGATGGCAGTCCCGTCAGCCGGGCTGACGCGTGGAAACGGTGGAAAACGCAGTTTAGTCTGTTTTTAAAAGCATCTGGGGTGCATAAAGAAGAAGATGGAGTGCAGGCTAGCCTACTTATTAATTTAATTGGACCCGAGGGGTTCGATGTCTATGAAACGTTTTCATTCAAAGATGACAGCGAAAAAGATGACGTTTCCGTGTTATTGAAAAAATTTGATGATTATTTCGGTGTGAAATCGAATATAACGCTGGCGAGATATAATTTTTTCACCAGAAGTCAAGAAAACGGAGAGTCAATAAATCAGTACGTGACCGCATTAAAACTATTGAGTAAAAATTGCGAATTTCAAAGTTTAGAAGAGGAACTGATTCGCGACCGTATTGTTTGCGGCATCAAGGACACGGTGGTGCGCGATCGCCTACTCAGAACGGAAGATTTAACTCTGGAGAAAGCCATAAAGATCGTTCAGGTCAACGAAATATCGTGTGATAGCAGCCGCGTGTTGGAAACGCACAGCGCTGGTGCCGGTCAAAGTTCAGCGGCGCGCGTGGACGCGCTCGGAGTGCGCGGCACGGGTCGGCGCCGCCCCGCCGGCGCCCGGGGAGCCCGAGGCGGCCGCGCCCGCAGCCGCTGGACCCAGCAACCACGCTCAGTGACGGCGGCATCGCGTTGCTTCAAGTGTGGAGGACAGTGCAGTGTACCTGCAGAGTGTCCGGCTAATTCTGTGCAGTGCTTTGTGTGTGAAAATCATGGTCATTTTGCTAGGATGTGTAAGGTAAAGAGAGATGTGAAAAAAATGTATGACATTGGACTGCGCGAAGAAAAATCGGACGACGAGGACGATGATGAATGTGAGTCATTTTTTATATCCACACTGTATAATGTCTCTGAAATGAAATGTGTGTCTGAGGACTGGTTTCAAGTTCTGTGCGGGAAATGCGGTCCAGAAAAATTTAAATTAGATACCGGTGCTGATATAAATGTTTTATCATAATGCACGTTTTGTAGCGATGGGTTATGATCCAAAAATTATAAGTACTGATTATAAAATTAAATTACAGTCGTACAGTGGTGAATTTATACCAATAAAAGGAATTTGTAATTTAGAGTGGAAGTATAGAAACGTTCAGTATGATTTAAAATTTGCAATTGCTGATATTAATTGTCAAAGCGTGCTGGGGCATCAAGCTTGTGTAGCATTAGGATTAGTTAAAAGAATTCAGCAAGTGAGCCTGTCAGAAAATGAAGATTTATTTAATGGATTGGGTTGCTTGCCCGGTGAATACCATATTGTAATTGACAAAAATGTAGCTCCAGTGGTTTGTGCTCCACGCAAGGTACCGTTAGGCTTAAGAGATAAACTACAAGATGAATTGAATAGGATGACTCAACTCGGAGTTATTAGAAAAGTATCCTATCCTACTCCGTGGGTAAATTCGTTGGTGGTAGTAGCTAAAAAAAATGGCCAATTACGTGTGTGTTTAGATCCGAGACCTCTTAACGTTGCTATACAACGCGCACATTATCAGTTGCCAACAATTAATGAATTAGCTACTAAACTTCATGGCGCTAAATATTTTTCGGTTTTAGATGCAAACTCAGGGTTTTGGTCAGTGAAGCTTGATAAGGAAAGTGCTGATTTGTGTACCTTTAACACACCCTTTGGAAGATATCAGTATCTACGCCTCCCGTTCGGCATAAACTGTGCTCCAGAAGTGTTTCATGCCAAGATAGTACAACTTTTAGAAGGTTTAGAAGGAGTAGAATCATTCATTGATGACATAATATGTTGGGGAAGCACCAAGCGTGAGCATGATTTGCGACTGAATGAATTATTCAAGAGGGCTCGAGAGATTAACTTAAAATTTAATAAAGATAAATGTAAAATAGGAGTAGAGGAAGTCAGGTATTTAGGACACGTTTTTAACAAAGAAGGAATGAAAGTAGATTCCGAAAAAATAAGGTCAGTAAAAAATATGCCTGATCCGACGGATCGCAAGAGCTTGGAACGATTTTTAGGTGTTGTTAATTATCTGTCAAGATATATACCTAATTATTCAGATCACACATTCCCCCTCACTAGACTGTTAAAAAAAGACGTCACGTGGTGTTGGGAAATGGGACATAAGGTTGCGTTTGAAAATTTAAAAAACGCATTATGCAATGCGCCAGTTCTAGAACTGTATGATGTCCATGGGCCGGTGGTGCTGTCGGTGGACGCGAGCAGCGTGGCGCTCGGCGCCGTGCTCATGCAGCGCGGCCGGCCGGTCGAGTACGCCTCGCGTACACTCACTGACACACAGGTTAGGTATGCCCAAATTGAAAAAGAGCTACTTGCGATTGTCTTTGCATGTGAAAAATTTCACCAGTATATTTATGGTAAAACTGGGGTCATTGTAGAATCGGATCACAAACCACTGGAAAGTATTTTTAAAAAGCCATTGGATTCGATCCCAGCACGTTTGCAGCGCATGATGTTAAGATTACAAGGTTATGATTTGTCCATAATCTATAAGCCTGGAAAATTAATGTACATCCCTGATACATTATCACGCGCACCTCTTCCTGACTTATATGATGATGGAATTAGTAATGCAATTTTAAGTCAAGTAAAGATGATTATTGGTAATATCCCAATGTCCCGAAACAAACTTTCTCTCGTAAAACAGGAGACAAATAAGGATGGAGTGTTAAAACGATTGCTTGTTTATATAATCAAAGGTTGGCCTAGTCATAAATACAATGTACCATCCGACTTGTGGTATTTTTGGTCTATTCGGGATGAAATATACTGTGTTGATAGTGTTATTTTTAAAAATAAGCAAGTACTCGTTCCAGACTCATTAAGAAGCGAAATGTTGAAACTGATTCATGAGGGACATTTAGGTATAGATCGTTGTAAAAGACGTGCGCGGGAGGTGTTGTTTTGGCCAGGGATAACAAAAGACATAGAATGCTATGTAAGAAAATGTAAAGTGTGCCAGGAGAACTCAAATAAACCGGGTAAGGAACCAATGATTCCAATTTCCATACCAGATATACCATGGAATAAAATTGGAACAGATTTATTTGAATATGGAAAGAAATCATATTTAATTTTAATAGACTATTTTTCAGGATTTGTTGAAGTTAGTTATTTAAGAGATACGTCTGCGAAATCTGTAATAACTGTTTTAAAAGAAAATTTTGCTCGGTATGGAATTCCGGAAACAGTTATAAGTGATAATGGTCCACAGTTTTCATGCTACATGTTTAAAACGTTTGCTACTGAATGGTGTTTCAATCACATTACATCGTCTCCATATTATGCTCAGTCAAACGGTAAAAGCGAAAGGGCTGTGCAGACTATTAAAAAACTGTTAAAAAAGTCTATAGACAGTAACACAGATTTTTATCTTAATCTGTTAAGCTATAGGAACACGCCACGAGAAAATTTGGATTCTCCTGCACGACTAATGATGGGCCGACGATTAAATTGTACACTGCCGGTACATCCGGATTTGTTAAAACCTAGTTATGATATTAAATCAGAGCATAAAAAGTTATTAGATAAGCAAATAAACAGTAAAAATAGGTATGATCAACATTGTAAAACGCTGCCTGAATTAAATGTCGGCGATGACGTCATAATGTTGGAACAAAATAACAAGAAAGTAAGGGGCACTGTATTGGGAAAAGCGCCTACTCCGCGTTCTTATATTATAAAAAATAAGATGGGTATATATAGACGCAATCGACGACATTTAATTAAGAATACACCCGATAACAAACTGGCTGAAAGTTGTAAAAAACTGAGAAGTCCTATTGTTATATCAGATGAGGATGAGGATACATACTTATCGGGGGAGGACGAGGCGTATGAGCCGAGTAAAGAATTAACGGAAAGCTTTGATTATTCTCCTCCACTTCTCCGCAGTAGAAATAAATAATAAATAGATAATAGTGTAGTACCTACCTATATACTACTTGATTATGTTATGTGTATAGTGTACCTAAGTTAATTAGTTTTTAAGTTGTAAACAAGATTGTTGTTGTTGTTAGCAATGTTAACCAACTTAGTTTACCTTTATAAATATAAGGGAAAGATGTTGTGGGTAGGTTCGTGTGCAATGTACAAGTACCGCCTTTATTTAATAAATTACTGTGTAACCAGACTCGGTTGTTTCAATACACTACAATCTCCAAAGTCGAATGACCACTACTAATATTAGTAATACTAATACTCTGCGACAACGACTGCGCAGCAGTTTCGAATGAATCCGCATTCATTTAGTCAACTTTGAACTTTAAATTTATCCTGGTAGAAACGAAAGTCGCGTACTAGACAAATCGTTCATGTCCAGTGGAATGACGAAAACGAATGAATGACCATTCATGCATTCAACTTTGAACTTTGAATTCATAGAGGTAGAAACGAAAATCGCCTACTAAGGAAATCAGTTAGTAGTCTTCAAAATCCAGTCGAATGGCGTGAACGAATGAATCACCATTCATGCAGTCAACTTTGAACTTTAAATTCATCACGGTAGAAACGAAAGTCGCGTACTAGACAAATCGTTCATGTCCTGTCGAATGACGAAAACGAATGATTTACCATTTATGCAGTCAACTTTGAACTTTGAATTCATAGTGGTAAAAACGAAAGTCGCCTACTAGACAAATCGTTCATGTACAGTCGAATGGCGCAAACGAATGATTCACCATTCATGCAGTCAACTTTGAACTTTGAATTCATAGAGGTAGAAACGAAAGTAGCCTACTAGACAAATAGGTTAGTAGTCTTCATAATCCAGTCGAATGGGGTATGGTATATGAATGATTCAGCATTTGTTCAGACAATTTTGAGCTTTCAATTCATCAGGGTAGAAACGAATGTCGCCTGTTATGTTAGTATTAGTATTAGTAGTCTTCATGTCCTCCAGTCGAATGGCGTGAATGATTTGCAAAGTCGACTAACGCGAATGAAATCATTCATAGTCGCGCATCTTTAAAATCATACCAAAATGTCTTTTTACTATACCGACTACACCCTAGGGACTTGCCTTCCAGCCACCAAAATTTTTCAAAGACATTTTTACCAACACAGCCAAGAAAAATATAATTTACAACAATCTCCAAATAATCGATTTCAAATCTTAACATCATCACAATACTATTTAAAATCGCGTGCTGAGTGTAAAACAAAAGTTCAGTGGCTGACCACAGACAAAAAAATACGGGTAACCCTTTTAGTCTATGAAAGGAGTTGTGATAATCTCTTTACAATCAATAGGGGTCTTAGAGACCGCGTTCGGTTTTTAAATTATGCACGGTAGCTGTATGGACACAGCTCAAAGAAGGTTGTAAATCATTTCTATTTTTGAATATTACTAGCAGCACGTCCCGGCTTTGCACGGGGTGTACTAATGAAACTATCGGGACATAGCCTATAACCATACCGACAGACCATTCTAAACATCGGTAAAATAATTTATGAAATCGGCTGAGTAATCAGCTCCAATAGCTTTACTGAAATTTCCTTTTCCAAATGGTTTTTAATAATAGCAAAATTCTACAAAGATTCAAGATGTATTTTAGACCAATTCTTTTAACTATTTTAAATGTAAAAAGATTAAATTCGAGTATTTTTCATATTAACTTAGGTTTTAACCAAAAGAAACAAGCCCACCGCATAAATGTTTCCAATCTAAATTCACACCTGAATATACCACAATATTTATTTTATCTAATCGAAAAATTAACACCATTTGACATTTTAACAGCTCGACAAAAAAAAACCTTTCAAACCGCACTGGCTACTTCGACAATCACAACAATAAGGATTTAAAAGGTAATCTTTCTATTGTGGGTCGCAAAGACCATGGCGACAATTTTTTCATTCTGTCACGAGGTGTCCGTCAACGGGTTACTGTTTTGGCTACTTTTAAGATTATTTCCAATCGTTCTGTTAAGACGATTAATTTCTTAAGCTTCTTAAATTGTGTGTTTTTTATACTTAAACCTTTTTAAGAGGCGCTAAAGAGTTTAGTTTTTAATCTAATAAAATAAATTGGTTGTACAGTCATGTCAGTTTAAAGATTATTGGTCTTATACATAGAGATTTGTCAATTTAATATAGGTTTCAATTATGTATGTTTTGTTAATAATATGTTTTTTCAAACGCTAATTACTTACATATTTAGGGCCGTATTAACCGTTATGGAAGTCATTTTTTGACAGATTTGTATGGCCAAATGTTAAATTATGACATGCCACTTACTTTAGCGTTTCAGTAAGTATTCGGGCGTTAACAGAGCAAGGTATCATACGAACATACTTAAAAGAAAGAAAGATAATGTTTATTTCTGTAGGACCTCAAGGATCTAACAAAAATTGTACAGATTTATAAGCTAGGTGACTCTTTTGCCTGTTCCAACGCAACTCCCTTCACCAAAAAAGCACATATTTACAAAAAAAAAACTACCATTCAACAATGTGTTTAAGTAGTAGGTAATTTTCCTTATTTAGTATCTACTAAAAATACCCACAAAGTACCTATTGCGAATCGATTACAGCCATTCCGTCCGGCCGCAAAAAACATGTTTTAATTGTTTTGCGCGCCAAAAAAAGTACGCCATTTTGTAAGCAGAATCGGCCCTTCACGGTCGACCAATCACAGCGCGGGATGTATGGGTAATTAAAAATAGTTTTTTGTCTATGGTAGTGAAGGGGATGTCTGTCTGTAGGTATAGTTTTAAATGATTTTAAAATGGCGGGAAAGAACATCACAGATATTAAATTAAATCTAGCTAACTTAACAGACGCTTTTCAGACAAACAAACTACAAATGGGTCAAATGGTACCCGGCGGTATGTACCTAATACATGGTAATGTACTCTATGGTATGAAATATTTGCATATCCATGAAAAAAAAAAAACATGTGTCACTCGGGTACTGCCGCGGTAAAGCTATTGCATGCCACCTAGAGGCAAGTTGCTGAACTAAAGTGACAAGCATTAGGTTTTTTCGTTACGGAATTTCTTGATTCGGTCTCCACGCTCAAGGCCCGCGATAGAAGCTATGCAATAGCTTAAAATCTTCGACGCTAAAACGTCAGTCAGTGTCAGTTTGCGCTAGAAATTAGGACTATTGAAAAGGGTACCCAAGGTTATATCAATTTGCCTATTGTCCTTTAAGTTAGTTTTAAGAGTCTGGACCTTTTGACAACTCCCATCCCATAAGAGTTTACTAGTTCTTCTGATGTCATATTCAGTCTTGCCCACCTTTCCTACTCATTTAGTCTTAGCATAGTATAGTTGGATTTTATAGAAATAGCAAAAGTCAAAAAAAGTCAAAAGTCAAAATATTTTATTCAATAAAATCTTATAGAAGACCACTTTGACACGTCAGGTTCTTAAAACTAGGGGATTCTATTGCCTGTTCCAACGCGATTCCCTACACCAGGGAAAGATTCAGAGAAGCTCTTTTGTATTGTATTTTGTTTTGTACTTTCTGTTTGTTGTCAATAAATGTGTTCTTTATTTCTTTCTTTAAGTTATAAATACTGTTTTGCTTATCAAATTGTGTGTTAGAAATTCCTAAAAAATTTTTTTTGCGTTATCGATTGGAAAATATAGTGTCAACCTATTAAAAACATTATGTTATGTAAAAGAAAAACAAGCGCGAACAATTCGCAATCGTAACTCGATGTACCGGATCGAATAGACAATCGAATAATCGATCGATAGCCGTGACACTCGCTGTCATTGTCAAGGCTACATTGTGCAATGCTATTTATGTCGGTATTTTTTTGATGGTTGTATAACAAATAACGAAAGCATGAACAACACATGGACTGAACATTGAACATGCTCTAACTCAGTTTATTGGACCTAGTAAATGCTAGGCCCACACACATCACCAGGTTCTTGCCTGCCTCTTTCCCTGGTGTAGGGAGTCGCGTTGGAACAGGCAATAGAATCCCCTAGTTTTAAGAACGTGACTATTCTAAGTGGTCTGTAATAAGATCTTATTGAATAAAAATATTTTGACTTTGATATTGACACGTTTTACCAAAAAATCATCGAAACGTCGAGGTAAATTAAATTATTTCAATACGCGATTAAGTCCCGATAGTATTTATAAATACGTTTTAGCAAAAATACTATTTAAACTATCGCGACTTGGAAAGGTGAATAATATGATTTCAATACGCGATTAAGTCCCGATAGTATTTATAAATACGTTTTAGCAAAGTTATTAACTCGCCCGCGGCTTCGCGTGGTACCTGGATAAAAGGTAGCCTATGTGCTATTCCTGGCCATAAACGTATAAGCACTTGTTCCAAGTTTCAGCCAAATCCGTTCAGTACTCTGTCGTGAAAGAGTAATCAATATCCATCTATGTATCCATACATACATAAAATCACGCCTCTTTCCCATGGGGGTAGGCAGAGACCACGGATCTCCATTTGCTACGATCCTGACATACCTCTCTGTATCCATGTCATCCATACACTTTCGTATTTATAATACTAGTGGGATTTCATTATAGGTACCTATTTTCTTTGTTTCTTTTCTTACTTATTATAATAAGTTTTCGAGAAATACAATATTAACTTTCAGATCAATTGACCACCCACTTTCCTATCAAAATTAATTCCAATCAACCATCAGCCAATGGCGGAGCGATACCAATCCAAAACAATTGTCCTCATCTACCTTCATTAACCCAGCCGCCATCTTGATACGCAACGTCCCACATTCCATTTTCAAATTACATCTCCCGTCCCTTTCCTCCGCAAGGATCGGAGCGAAACAGCGGATATTTTTTTCGAATCATTTTTAAATTGCTTCGTGGCCAGTCCTTTTCTGTGTTCGAAAACCGAAATGCATTGTTTTTTTTTATCAAATGCGGTTTCCCGTTGCGGCTTTTTGATTCGCCGCTTATTGGGTTCTTCGGTTTAGGTATTCTTTTATGTATTTAGAAATTCAATAATTTACTACAGTAAGATACCCATTAAAACAAACTAAAATTCTAATAAAGTTTTACAATTATTTTACTGTAACTAAATACGACGTAACGAAACAACTCAATAAAACAAAATTGTTTACGTGATCAAAGATTAAACTTCAACCATAGACAAAGCCTCATCAAAACAACTTAAAATAGTTTTTACTTATACCTACTTTGAAAACCTCTTTACTGAAAAGGAAAGAATATCCGTTCTTATTTTAAAATTAAGGGCTGTTCTAAATTCGAATTTACATAAAAGGATCTCTGCTACGTCACAATTCACAGCGGGACGTCGCTTCAGAATGGCGACCACAAAAAGTGACCCCTGACAGATGGTTTATGTTCACACCCTTTTAAAATCAAGAATGCATGCATTTTAGATGACCTATGTATGTATTTTTAAAAGTGTTGTGGAGTTATTTCTATTAAAAACTTTAATTTTAAAATGGTTAAAAAAACTGGTTCTAATTGTGAACTAATTTTTAACCTACAAAAGAAATTGTTACCATAAATTTTGTTACTTACATTAAATTCTAATTTAAAACTTTATAATTATTTCATCTACACTAATATTATAATAGGTAAATGCTGCAAAATACACAGGACATAATAACGAGTTATTTATTGTTTAATTTTATTTAAATTAAGGTTCATTCCAATAACGAATATATTTTTTATCGCATCGATTTTAAACATTGAACATTCTGTTAAGTAAGAAAATAAACCTCTTTCCTCGAAATGCATCGAACCTCACGCCTCCGCTCAACCATCGACAATAATGGTGTATTTTTTATTTTTTTATTCTGAACCAAGGGGCACTAAACTGTGCCCTCTTCACGGACCTTTTCAATGGACTCAAGTGTAGGATGTTCTTATTTTGATTTTCTTGTCGTTACTTTTTATTCGAAATACTGACAGTGATTTTGAACACAATAGTGATTCGAAATTTAAAATTGTCTGAGTTGAGTCAATCTGAATTTTGAATTTGGAACAATTTTTAAGCTATTGTATAGCTTCTATCGCGGGCCTTGAGCGTGGAGACCGAATCCAGAAATTCCGTAACGAAAAAACCTAACGCTGTCACTTTAGTTCAGCAACTCGCCTCTAGGTGGCATGCAATAGCTTTACCGCGGCAGTCCCCGAGTGACACACATCTTTTTGTTTACAATGTTTGTAAAATAGAAATTGGTAGCATGCCAGTCACCAATCGCCAACTGAAGATGTTGCCGTCCCTTTCATAGCGAGCGAAAGAAAGATTGGCAACATCTTTACATAAGTTTAGTTTTAGTTTTAGCGACTGAATCCCAGTTATTTTATTCATTATGAAAGTAATAGCCAAAGTTTTATCAATAATAATCTTTAACTGCTAAATGTAACCCACTTTCAAGTTGTAAATAATAAAATACTTATATTAAATTTATTATTTATTATTATTGTTTTTAGCTGATTGAGTGCCACATAAAAGAAAACAATAAACTTATACTTACTTTGTATCAAATATTGTACGACTCAAGACAAATTTAAATTAAAACATCAACACAAGCTTCAGTTCGTTGGCTTGGAATACTTGGATAAAAAGTAGCCTATGTGCTATTCCAAATGTGCTATGTGCAGGTATTTTAAGTTTCAGCCTACCATAACATAAGCATTCCATTTCTTGGGACTAGATGACGCTGTGTGGAATGTCCCAGGATATTTATTTATTTATATCCCCGGGGATTCCTCATCGAATGAAACTTATTCGAAAAAGTTTTTTGTATCGAATAATATTTTGACATCCGATTTGTCATCGTTGATCGATCGCTGTCAGGTGACATCGATGTAATGTCACTTGGGATTACTGAGATCGGCATATAGGAGACATAATATAGAAAGAAAGCAAGAAAAATTATGTTTATTTCTGTAGGACCTCAAGGATCACCTTATAAGACTGTACATTTTTAAGTGATCCTTGAAGTCCTAAAGATATAATCATATTTTTCTTTCTTTTTTTTATTAACTAAAGCCTTATCGTATTGACAAATCTTTATAAATAACGGAGTTAATAGAAAGAGCGCGTTTAAGTCTTTTGTATTGATAAAATGTAAAAAGATGGATTTTTTTTTGAAGACAGTAATATTAGGTTAAGTTTAGCGTAAGTTTCAATTTGTGAACCTTTTAATAAAAAAAAAACAGGCAATAGAGTCACCTAGCTTATAAGATTGTACATTTTTAAGTGATCCTTGAGGTCCTACAGAAATAAACACGATTTTCTTTCTTTCTTTTTCTTACTTTTAAATTATGATGTTATTGAGCTTTCTGTTAGTTTACTAGCAGCACGTCCCGGCTTTGCACGGGTGTACTAATGTAACTACTGGGATAAAATATAGCCTATAACCATCCCGACAGTCCATTCTACAAATCTGAGTAGGTAATATTATTTCCGAATGTTTTTTTTAGTACTTACTTCAGTTTATTAATATCTGTAATTACAGAACGAAAATTAAATGAATTTGAATAATTATTTTTACAATATATTCATGTAAAATTTAGATAATTTAAGGCCCGCATTCAGAGACTATACTCAAGCGTAGATCGTGTCTCAAGCCGTGATTCTTAACTAAGTTTTCATAGAGAACTGTCAAAAATCGATGCTTAAACGTAGACTCAAGTTTGAGTGAAGTCTCTGAATACGAGCCTAAGATTGAAAAGTTGTACATGTTATCTGAAAGTTTGTTTTCAATGTCTCGACTCTTAATAATTTTATTCCGGTTAGATTAATGTTGATAGTTACTTTTAACTAAAAAATCTGGTAATGTAGATACGAGCTAATTACATAGGTTAGAAAAGGATTTTTTTTAATAAAACATCCTACTTTCTACTAATATTATAAATGTGAAAGTTTGTGAGAATGTATGTCTGTATGTTTGTTAATTATTCTTTCACGCAAAAACGGCTGGACCGATTTGGTTGAAATTTGGTATGATGTAGGTAGGTGATACCCTGGATTAACACATAGGCTACTTTTTATCCCGATATTCCCGCGGGAACGGGACTTACGCGGGTGAAACCGCGGGGCGCAGCTAGTAAGTAATAGTTTAGGCAGGTTTAAATAGATTCTAACTATACAAGAACCATTAAAAAAAACTACAATAAATTTAAAATTCTTATACCAATTAGATTTGACCATTTAATGATCACCGACGGATGTGGTCCCGCTATATTCAAATCTTATAATCTAACCCGCATATGCATATTCGACCTAAAACCTGTATTAAACCTGTATTAGCTAAAACGCATATTAAATCTGTTGCTATCTCTTTTCGTTGACATATGGGTGATAAGAAAAAAACGTTCTTAAAACCTGTATTAAATTGTCAAGTTTTTATGAATAAGACCCTATAATTTCAAACATAATTTATATGAATTTACGGGACTTTGTCACGTATTTACCTTTTTATTTTATATTTCCCGACGTTTCGTACGTGATAAAGTCCCGTAAATTCATATAAATTATGTCTAAAGATCGCGAAAGTTGAAATTGTACTATTTCAAATATAGCTTTCTAAAGTTAAATAATATCAGCGCATCTTCAACATACCAATAGACAAACAAAAAACAGCTCACTTCTTTCACCAAATACTCGAATTAAAAAAAAAAACAACACTGTCACTGTCTAGTGAAATTGTTCAATTTTTTCGCCAATGACTGGCCACTAAAAAGCGCAGACGATAGATGACCGAGCAATTTGAAAATGGAACGTCCGCGGCAAGGATCGCGCTCCTTTCGCCCGCGGCACAATAATGCCTGGATGGAACCTTTTTGTCCCTTAGCTCATACGAACTGCTTTTTTCCACATTGTCTCGCCCAACCGGTGTGGCGGCCTACTATAGACGCTTGTAGGCGGGGCCTAACGTGCTCTATATCCGTCTCTCTCACACTTAGTTATAGCCATTGTGTTGGTGAGAGACGGATGTATGTTTGCGTGGTTTTATGATTAAGGATATAGGTAGCAGGATCTTTAGGTATACGATTTATTTGATTCGTATGTTTGAGATTACCCCTGCCTGCGGGCGACTTGGAGGTTTTTTTTTATGTTGGCTACATTGATTATTTACCTGTAGGTATACTATATACATTTTAAAGGATACAAACCGAATTTGTTATTTTAAATTAACAGCGCGTTAATATCAAAGAGAGGCTAAGAGGCCTATACCCAGCAGTGGGTGCCTATGGGCAATGGATGATGATGATGAAGATCAAAGAATACCTACTTATAATGAAACATTAGCAGCTAGAGCTTAACTACAATGTGATAGTGTTTGTTTAATATATAAATAGAGCTAAAAACGATAATCAAGCAGTAAAAAAATATTTTTTTATCAGAAAGATAAAGATTTTATTTTGATTTAAGTTTGTAAATAGACCGCTTTTTAATAATGTAATGAGTTATGTCAATTAACAATTTTTTTAAGAATTTAAGGACAGAAACATGATGACAATATTCTTACAGTTAGTATTTATTTATTCATTCTTGCACAGGAAGAAGTTAAGTTGTAGTAAAGAGAAATTAGATTGGATTGGATACATCCGGCTACGGGCGGATCTATTCAAAATTCAGATTCATGTCTCTCTTCTAAATTTAAAAATTCAAATAGAATGTAGAATGTTCTTTTTATAAAATCAAATTCCACTCATAATAGAAGTTTGATTTAATTTATCCTATTTTTCCTAGAGTGTGTTTTTTTAACTTACATCTTCCTAACTCTATTAGGAAGATGTAAGTTAAAGACAATCTGTCTTATATTTAGGCATTAAAGAGTTTATAAGTAAACAAATATAAAAGGGCTTAGAGTTACTTTCAGCACATGCCCATGTTTTTCAGAAATTTTAAATCCTTATGTCTATAAATGTGACTTTGGATGGATGAATGTTTGTTACTCTTCTACGCGAAAACTACAAAACTGATTTGAATAAAATTTGGTTCCAGGATAATATATCCTGGATCAACACATAGGCTACTTTCGATTCCGATATTCCCACGGGAACGGAAACTATTCAACGCGGAGCGAAGCTAGTACTAAATATAACTGTAAACGTATTTTAAAAGCATAGTAAAATACTTGAATATCATTGTAGAAAAATCGCTGAGGTGCCATGACGCGGCGGCCATCTTGTCTGTCACGATGAAACGCCACGCGCGCAGTGAAAGTGTTCATAGACAAACAGAGCAAAGTGCATTTGAAGTTGACAGATCTATAACTGTCAACTGTTTCAATGATATGCCAATTATTAGTAAAAAAGCGAAAAAAAAAATATTTTTTAATTCTCATTTCTCAGGTTCTAGACTGATTTTTTCCCTGGTGTAGGGAGTTGCGTTGAAACAGGCAATAGAATCACCTAGCTTTAAGACAACCTATATCGATGTTATCACTAAATGAAATATTATCACGACTGTATCCCAGGAGCGGTAGACATTTTCTTCAAGTTTCAAGTTATTTCAAGTTTTCTTTCAGATCTTTATTTAATTCTTTAGATCCTTTGAAGATGTCTAATGGGGTAGTCAGAGGTATGTCTAAATACATGTCATATTTGGTACAAACCCAATTAAACCTACTGAAATAAACTTTATTTGCTTTCTTTCAGGGTCTGAAAATACGCCACTATAGGCCTACGGAACGCCATTCTGTTGTCCTATATTGGCGCCTAACCACTACATTCAAGGTGCGGTAGACAATTTTCTTCAGATCTACTTAATCATATAAGATCCTTTGAAGATGTCTAAGGGGTATAGTCACAGGTAGGTAGGTATGTATGTTTAAATGAGTAAGTACCTACATATTTTGCAAAAGTTTACATTCCATACGTGATGGATGGCAAGCACAGCGCTATTAGAAGGCTAACTGGTTTACTCACGATGTTTTCCATCACCGTTTAATGCTCGTAAATTCGGAACTATGATGCCGGATTCAAACCCGCTACCTTCGGGTTAAAAAGTTGCGGTACTAATCCACTGGCTCATAGAGATGAAAGATTTAAATGTAACGAATTACAACTATCCAAGCGTCTTTAAAACTTCTAAGTGCGTGTAAGTAGGTGTAAGTATCTTTCCTTAGGTCATCGTCCTGACTCTACAGTGACTGTATATCTACAGTGACATTGTCATACAAAAAGTTTATATACCTATACAACCTCGTGTGGTTATGTCAAAAAAGCAATATGGCCGCCGCGGAGTTTTTGCGTGTCTGCAATTTGGTATTACCATGTCTAGATATATTTAAGTAGTGTAATGAACGTGGTTTACATTACAGTCAGTCTCTATGAACTATCTATACTTCATTTCTTGAAGCGAGCTAATAGGAAGAAAATAAACCCACGTGATTGGTCGTCGAAGTAATTGTTTATTCTCGTGATTGGCCAGATTTGACAATTGAAAATTAGTTTGACAATCTAGCCAATCACGAGATAGAAAATTATTTTCGACAACCAATCACGCGAGTTTATTTTTTCTTCCTATTAGCTCGTTTCAAGAAATAAAGTATAGTACCTATAATGAACATGGTTTACAGCCAGTCTCTATATAAACTATCTAAATATCTTTAATTCAGCTTACTGTGGGTAGATTTGTCATTACTTCCATACAAAATGTGTAAAATATCTACCGAAAGTAAGTAAAACTTGAGATAGTTAAGTTATTGAGAAACACTCATTTGATTTTTGAAGTCGGCAGTTAAAACTTAATTATACTTATTTATTTTTTTATTTATTTATTCAAGTAAGTATTTATTTATTGATACTTATGTATGATAGGATATTTATTTATTATTTATTTTTATTTAATGAACACCGCCTTTTTCCCTTCTTGTAAATCCAGATCATCCTAAGGTTGTCTGGAAGAAATCGCTCATAGCGATAAGACCGCCCATTGTACTTCACTTCAATTTGTTCTGTGTGTATGTAATTTGTGTAAATGTAAATGTGGTGTGCAATAAAGCGTTAATCTATCTATCTATCTATACCTACCACCTTTATTTAACTTTCTTGACTTTTTTGTAGGTACCTCAATTTAATCATTCTATGACTCCATTATTTGATAATTCTGCCGTTAGATACCTATTGTTCTAAACTCAAATTTTATTGCAAAATATTAATTATTTCTCATTATATTTTTTTTCAACAGCAGCATACAAACCAACCCGTTAATGGACCACAAAAACCATAAACAATCATCACCCATTCTGCCACTAAACGGGGCATAGACAAAGAGAAAAGGATGTCATTTTTTTATATTCTACCTGAACAGTAATTTAAAGAGATTTCGGAAGCTTTTACGAGATAAAATGGACTTTTAAGATAATAATTTGTCAAGTGAAGAGGACAAAAAATATGTTTAAGTGCAATGCATTGGGGTTTAATTCATTTTGTAAATATTTGTTTTTGTGAATTTATTTTTAATTTCTCTTTATGTAGAGTTCGAAGGGTATGTATCATAATTTAAAAGTCAATAAATAAATTTATTATTTTATTTAAAATAAAAAACTTTATTTACAGAAACTTAACTATTAGGTACCTACATATTTACATTATTGTACATAATACAAAAAGAACCAGTTGAGCCACCTAAGGACATATTAATAGTATAAATAAATTCATTTATTTCAACCATATTGCATCGCATAACATTGGCAAAGTCGCTAATAGTTAGACCAATTTTCATGGTTTTTTATTTGTTTAGACCACCAGGTTCTTGATTCTTCGCCTGGTGTAGGGAGCTAGGAACAGGCAATAGAGTCACCTAGCTTATAAGACTGTAAATTTTTAAGTGATCTTTGGGGTCCTACAGAAATAACATATTTTTCTTTGTTTCTTTCAAAAATAGACAAATACCAAACTGCCGATAGTAAGTAGCAAAACCTGTAGGGACTCCGTTACCTACCTAGTCCTACTTATTAATTCGTACATAATTATTTTTTGTCATCTATATTTATTTAAGTATCTAATTATTAATTATTTACTTTATTCTATTTAAGTATATAAATATATACATCACATACCCCTTCAAACCAAAGGTTACTAAGATTATTACCCACTCTGCCAACACGGTCGGTCTGACGAATAAGAATTAAATAAACTATGTATTCAAAAAAGTCTCGTATATATCTACCACAAAAAAATATGGCCGCTATCCGAAATAATTGGAAAACCAGTTTAGATCATTTCTTAAACTTCTCGCGTTTGGAAGATAATCTACATGGCTTTAGAAATAAGGTTTACAATCGTATGGTTTTTTCGGATTTTGATTTACTAATTAGCAGAGTCTAAAATAACTCATTTGTTTTAGAATTAATTGTTTTACTTTATCTATTGATTGAACTTCTTAGATCTTGAGATAGGTTTATAAAAGTCGAAAATATGTCGAAAATACCTATGTTTGAAGCCCTTTTACGCAAAAAATACTGAACAGATTTGGCTGAAACTTTAAATAAGTACCGATACACAGTATTTTATAACCTGCAATAATACCATACGGGTTCATTTTAATCTGGGCAAGAAAAATGCGAGCAAATCAGCAGACGGATACCATTAAAATAGAAATAAAGATTTTCTCGCTAAAGTAAAATTTGTGATCGAATAATTCAAGAAACATAAGAATGTAGGTTTCATTCTTTTGTTTCGTAAAGTGTAATATTATTAATTTCTGTTTTATACCTCCTGAAATAAGGACGAAAATCCTGCGTCATAATAACAGGGCAGATAACACATTACGATTCGAAAAAGGTCGTATTGATTAGTAACCGAGCCGACCAATCAGAGGGCGGGTCATACAAAATGGCGGCAGAGGGGTAGCTCTCCCTTTCGAGAAATTTATATCCATCTAATTTATTACGCATTGTGCTGGCCGACATTAATCTTTTTCTGCTTTTATTAATGGTTGGAGCTGTTTTATTTTAATGAAACTGTTGCGGGTTGATTTTCCCGCGTATTTTCGTACGGCCATTTTGTTTTGGGGCGCCCAAGTTTTTTGTTTGCAGCATGGAAATCTTATAATGGATTTGCATTAATCATATTCATACAATAAGTGCCATATTAGAATAAGCATGTTGTGATATTAAATAATTTAATTAAACATATTTAGCTTTAAGATAATGCTAAAAGTAGATATATTTTAATGTTAACATTGCGGTGTCCCAACGGGGCGGTTTGTTGCGGCCAAACCTAGCTTAAGACCTAATGTACCAACTTGAGACAATGAATAAAGAATATGAAACTGAAAACTAAATATAACTGAGTTCAGTTGAAACTTCTACTTATTTACTGACTTATTTTTTACTACTTTTCCGTTCCCGTTGAAATACCGGATCAAAAGTAGCCAATATGCTAATCGAGGATATAAGCTATCCTGGTACCAAGCTTCGTTCAAATCTGTTTTATCGTTTTCGCGTGAAAAAGTAACAAACACACACGTCCCAGCTTTGGACGGGTGTACTAAGGACACTACCGGGATGAAATATGGTCTATAACCATCCCGACAGTAAATTCTATATATCGGTGAAAAAAAAATTAGATTCGGCTGAGTAGTTTTGCCACAGAATAAAGATGGAATCTTTGCAGATTACCTCCGTCAAACAAACAAACCAACTTTGCCTCTTTAATATTAGTACAGAAGTAGTATAATTCATATAGCATTAAAGTTACCTATCTTTGTAAAACACAGCACCACGATGAGGTAACACTTCTTTTGAAAATGAAACGTCATCTAAACAATGATTTTTATAGTGCGTTGAACTTAATACAAAGTACCGAGTACAACAAACCACAACCTAAACGCGGTTAGGCATCCGACTGCATGCTACTTAGCACTATATCTACTTTATTTCTTGAAGCGAGCTAATAGGAAGAAAAAATAAACTCACGTGATTGGTTGTCAAAAATAATTATCTATCTCGTGATTGGCTAGATTGTCAAATCAATTGTCAATTGTCAAATCTAGCCAATCCGAGAATAAACAATTATTTTCGACGACCAATCACGTGTGTTTGTTTTTCTTCCTATTAGCTCGTTTCAATAAATGAAGTATAGATGGAGTTACTTATCTTTGATTGCAGACAAGACCTAAACGCCGCTCGGGGCGCCGCAAAAATCAAACACCAAAAAATAGCCCGAAGAAAAACGGAGTGAAATCAATGTTAGAGATGAGGTAACATTGTAACATTGATAAAAGTTACGACTTCGGCAGGATTCGAACCTGCGATGATACAAACGATCGTCCTATAAAATCGTCCATCGCAGCGTGTTTTCAAAAAAAACTTGATCATCAATACCATTCCCAAATCTAAGTAGGAAACAATACCAAAACGGCTGAATCACATGACAAATGATACAGCATCTGTGGGGGAATAGGCAACTCCGCGGGGACTGCCTTTAGAATAGTATTTTGAAAATATATTTCTGGTAGGAAGTGACTTCGTTCTTATTAAGCTATTGCATAGCTTCTATCGCAGGCCTTGAGCGTGGAGACCGAATCCAGAAATTCCGTAACGAAATAACCTAACTCTGTCACTTTAGTTCAGCAACTCGCCTCTAGGTGGCATGCAATAGCTTTACCGCGGCAGTCCCCGAGTGCTACACGTCTTTTTTTTGTTTTTAAATATTATTTGTCAAAAAATAGTATAATTATTAAATCTTGTCTTATCTATACTCTATACTAATATTATAAAGAGGTAATATTGGTTTGTTTGTTTGTTTGACGAAGGTAATCTACGAAACTACTCAGCCGATTTCAAAAATTCTTTCCCTGAAGTGTAGAATGGACTGTTGGGAAGGTTATAGGCTATATTTCATCCCGGTAGTTTCATTAGTGATACGTTCAATAAAACACGGAGGTTCAGAGCCAACTGGGGGTAGATATTTAATCCGTCAACTGTGTGATTACAAGTGTACCCGCACTACAAATAATGCCGATACATAACAATTAGTACACCCGTGCAAAGCCGGTACGCGCTGCTAGTTTTATATCAAGAGACTTAACGAAGTCAATATATACCTGAGGTGGTATTTAAAAAAATGTATCTATGTATTATATCAGTCATCTGGTTACCATAACACAAGCATTAAGTTGCTTAGCTTGGGACTAGATGACGCTGTGTGGAATGTACAAGGATATATACGAACCAGTGTGGTGATAGGACGCGTCAAGGGCCACATAAGGGCCCCCGTACAATAGACGTCATATGCATGATTAATGTATGGACTTTGTATGGAATTATGCGTACGGCTACACTTGCGCGATTTCAACGTACCTCACCTTGGTCTATTTATTATTTACTAGCTGCGCCCCGTTTTCACCCGCGTAAGTCCCGTTCAAGCGGGAATATCGGGATAAAAAGTAGCCTAATTGTTATCCAGGGTATCACCTATCTACATACCAAATTTCAACCAAATCGGTCCAGCCGTTTTTGCGTGAAAGAATAACAAACATACATAATTATATTCACAAACTTTCACATTTATAATATTAGTAGGAGGAAGCAGGATAGCAGGAAGCAGGAATAAAATACCCTGGATTAACACATAGGCTCCTTTTTATCCCGATATTCCCGCGGGAACGGGACTTACGCGGGTGAAATCACGGGGCACAAGTATAGTTATAAAAGTAGAAAGCGGGCAAGTGTGATCGTGCCTCAGTACCATATTGTCAAAGTACAACTCAATCCCCCGGGTCTGATCATTAATTACAGCATTGTTGTCGAATTAATACATTTTTCTATGGTTTTGTATGAGACTCTTAATGTAGACACAGATTGGACGTGCCTTCGACTAGCCTTTTAGATATTTTGAGTTTGTCTATTTATGAATACATATTTGTTTTAGGAGTTTTGTTTAAAAACATTTTTGTTTAACTTAATTTACTTACTTATTTTGTGATTTTATTAAGTCCTGAATCTACAACAGTTTTGTATGTAAATATGTAATTATTCCTGATTACATTAAAATTACTTAAAAAAAAATGAAAAAGTGTTGGTACTAAATACAGTTTAATACCAATAATATGTCTGCTTTTTTACGTAGGTCTTTTATCAACACACATAATTCAGTTTTTTTTTTAGTTTTTTATCAATTTTTAATAAACTATTCTATTCTATTCTATTTCTAGAAGTTATCTTTATTCTATTCTATTTCTTGGAGTTTTGTTTCCAATCGAATTTCCTTCCTATAATTTTTGCACAAACTTTTGACACAATTTTAAATTCAGAACGCAATCAAAAGTTCGTTCTGAAACCGTTTCACGTCAGAAAGCAATAATAAAATCGATTATCTTTTAAATTTGGAAAAGGACACGTTCCCGAGGAGTAACAATAATGAGAGTGGTGTCGACCAGTTTACTGTGAACTACGGAGTAATAATATTAGATGTGTACGTTCGTTTGTATGAGCAAGGGGCCAACTTTGCTGACGGAGTTTTAAGGCCGTATATAGGCCTTCGTCATGGCTTAACTTAAACTTTAAAAGCCGGGATCGACTATTTAACGTGCCCTCCGAAGCACGGAAGCGCTCAGTTGATTATACCAATTGCGGTCACCCATCATTAGATGTGTGAATCGTGTCGACTGAGTTTCGCCCTTGGAAACGTTACTTCTAACGTTACTAAATAGGTAGCGTAAGTAGAGTTACCTATATTTGAGCTCAAATTAATAAGTTTCAGCCAAATCCGTTCACTAGTTTTCACATTAAAAAACATCCATACATTCACACATTGACACATACAAACTTTCGCGGTTATAAAATAGTAATTGGGAATGTTGAGATGAACATTTTCTAAACTATCACTCTGTAAAATCTATCAGAATGCTCGGGCTCTTTTCAAACTGGCCATCGACACGGAGTGACAGCCGCGTTCCAAATTCAAAAAGAATCGTTCTTTTTTCGAACACTTTTCCACAAGTCATCGTTTCGGTCTGTGTTCTCTGTGATTAATACTTTTTTTTTTCTGGAACATGGGGTTTTTTCGAAAATTCGTCCCTTTGGCGGGTAAAATTGGTTTTTGTTATCTAATGGTTTCATTTTATTGTGCACATGGCGTTTGACAATCTTTGTGATCAAGATGTTACTATAGCTAGATTATTTCATATGTCAACGTTACTTTTTTTACGTGTTTGACACAAAACGCATTTTAGTCAATGAAACGAAAGATGTTTTATGACAGTAACTTATCTAAAGTAAATACAGATTATTTTTCAACTATAAAATACCACTGTGCAGTGACTAGTTTAGTAAATCTAATTTAATACAAAATCCAAACGCTTATTCAAAGTAAATAATAGTTGTAACTGAAAACAGATTTACACAGATACCTACCTACTTTGATGCAATATTTCTACAAACATTTGCCACAAATTAAAAAAAACCTTAAAAAATTTTGGCCAGTCTAATAAAAAAACTGTCACTGACTGAAAATGTTCCACAGATACTTTGACACAGGCAACATTTTAGCAAACATTTGCCGCAAATTAAAAAAAAAAATCTTAGATAAATTGCCGCGCAAGTCAAATGAAAACAAAACAAAAATAACCTAAAAATTCTAATCAAAAATACAGCGCAAAACGAAAAAACTAAATTACTGTAAATTAAATAAAGAAAATAACCTAAAATATGTAAGCAAAAAGCAAAAATGCCGCGAAAGTCGATAACTAACTAAATCCGAAGAGGGTTGATCGTAAATAACAAATAAATAGAGGGTAGTCCCCTTATGTAAGGGGAGGGAAGCGATACGCGTAATTTGGTGAATAGACGCTTCGAAGTAGTAACTAAGTATAGATTTCTCTTTGTGCCTTTTAAGCTATTGCATAGCTTCTATCGCGGGCCTTGAGCGTGGAGACCGAATCCAGAAATTCCGTAACGAAAACACCTAACGCTGTCACTTTAGTTCAGCAACTCGCCTCTAGGTGGCATGCAATAGCTTTACCGCGGCAGTCCCCGAGTGACACACGTCTTTTTTATTTTACACAAAAAAATAATTTATCTGAAACTTGGAAAAAGTACACAATCACACCATAGTTTATAACCTAGAATAACAACACATAGGCTACTTTTTGTAAGCTTTTTAGTTAAGTACTCACCAGTCTCCGTATCGACAGTGTAAGACAGGCCGGCCCACGGGTCATCCTATAGACAGAAATATAATATTTATTAGGTAAATTAATAAAAAAACATATCCTTGGACATTCCACACAGCGTCATCTAGTCCCAAGCTAAGCAAATAAATAAATAATTTTTTTTTTGTAAATACATACATACATAAGATAGAAAACACCCAGACACGGAACAAATATCTGCAGAACATAAAAATATGTTTTCTTTTATGTTGTACAATCCTAGTATCCTATCCTACTAATCCTACTATCCTACTAATATTATAAATGTGAAAGTTTGTGAGAATGTTTGTTATTCTTTCACGCAAAAACGGCTGGACCGATTTGGTTGAAATTTGGTATGTAGACAGGTGATACCCTGGATTAACACATAGGCTACTTTTTATCCCGATATTCCCGCGGGGCGCAGCTAGTAAATAAAATAAACATTGGACTCACCTCCTTAACCTCTGTGTCGAGTAGACACGCCTTCACCTTCTCAATGCCGGCCTCTTCACTCTGTTTCTGTTGTATCTTCTCCTCGGCTATCTTCAACTCCTTCTCTATCTCGTCTCCTAGTACCTTGGTGGCTTGCGGACCCTCCTGCGAACACAGTTTATCGTTATAATCCATATCACTGGTACCTCATCTCGAACATTGATTTCATTCCTATTTTTCTTCGGGCAATTTTTTGGTGTTTGATTTTTGCGGCGTCACGTAGCGGCGTTTGCGCTGCAAAGCGACCATTTTTGTAATTTATTTTTATCTGTTCTCCTCTTCATGAAGTAGCAATGCGAAGATAAAGGTTTGTCTATTTTTATAGAAAGACTAATGAATACTGAATACGAGAATATGAATAATGAATAGGTACTAACTAATAAGAATGAATAAATAAATACTGACCGGCTGCACAGGATCCTCGATGGAGAAGCCCATGTCCACATCCTGCTTCCACAGCACCTCGATGAGGTCCATGTCCTGAGGAAGAAAATATTAAATTAGACAATTAGGTATGTATTTGTAGAAAATTTAAGGGAAATTATCACGTAATAAAAAAGAAGAAATAAGTTTTATTTTCCCTAAACACTCATGAATTAACACAGATTAAGAATCAAATTGCCAACGTCGTCGTGGGCCGGCAGTGGATCAGGCAAGCGCAGGACCGTGAGAAATGGCAGAAACAAAGGGAGGCCTATTCCCAGCAGTGGGAGAAATCAGGCTGCGGATGATGATGATGATGAAGAATCAAATATATATAGAGTCGCAGGAAAATAAGACAACCCCTCAGCATGTGCTTAATAATATGGGTATAGGATTTAAATAGAACCTCCATGATATTATACTTAAAAGTGCTGCGAAAATCCAAGAAATCAATAATTAATGTTTAAAAATAACACGATTATCTAAGTTGTAATCTATTATACTACATATTTATATCTATTTGTAATCTATTATACTACATATTTATATCTATAAAAAAAATGTATCTAAGTATTATAAATATCAGTCATCTGGTTACCATAACACAAGCATTAATTTGCTTAGCTTGGGACTAGATGACGGTGTGTGGAATGTCCAAGGATATTTATTTATTTATTTTATTATTATAAAATGTACACAATTTCATTTTTCATCGGACTCCTTACAACGCCATCTTTACTTCTTTAGTTGAAATATTAGTCCAAACTATTGAGCTCCCTTATAGTCTGCAGTTGGCGGTAAAAGCAGATTTGTCGGTGGCGCCATCTACATGTTTGAAAGAGAACTGATCTGCATAGCGCCCTCTACATTCACTTGGAAGTACTACAGTTTTGTAAAAATTAATACAGATGGCGGTAAAAGCAATATCTACTGTAGCGCCATCTCTATTTATTTTTCCAAACTATTACACCAAACTATTGAGCTCCCTACTCGTCACTAGATGGCGGTAAAAGCACATTTGTTAGCGACGCCATCTGTGACGAAATTTGGGAAACAAAATAGAATAGTTCAAATAATAGTGAAGCGGTGGCGCCACTTGCATTCAAAAATAAGTCTAGATTTAGAATGCCCACTTTTTTGTGAGTTCGACAGCGGTCAAGGGAAGACAAGGTTAATTCTATTTGGGACGAGAAAATAAATCAGTCTACGAAAACTAAACAGGTACAAGTCTTGCAAAAGTGCAAAAAGTTTCCACCTTGATTTGCGATGCAACTCTGGGCTCTAATTTTGATTGGACAATAAATTATTTATTTATTTACATAATTAAAGTTTAAAGTTTGTTTTATTGAGGTATTCATACACCTAAGTATAATACCGTGCGTATAACAAACGGAGTAGATATTTAGAATAATTAATTTTCAAGTGTATGTAGGAAAGGAAGGTGTCTTAGCAAGAAATACGACTAATTACGTTTCTTACATACCTACAGTGAACTTTAGACTACTCATTAATTGATAATTTTATTAATTATTATTGATAGTAGGAAGTATAGTAGGATACTAACCGTAGTAAATTAATATCCACGCGCAAAACAAATTTATCCATTCGATTGACTTGATGTTAATGATTGGTTTTGTGAGTTTTTAACCGACTTAAACCACTGTAGTGAGTTATGTTCAACGATTATTCCGTCAATAGTGGACCGATTTAACAAATTATTTTTAAGCTATTGCATAGCTTCTATCGCGGGCCTTGAGCGTGGAGACCGAATCCAGAAATTCCGTAACGAAAAAACCTAACGCTGTGACTTTAGTTCAGCAACTCGCCTCTAGGTGGCATGCAATAGCTTTACCGCGGCAGTCCCCGAGTGACACACGTCTTTTTTTGTTTGAAAGAATATTCTATACTCCCAAGGTGGACCACCTAGTATAGAATATTCTTTCATTAGAATGAGAATCTTTGAAAAGAAACGCACCTCGAAAGAGCAGGAAAGAAAACTGCTTCTTCTACCGAAACTGAATTTGGACTTACCATCAATAAGTACACTACATAATTATATCGGGATAAAAAGTAGCCTATTTCACTCCGCATCCCTTCAACTATCACCACACAAAAATCACGTCAATACGTCGCCCCGTTTTGCCGTGAAAGACGGACAAACAGACAGACAGACACACACACTTTCCCTTTTTTAATATTAGTATGGAAGTATGGATAGTAGGAAGTAGTAGGTACCTACTTATAGTGCAATGCAAGTAGTGCAACGCATAGATACGAAAGTAAATGCGCAATTAGCACGTGTTCATTGAAACAATGTATTTAATTATAATTACGATGAAGGATAATGACTTTTGATGTCGACAGTTTTGAGATTGTAAATGTAAGTATTTATACCTAAACATCAAAATCCATCGAAGGGCTATTGTACACTTCGTACACAGTTCCGGTTCGTCCAGACGAGGTAGGTATTCTTCCAAAAAAACCAGGTAACAATCACATTTAGAGATTTATTATCACCCAGTGCAATACAAGCGTAACAGCAAGCCCCGATACAAAATCTGTCGCCGACTCGGTTAGAGGCCGTGTGTTTTCGTTAGGGCGATCTACGATGCGTGACTCTAGCGCCATCTAGTTTGTAAGTTCTAGTAACTTTATACAAAAACGCGTTCAACATTCCGCCCACCAAGGACAAATTGACACATTTCATTTTGTCCTTTAACAAACTGATTTACTTAATATAACCCGAAACCCATAAAACTAAGTCTAAACCTAATGACTGAGTAGCCCACGTTTACAAATTGATTTGACCGTTAAGTTTAAATTGACCTTAAGCTAAAGTTCAAGAGTTTTTGAAGTCTTTTCGATAATCACCATTTTTCACTGACACTTCACCATAATGCACGATAGTTTTATGTTAGTTAATCTATAGGTAACACACAGAGCTTTGACGTGGGCCTTTTGATTAACATGTTGTTCTTAGTGCGCAGAGATACAACCCTCGTCAAATTATCCGTACCTGGATGTTTAACAACCACACGACCAAGCAGCCATCGCGCTGGTGGAAGATCTGCCTCTTTGATGAGAACGAGGTCTCCAACCTTTGGTTCGTTAGTCTCAGATGACCACTTATAACGATGTACTAACGTAGTTAAATATTCCTGCGACCAACGCCGCCAGAACGTTTGCATCATACGTTGAGTTAGTTGCCATCTACGTAAATTGCCAACATTCGATGATTCAAACCCATAATCAGGAGCGGTAAGTAAAGGTTCACCCACTAGAAAATGTCCAGGGGTCAGCGCATCAAACCCTTCCACTTCGGAATCACATCGTGACAATGGCCGAGAATTCAAACATGCCTCGATCTGCCCCAAAACCGTCGATAATTCCTCATATGTTAATGTAGTATCCCCTATTACTCTCTTGAGATGAAATTTCACCGATTTCACCCCTGCTTCCCATAAACCCCCGAAGTTTGGTGAAAGTGGTGGAATAAAATGCCACGTTGTGTCATTAATCGCCAAAGTTTCAGCTATTTCTTTAGCCATACTTGATTTTTCAGCTGAAAATAAGTTCTGTAGCTCTCTTGAAGCTCCCACAAAATTAGTCCCGTTATCGCTCCAGATATCTGTGCAATGACCTCTGCGAGAAACGAATCTCTTGAAAGCCGCCAAAAACCCTTGAGTGGTCAGATCACTAACCACCTCTATATGCACAGCCTTTGTGGCCATACAGACGAACAGACAGATGTAGCCTTTGTAGGCATGATGCCCGCGACCTTTAGATGTTCTGATATTAATAGGACCTGCATAGTCCACTCCACTGCATTTAAAAGGTCTAACTGGCCTTACTCTGGACTCTGGTAGTTGTCCCATCATTTGAGTAGTGGTAACAGCGTTATAACGAGTGCACTTAACACACTTTCGACAACAAGATTTTACCAATTCTTTGACGCCCAGAACCCAGAACTTCGATCGCAAGTAAGTAAGCATGAGTCTTGAACCACCGTGGAGAGTTTTCGCATGAGCGTCAGCCACCATGAGGTTTGTCAACGTTGATTTTCTTGGGATCAAGATTGGATGTTTCTTATCCTCACTCAATGATGAACTTTCCAGCCGTCCCCCAACTCTTAATATCTGTTTGTCATCTAGGAATGGACTCAACGATTTCAGTGGACCCTTAAGTTTTGAAATTTTCCCCTTTGATCTGTCTTCTATGCATGATATTTCCAGACTGAAATGTTCTTTTTGGCATTCCCTTATACACACTTCTAAAGCTTCCCTTAATTCTTTTGTTGTTAAAAATCCCGTTTGTCTATTCTCTTTTCTTGTTAAAAATCTTTTACAGTATGCAATAACCCTAACCATCTTACCTAAACTAGAAAATCTTTCCCAAAATGTCTCCTCTTTTACTACCAAATGAACTTTAATTTCTTCTAAGCTCGTTTCTTCACTCGGTAATCTTTGATACTTGACTTCATTTTCTTTCAGCAACTCCGGACCAGTAAACCAAAGGACGTTATCTATAAGCTCTGAAGGTTTTAGGCCACGTGAAGCTTGATCCGCTGGATTTTGCTTAGACCTGATATGAGACCACTGTTGAGCATCTAGAGTTGTTAGGATTTCCGATACCCTATTGGCTATGAAGGTTTGCCAGCGACTCGGGTGGCTATTGAGCCATGCCAACACGATTGTGGAATCGGTCCACGCGTGAATATTTTCGCGATCAATTTTCAGCACATCTGCCACTTCAACCAGCAACCTCGTGACCAATACGGCCCCACACAGCTCCAACCTTGGGATCGATACTTGTTTGATGGGTGCTACTTTTGTCTTCGCTGTCACTAAGTTAACATGAACCTGATCGTGCTCATCAATTACCCTTATGTAGACTGCTGCAGCGTACGCTATCTTTGAGGCATCCGAAAACCCGTGTAATTCGACAAGCTTGTTCTTCTCTGATGTTGTGATCCAACGAGGTATGTGCAGCGATGACAAAGTTGGTAAGTCGTTTCGGTACATTAACCACTCTTCCAATATTTTGCTTGGTATCGCTTCATCCCACTTCGTTCCTGAAATCCAAATTTTCTGTATAATTGCTTTTGCCAATATTACGATTGGAGCAACCCATCCCAATGGATCGAACAACCGCGCGATTTCTGATATGATTTTTCTTTTTGTTACAGGTTCCGTCAACTCCGTCAAGGTCACCGTGTACTGAAAGGCGTCGGCCTTTCGATTCCAGGTAAGTCCCAATAGCTTCATTATTTCATCTTCTTTTAACTGTAATCCCTCGTTCACATCCATACTTTCTCCTTTCTCGCGAATCCTTTCCAATACTTCTTCACAATTAGTTGACCATTTCTGTAGTTGAAATCCTGCTTTTGATAATAGACCATTCATTTGATTATAAATTTGCATTGCTGTAACTACGTCTTCACACCCAGTCAGGAGGTCATCCATGTAAAAATCGCTTTTCATTCTTACAGCTGCATCGGGGTAGTTTGCACCTTCGTCTTCTCCTACCTGCTGAAGAACCTTGACTGCCAGATATGGCGCTGAAGCTGTACCGAAAGTTACTCTCAACATCCGATATTCCTCCGCTTTTTTTGTTGATTGATCTTCCTTCCAGAGAATTCGTTGAAAGTCTACATCTTCCTTGGCGATTTTAACCTGTCTGTACATCTTTACAATATCCGCAGCCAAACAGATACGATGCCGTCTCCAGTTCATCAGAAGATGTCGCAGCTCCGGTTGTAAGGTAGGTCCTACCATCAGCTGGTCATTTAAAGAGACTCCATTTTCTCCTTTGCAGGATGCGTCGAAGACAACTCGTACTTTGGTGGTGTCTTTATCATTTCTGATGACTGCAAAGTGAGGTAAATATGATGCTTCGACCTTTCCTGCTTCTTCTTCGGGTATCTTCTCCATATGACCCAACTGTGAGTACTCTTGAATGACTTCTTTGTACTTTGCTTTCAAATCCATGTCCTTACTTAGCTTTGTTAACAGCAGATTTAACCTTTTTGTTGCTATATTCTTTGTGTTTTCTGATTTCAGGTCCAGATCTCCAGCTTTGAACGGTAGCCGAACTACGTACCGACCCTCTTCATCCCTGACAGTGGTGTCTGTGAACAACTTTTCACAATGCTTTTCTTCTTCGGTAAGTATTGGATTGTCATGGTAAGTATTAGGATCCGCTTCTATTTCCCAAAATCGCTTGAGTTGCATATCTTCCACACAAGTATGCATTGCTATAACTTTAACATCATGCTTTTCTCCGCTTGATACTTTTCCCGAGATAATCCACCCTAAGCTAGTATTTTGCGCTAAAAGAGTCCCTTCTGGATTCTTTTTCACACCCTCTTGTACCACTTGACCATATACTGCGGCGCCAAGCAACATGTCGATTTTGTTTGGTACATCGTACTTGGGATCCGCCAATGGAATGTTACCTAGTACCCAATCTGTTGTAAGTACTGCCTTGCTTGGCAGTAATGTAGTGATGGATTTCATCACATACACATTTAGATTAATGCTAATATTTTGATCATGTATAGATTTGATCGTGATATTAACCATCGAGTTTGAAGAAGCATTACTACCTCCTAACCCTGAGATCACTCCCTGTACCGCAGTCCGTTTTAGACCTAAGTACTGAGCGGTTGCTTCCGTAATAAAGGACGCCTGCGATCCTTGATCAAGCAACGCTCGAATGATACGTGAATCTCCGTTTCCCGTTTGTGCTCTAACTAGAGCTGTTGCTAAAAGAACTTGGCCATGAGAGGCCATTCTTTCTGATGCGAAACAAACTACCGGAGCAGCTGTTTCCCCTGATACAACTTCCGTGACTGAACCCTCCCTTATCGTCTGATTTGTTCCCGCATCAGGGTTCAGGTGTAGGTACGTATGATGCCTACGCCGGCACTTGTGACAGGACATAGAACTACGGCATTGACTTGCCCTGTGATTGTTTCCGAGACAATTATAACAAACTTTATTATTCTCTACGAATTCTCGACGGGTTTGTACCTCAGCGCTAACAAATTTTGGGCAATGAACCAACTTATGTGGTTCATTACAATATTTACACTCTAATGTTGTACTAACTTCAGCTGTTACATGAAAAGCTTTTGGCTGTTGGGGTTTGACTCGGTTGGGGTTGGATTCTGACCCAACGAACTCTAAAGCACGAAAACGGTTTGTTAAAAATTCCTCGAATGATCTCCATGAAGGAAGATCCGTAGTGACCGAGCTTTGAAGCTCCCACTGCTTTCGTGATTCATGATCCAACCTCAACGCTGTTATGAATACAATGATAACATCCCACCCTGATACATCTACCCCTAGGCTGGTTAATGCACCCAAACATTCTGAAGTAGTATCTAGTAACTCTCTAATAAAACTAGCAGATTCTGTTTTTGCTGTGGACTGAGAAAGCAATCGTTTAAGAATCGTATTACACAAGTATCGTTTGTTATTATACCTAGCTTCCAAAGTCTCCCAGCAACGCATATAGTTATCTCCGGTTAACGTAATATGCCTTACCAACTGTTCGGCCTCCCCTGTTAGCAAACCTTTAAGATACTGCATTTTCTGAATTGATTCCATTTCGGCATAATGGACCAGAGAGAGAAACAAATCTCGGAATGCGCCCCATTCACTGTACTGCCCAGAAAATTTAGGTATAATGATCTTAGGTAATTTTGCACTACACGAGCGATTATTCGAGCTACCTTGTTCCCTATCCAAAGTTTTATTTTCCTTAATATGTTTCGACAACGCCTCAGATAAATTGCATTGATACTCAATATAAATTTCCTCTGTTTGACTGTAAACATCTCTAGTCATATAAGCCGAGGTTTTTAGTTTTGAGGAGTCACTAGTTTTAATGAGGTCTTTGTGCTGGGTTACAAACTGAGCCCACATCTCTTCGAGAGACTGTAGCCTTAATTCAATGTAGCTTTTAGTTAAGCGCTCTTTTGGAGATTTTTTAAAGTTTTTCCTAGCATTATCTATTCGTGAACTTGTATCTTCTTGCAGAAATATAAGAGATTCCATTGTAAATAATTTACAAGTCCCAACTACCAAGATAAAATTCGCAAAAAATTACAAGTTCCCAAAATTTTTACAAAAATTTTCTAAGTCTCTGAGAAATATTTCAAAATTTTTCTAAGTGTTTGAGATTACATACAAAAGTTAAAAAATCGGGCATAGGTTCCCCGTCGGAACGTTTTTCTTAAAACTATTTTAAGTCTATGTTAGTTTACCAATACAAAAGTTAAAGTTAATTTCGTTATGAGAATAAAGTTCAAATTGCATCTACTTCAAAATTTAAATAAATTGTTCATATCACCAAGTTCCAATGTCCGTCACTTCCTTTCCTTGCTGATGATGATGATGATCCTGGCTGTTGATATTGCAGACTAGCTCCCGCCTGAGCTAGTCACCCACGCTGCCGCTTTGATTCCAACTTCCCACCAGATTGCTCCTCGGTTGATGATGATGATGATGACTACTTCCAGAGTCAATCAATCAATCCTTCAAATCCCAATGTCCGGATGCGAACTCGAAACCTCCAAGATACACCGGTTGACTGACTGTGACTGACAGACAAGACTGACCGTCGGCCGCCGTGAACCGATCCGACTCGTAGGACCAGAAAATGTACACTTCGTACACAGTTCCGGTTCGTCCAGACGAGGTAGGTATTCTTCCAAAAAAACCAGGTAACAATCACATTTAGAGATTTATTATCACCCAGTGCAATACAAGCGTAACAGCAAGCCCCGATACAAAATCTGTCGCCGACTCGGTTAGAGGCCGTGTGTTTTCGTTAGGGCGATCTACGATGCGTGACTCTAGCGCCATCTAGTTTGTAAGTTCTAGTAACTTTATACAAAAACGCGTTCAACAGCTATGCTATATGTACAACCAGTACAAACTTATAACATCCCTCTTATTCCTCGGAGGGTTAAATTTCAAAAGTAAAGATTTATTTTTATTTTGATAATTGAGATACATTCCTACCTACTTACTTATAAGTAATTATATATGTCGGAGTATGGTTGATTTGACTTGTTGAAAGTCAGTCAATTGACCTACTAGTGGCGCCCTCAACTACTCGGGAATACTCGGAGCGCCAGCGCCATTGTTCGGCGCTAGGCGGAGTCTACTTCGGAGTGACGGTGGAGCGAGGAGCAGAGTCTTCGTTCGATCACCGCCCAGTACAGTCGTAGAAACTGCCTCGCGTTCCGTGTAGACCTAAGTTGTTGATTAAGTACCTAGTTCATCAGTGTCGTTATAAGCTCAGTACTGTATTGTTAAAGTTTGGTAAAATAATAAACGTTGTGATTGCGAGTCAATACTGTGTACCCTTATTGAAATCGACACTCACCCACACTGTGCCCACATGATAGTTGCCTACTATGGCTGAAAATAGCAGTAACGAAAGCACCCTATTCCGTTATCAGAAGTGCGATCAGTGTCGGTTCAATTGCACAGTGAAACTAAAAGTGAAAATGATAATTCGCGTGGCTGTTATAATGACTCATAGTGGCGGTATGACGTTATCTCAATAAACGAAGTAAACAAGCACGGTTTATCAGCGTCGAGTCGTGACTTTTGCCGCTACCCTCATTAATTTGAGAAAAATGGCAAACCGAAGGAAATATGAGCGACTGTTTAAAATGAGGTCATACGTAGCTGCCTTATCACGTAGACACGTACCTAGTTGATGGTTGAGCGGAAACGATTTGATTGCCGAACAAATCTTTGTATCGACGAGAAGAGACACAGTGAATAATTAAAATGATGATGTAAATGTGAGACGTCAAAAGTTTTCGTCGTTATCGTAGACAAAGTGTCGTGCCTGTGATGATAATCGGAGACGACACGCGAGTGGATTATCGCAGTAAGAAGAGCGATCCGAATAAAACCTCATCCTGTGTGCTTACATTGTTCGAGTTTTACGAAAATGGAAGAGCATGCTGTAAACTACATCAATGATTGGTTGTGGAAGATGTGAACAGTGCAATACCTACCTACCGACTTCTTACAGCATTTGAAAAGGTCATGTAATCGTTTTGTTTTTCTTGTCTTATTTCGTTTGAAAACAAGAACCAAACGTGCCTGATGTTATTTGTTTCAGTTGTGATCATCTTGTTGTGAGCGGCAGCGCCAGCTAAGCGGACGAGCGGTCCTGTGGACGAGCGATCCTGGGCGACTGGTCCTGTGAATGCTGTGGACCCGTACTCGAGCGGTCCTTGCTCCTGATGACGCGCTGTGGACGAGCGATCGAGCTCGCAGGCGAGCGCACAGTCCCGCCAGCAGGCGATTACGCAGTCTCTCCAGCAGGTCCCGCCAGCAGGCTCCGCAGCAGGCGAGCACCGCGCAGGCTATCACCGGCTCCGCCAGCAGGCGAGCACCGGCTCCGCCAGCAGGCGAGCACCGGCTGCGCCAGCAGGCGAGCACCGGCTGCGCCGCAGGCGAGCACCGGCTCCGCCAGCAGGCGAGCACCGGCTGCGCCCGCAGGCGAGCACCGGCTCCGCCAGCAGGCGAGCACCGGCTGCGCCCGCAGGCGAGCACCGGCTGCGCCGCAGGCGAGCACCGGCTCCGCCAGCAGGCGAGCACCGGCTGCGCCCGCAGGCGAGCACCGGCTGCGCCGCAGGCGAGCACCGGCTGCGCCAGCAGGCGAGCACCGGCTGCGCCAGCAGGCGAGCACCGGCTGCGCCGCAGGCGAGCACCGGCTCCGCCAGCAGGCGAGCACCGGCTGCGCCCGCAGGCGAGCACCGGCTGCGCCGCAGGCGAGCACCGGCTCCGCCCGCAGGCGAGCACCGGCTCCGCCAGCAGGCGAGCACCGGCTGCGCCCGCAGGCGAGCACCGGCTGCGCCGCAGGCGAGCACCGGCTGCGCCCGCAGGCGAGCACCGGCTGCGCCGCAGGCGAGCACCGGCTCCGCCAGCAGGCGAGCACCGGCTGCGCCCGCAGGCGAGCACCGGCTCCGCCAGCAGGCGAGCACCGGCTGCGCCCGCAGGCGAGCACCGGCTCCGCCAGCAGGCGAGCACCGGCTGCGCCCGCAAGCGAGCACCGGCTGCGCCGCAGGCGAGCACCGGCTCCGCCAGCAGGCGAGCACCGGCTGCGCCCGCAGGCGAGCACCGGCTGCGCCCGCAGGCGAGCACCGGCTGCGCCCGCAGGCGAGCACCGGCTGCGCCCGCAGGCGAGCACCGGACGGCATACAGCAGTGGTGGCCCGGGTGCGACGCAATCTGAGCGACGAGTGGACGTCTGCTTTATGTAAACGCCATTGGAGACAATGGGTTTTTAAGGTCAGCTGTATAGTTTTTCTTTTGATTTTAGTACTGAGTAGTCGCTAGTTAAAGAAAATGTAGCATCTGAATTGAGTGACAAGCGATTTAACAATATTGTTTCAATGATTGGTATTGGTCAAACATGAGTATTCAGCACTGAACAAGTCTCATGTTGGGTAACGACCCTTGATTAGTAATCGTTTTAACGTTACACGTTGCGAGTTTTAAATTCAGATGTACCTTTTGACAAATTTAGAGCAAAGCTATGCTAGTAGGTCATGTACCAGTCGTAGAAGTTTTCAGTAGTGATAATCATGAAGTTTTGGTGGCTCAGTGAGAGCGAAGTGTAACGACTTCATCAGCCGTGGTATGAGTCGACCGCTTGGTGATCATACGGGGTGTGAGTCGACCATAGGGTGTTCACACGGGGTATGAGTCGACCTTGGGTGATCATACGCAGCGGTGATGATTGGAGTGGATACGCGATTAGTATTGTGTTAACTGGATTTTGAAATTTTAAAACGTTGGTACATTGGCTCTAGCTGGTTATTGTTGTTGTAGTTAATGTGAAGTTTGGTTTAAATCTTACTTACTAGGTGAGATTAGTACACTTGGTTACACGGTAGAATGATGAGAGTTTTGAGTTTTAAAGTTCTTTATTTTTAAAAATGTGAAGTAAAGTTAAAGTATGCCGGAAAGTCATGTACCTGTCGATGTAGAAATAAATGATGAGTTGGAAACGAATGTTTCGCAGTACTAGTAAACACTCTATCGACCGTAAAATGTGGACATTGTCAGAAGCTATTTCGTAGTCGTAGCCCAATAGAAATCGGTGTCTCTTGATCCGTCAAGTAGTCCGTGGGTGCGCGATGGGCGGTTAGCTCTGGCGGAGGTCGTGGTCTCTGGGACCGTAGTGTGAGTCGACTGTAAGGTGATCACACGGTGTGTTTGTTTGTGTAAATCACAAATGTGTGTGAGTCGACTGATAGGTGATCACACGGGGCGTGTAAGCGCAAAGAAGCAATTACGATTGCTGGTCGGCTAGTATGAGTCGTGGTTATAGTTGCGTGTGAGTCGACTGATAGGTGATCACATGGGGCGTGTAAGCGCAAAGGAGCAATGACTATTGCTGGTCGGCTAGGATATGCCGTGGTGTGGTGATAGTGAATTTACTCGATGGTCTTTGATAATGTAACGCGATAATGATGGTACACGACTAATGGCTCTGTTGATTAATTTGAAGTTGCTTTGTTGAGGTTTAAAGTTTCTTAAATTTTGAAAGAATTCTGTTCGACACAAGAGTCCCTAAGTGTCTACCTGGTCAGGAAGGGCCGAGTTAGAAAGAGATATTGGCCTTGGAATGTTTTGTTGCAGGATAAACACACGAGGACGTGTGTTGGCAGGATGGCCGTGTCGGAGTATGGTTGATTTGACTTGTTGAAAGTCAGTCAATTGACCTACTAGTGGCGCCCTCAACTACTCGGGAATACTCGGAGCGCCAGCGCCATTGTTCGGCGCTAGGCGGAGTCTACTTCGGAGTGACGGTGGAGCGAGGAGCAGAGTCTTCGTTCGATCACCGCCCAGTACAGTCGTAGAAACTGCCTCGCGTTCCGTGTAGACCTAAGTTGTTGATTAAGTACCTAGTTCATCAGTGTCGTTATAAGCTCAGTACTGTATTGTTAAAGTTTGGTAAAATAATAAACGTTGTGATTGCGAGTCAATACTGTGTACCCTTATTGAAATCGACACTCACCCACACTGTGCCCACATGATAGTTGCCTACTATGGCTGAAAATAGCAGTAACGAATGCACCCTATTCCGTTATATAGATAGGTAAGTAGGTAAGTATTTATATAGAATTATGCTCAAGATACGGTGATGATCAACATTAAACTATTTCAGAAACATAAATCACTGACGACGTGGCACGTGTAGAAACAAGATGGCGCGTGGCGCGCTCATTTTGGCGCCAAAATGAAAGTTTGTTGGTAAACAAAGTAAGAAGCATGCTTGTTGTCGACTTTGTTTATCTATTGGCAGCACGTCCCGATTTCGCACAGGTGTACTAATGAAACTACCGGGATAAAATATAGCCTATTAAAGGCTTCCCTATACCTCCTACCTTTCCAGCAGTCCATTCTACTACATTAGCATATAGGCTACTTTTGATCGCTTTATAATTACAATAGGACATATTTTTTTATTTAATTGTCTACCCTCTTTAGCTGTAAATAATCAATTTAACATATAAATAAGTAATTTCGGTCCAGACAGCGTCCCAGACGGGTGACGACCTTCGGTACAAACAAGGGTCCCGAATGAATACATTGACCTCGAGACGATTTCATTCACCCCTTGTATATCCTGGATAAAAACTCAGGGGGCTAAAAATATAAAATGCCATTTCGAGCATATCTGCTAACAATTTATAAATGCAGTAATTTCATGAATTGTTTAGCATTTTCACTAAAATTTGGTAAAATGGATCAATTTGAGTCATTTTACCAAACGCCTGGCTGAGATGCGCAGGTTGCGGGTTCGATCCCCGCTACGGGACAAATGTTTGTGTGTTCTGTAGATATTTGTTCCGTGTCTGGGTGTTTTCTATCTATAAATATGTATGTTTAAAAAAAATATCTAAGTATTATATCAGTCATCTGGTTACCATAACACAAGCATTAAGTTGCTTAGCTTGGGACTAGATGACGCTGTGTGGAATGTCCAAAGGATATTTATTTATTTATTTATTTATTGTTAGCAGAAATGCTGGAAACAGCCTTTTTAGCCCCCCTGGCCTTTACATCTATAGATGACTAGCAGCATGCCCCGGCTTTGCACGTAAATGAAACTACCGGGATAAAATATAGCCTATAACCATCCCGACAGTTTCATTAGCATACCCGTGCAAAGCCGGGACGAGCTGCTAGTCTATACTAATACTAATATTATAAAGAGGTAAAATTTGTTTGTTTGTTTGTTTGACGGAGGTAATCTCCGAAACAACTGGACCGATTTCAAAAATTCTTTCACGGGTGTGTAGAATGGACTGTCCGGAAGGTTATAGGCTTTATTTTATCCCGGTAGCTTCATTAGTACACACGTGCAAAGCCGGGACGTGCTACTAGTTTTCGTAAAATAAGTTAAGCATTAATTAAATAAGCTGGCTATGGTTTAGTATATTTTAACATCCAATTTAAAAATAAAAAGTTTATTGTCAAAATACAAAAATCGCAATCACGCAAAGCTCACGTCTTAAATCGGTCATTGAACCCGGGGTCAACGACAGCTGATTTGCGTTCGGCCATAGAAGAACGGAATTTTCGACCAAGTATTTAAAACATTTCAAATACTTTATTAATTGTAATGAAAGTACAGGTAAGTAGTATTAAAAAAGTAGCTAAATTCAAAAATTTATTAAATCGTAGAAAGAGTAGCGAATTTGCACCTTGGTGGCCACACTGACTACCAATCGAAGGAATAGGTCGTTAATCTATCTATAAGTACTAGAATATCACACTAATATTTATTTTTTCTAATATCACACTAATATTATAGAGGTGGCTAATAATGTTAGTTTTATGTCAGTGTCAAAATCATTTATAAAATGTTGCAAGATTAAAATTAGGTGCATTGGTTACAAAGATAAACTTTGCACAACAAAATTAACTTTTATTATTGAGATAGGGCAAAGTAAATATTGCACAATCATAATAATGATTACGAAATCTATGACTCATTTATCTATCCCACTAATCTATACTTCTATACTAATATCTATACTAATATTATAAAGAGGTAAAATTGTAATAAGGTTTGTTTGTTTGACGGAGATAATCTCCGAAACAACTGGACCGATTTCAAAAATTCTTTTACGGGTGTGTAGAATGGACTGTCCGGGAGGTTATAGGCTATATTTCATACCGGTAGCTCCATTAGTACACCCGTGCGAAGCCGGGGCGTGCTACTAGTCTTAAGTATTTTTAGTTTTATTCGTCCAAGTTAGGTCCTTATTAGAATCCTTCACGACCTAGATATCTAGATCGGTTCGATCGACCTACATTATAAAGCCTTGTAACTCACAGACCAGTTTAGTCTTCTATCTGATGCAAGTTATTGTAATTATTAGTTCTTGGTTCACCACAAGATGGCGTTGCTTCCTACGACGATGACGGGTCAAACGAAATCAAGCCGTCAACTGTCAATATGACAGATTTGACAGTAAGTAAATATGGGTTTGCTGTCAAATCTGATAGTTCTTTTGCAATTTCTTTTCCTGTCATAAGTAGGTATTTGAAGTTCTATTTGTAATAGCTGCGACCAATTTAGTTTCACAATAAATTTTGTGCTCAACGTTACAAAGAGATACCTACATAATTAAGAAACTACCAATAGGTGCATATTATTCAAATACATATAACTTAAGCATGATAAAATCAGACAAAATATTAGATAAACATTGTCATAAAAATACAAAAAAGAAAACAAATATCGGCGTTCCGATTTTAAAATGACCGCGAAATTCGGCATTGACATTGATTTGAAACATTGCCTCTCTTTTCCTCGTACTGTGATAAAGAAGATAGAGAAGTCGCGGTGTTATTGCTAACAAGATATAGGTCATTCACCTTGGTATTGTAAACGATAAAGGTGGCAAAATATTTGTTTTTTTATAAACAGACTTAAAAGTAAGAGAGCAATTTCCTGCACTCGAGGTATCCACACTCTGTTCATTCATTGCTAAGATCCTCGAAAAATCATTAAAAATTTTAAATGGGACATTATAAACACTTGATACGAAATAATTACCATGGTTTGTGGATTTTTGAGTTTCAAACCATGGTATATCTCGTATCAAGTGTTTATAATGTTCAAAACCATGATAGTTTAAAAAGTTTTAAATGGGACCCTTGGAATATGTACCTACTATAGCTATAGATAATACTTTTTTCCAACAAGGTACTTAGCACCTATTACATAAAAAAAAGCATAGAGTAGAACATCAAAACCTCTTTTAGAAGTATTTCTCAGCAAGTTTGTAGAATAGCTATATGTAACTAATGTAAATAGGTACTTAAATATTCTATAGATAGGTATAGTCGACAAAGAAATTGGTTTACCACTTTTGATGACATCTCCCAGTAACATAATTATTCGCTAAGGATTACTGAATGACAGATTCTGACGTAGCAGGTCAATCTGTCAAGCGAAAATAGCCCTTGATGTTTTGTACGTGCAAATGATATTCAGCCTTAGAGTGGTAAACCTATTTCTTTGTCGACTATACATTGCGTTGTGTTTGAGGTTGAGGAGTGAGGTTAAATCGTAAACAATGAGAAAAGACTCGACCTTCCAACAACATTTCAATCTCGGACGTATGATCGTTAAGATTTGAATCATTCTTATAATCACATACTGAAGTACCTACTTTTATTTAAAACTAGCTGCTCCCCGCGGTTTCACCCGCGTAAGTCCCGTTCCCGCGGGAATATCGGGATAAAAAGTAGCCTATGTTACTCGTGGATAATGTAGCTTTCGAATGGTGAAAGAATTTTTAAAATCGGTCCAGTAGTTTTTGAGCCTATTCATTACAACCAAACAAACAAACAAACAAACAAAGTTTTCCTCTTTATAATATTAGTGTAGAAAATTCAAAATGTTAAAACATTTTATAGAATACTGACTTCAATTTCGTAAGAGAGGACTTTTCTGCACTTTCGAGGTGCGTCGTTCTTGACTTCGAAAATCCTCAAAGAAATCCTCAAAATAGGACCATCTAGAGGTTTAGGTAGGTATTTTTAAACAATTTTTTTTTAATAATCAAAATCACGATTGACGGAATAATCGGTAGAAACATAAAGAAAATAAACCAAAAATGGAACATAGTAAACCTTTTTTAGTCGACTAAAAAGCGAAGGCAAGTAAACTTTACTTCAGAAATAAATTTACTTTTAAATTTTAAGCCATAGACATATTCAAATGACGCAAATCGCCGTAAGTATATTTATTTACTTTGACTGAAGTCCACATAACAGGAACAGTCAGTTTCAAAAATACCTACCTACTTATTTAACAACATTAGGATCAAATTGTCAAAAAAAATAAATATATTACCAGTCTCAGAAACGTCTAATTTTATTTTTGCTCACTGTGGTAAGGTAAGATGTGTAATTTTTGTATTGAAGTAATGTCATATATCTACCAACAGTTATCAAAACCAAAGATGGATAAGATTATTGACAAGTTAAACAGTCAGTTTCCTTTTACTAAGTAGGTAGGGCTATTGTTCACTCTCACACTCATTCATTCAAGTAAAAAAATCTCTCTTCTTAAAGTCACTTGTATCAGATTCATTCATTCACGAAAAAGAAAGACCTTGGTCTTCCACTTGTTTCTTTAATTAATTCGTTCATTCATTCATCATCTTCAAAGTAGTTTTTGTAGTCATTCTTTCAATTCTTTAAGGCCCGTATTCAATGATTATACTCAAGCGTAAATCTTGTCTCAAGCGGTGATTCGTAACTCAGTTTTCATAGAGAACTGTCAAAAATGGATGCATAAACGTAGTCTCAAGTTTGAATGAAGTCTCTGAATACGAGCCCAAAACGTCAATATTTTTGCCTCGATCTAAATCTAACTCTGAGTATACCTACTAGGTGTCATTCGTATCGAATGCTAATCAAACTTTACAATTCTAATGAGGTCGCCACGAAAAACATGAATGTTTTCAACTTAAATTTTGCACCTGAAAAACTATTTCTATATTAGTAGATAATGTTTCAGAATAAAACAAAATAACCTAACTGCTGAAATTGCAATAAATAAAAAAATGCACAGCGGAACAAAAAACGTCCCCCTAATTTGAAGTTGTTTCAACAAAAACATTTTTTTTTAATCTCAACAATGTCCCATTTATTTTGTTCCGTAAGCAGAGGCAAAGATTACCTCCTGACGATGTATAAATCTACTAAAGATATAGTCCAACCAAATTTTATTAACCTAATGAAATCATGCTAATCGCGACACGTCAAAAGAACGCTGAGGGGAAAAGCTAAAAAAAGTAGGCGATTTAAAGGAATCTTAGGTTAGATTGGTGCCGTGGTGACGCGGCGCACTTCACACCATTGATTTAGCGCGTGCTATTGGTTCGTGAGCGAGTGACCCATCAAACACACCCGCTTCCCTTCCTCTCATCGTTCTTTTTACGTGGCACGACTTATACTAACCTCTTGTGTAAGCTCGTCTCCTGTATGATGCCCCTCATCAGACTCCACCACCTCAGTCTTGACATCTGACATCTCTTTCACAGAAGAAACGTCCATATCACTGACACCGCTCGAACTCGCCGTAAAACTAGTGCTCGCTCTTTCCCTCTTCACGTCCAGCACAAACTCTTCACTCAGCATCGGTACAGTCTCGTAAGCCTCCGCGTCCAACGGCGTGTTCTCTAAAAGGTATTGCTCTAGGTTATCTTGCTGCTGTTTCACGTCCAAATACTCAAACTCGTTCTTCATTTGTTTGACATCATCAAATAGCTCTTCGTAGTCTTGAAGATCGGCCATGTTCTGATGCAAGACAGAGTCGGGTTCCCCCAAATCATTCTTCTCGCTCTTGACTGTGAAGTAAGATACGTAGTCCATAGCATTGTCGCTGTACAAGTCATCCGTTTCTCGTTCCTTCTTTATGCTGATCATGAGGTCGGACTCCTCGTCCGGTTCCTTCTTGATCTGCATCCCGTCAGCCGGCAGTAAGAACTCGTTCACGTCGAATGTTCTGGAAGCTATCTCCTGGAACACGTCCGTCTCCGAATGGTTTGAGAAAAAGTCCGCTGAGAGGGTGATAACAGCGTCCGGTGTCGCTTCTTCCTGTGAGCCCTGCGACTGTTCATCGTCGTCTGTGATCTTCACCTCTTGCGCGACGTTGTCGTCCGCTGACACCCCGTCCTGGGACTCATCGGGCTCCGACGCGGAGGCCAGCCCCGGCGCGACTGAGTCCGTAGCCACGTTGTTCACTAAATATGTATAAATCGGTCGATTATTCAGCATCCGGTCATTGTATTCCAACGAGTCGCCGTAGCGGCCGAGGGAGTGCAGCTCCTCGAACACCTGCCTGTGGTAGTTCTCCAGCACGTGGTCGAGAGACTTGGGGTGGACGAATCGGGGCCGGATCAGCGTCTGCGCCTCCTGCTCGAACGACCAATCGGAGCCGTTCGATATGTGCAGCCCGGCCAATAGCTGCGTCTCCCTCTCAAGGTAGTCGCTCGGATCAGATTTCAGTAGACTTAGGACTAAGGCAAGGCGGAGGAGTTCGTCTCCATAGAGTTTCTTCAGCGCGATCATCTTAACACCGGCTTCTTTACTCGTAAAACTAAATATTGAGCACTAAAATACTGTGAGATCAATTTGCGTTAGCACTTATCAACTATAAAGTTCTTGGGCGTTGTACGTCTTCTTTTATCCTCCTCTTGCGTTTATCAGGAGACATGGTGTCCCCCCTTCACTGTGGACTCTGCTCGCGACGCATCATCTTTACTAGACACATCTTGCCGCTCATTTTCCACTGTGTCAGTAGTTTAATTTCACTTTACTTGGTTTAGCGCCAAGTCGTTCGCAGCACCGAAGGTATATGTCTATTCTGTAATTCGGAAAGTTTACTGCAGCAGTCTTTTTATATTTGAATTCAATGGATCATTTAAATAGTACATCGATTCATTAATTTACATGGGTGTTAACCTCTGACTCGTATGTAACCATTATCGATTTCAAACGTAATTGCTTTGTGATACAACTCAAAGTGGAATGTTAAGAAGCACGCGTACACAGCGTACGTAAATAAATATAATTTTAGGTCATAAACCATTTTAATTTATAAATTAAAATGCGCAAACAATTTGTGGAGAGTCAACGACTTGCAATTGTTTTATTTCTTTTGTTATTTTTTATAAATGAAAAACTTTGGCCAGTTTGAAAAAAAAAATATTTGTTCTGATTTCAAATGCAATAATGTCCGATGACCGCCAGATTGAAGCAACGAAACTATGTAGGTACTTCTAGGTCATGTCCAAGGTGGTACAAGCGCTCTCTATTATTACTTCGGACGTTACTTTTTATGGCATCACAGATGTTGTACATTCTGCCAGCATTGACCCACCAAAGACATTGACATGTTTTTTATGGCTACACGTAGCGTGTGCATACTACCCGTGTCGAGTATCAAAACAAAGTATTACAAGAGCTCTAAATCAATATCTATGTTGGTTTAGACAGGTAAACGCTCAGAAATTTTAATGACCCACGTGTAATACAAAGTCAGTATGGTAATACGCAAATTTATTTACTGACGTAAGCAATCGGGGAAAGCTAAAAATAATGACTTTGTTTCTCTTTATTGGTGTTTTTCGATTCGGAAAATTCTACTAAATACGGTATGAGGTCATTGTTTATTTACATGTTGATAATGTAAGATGGTTATTGCGTTTCTGTTTTGTAGTTGCGTTTCTTTGTTAGCAATGTGAATCCTTGTACAGTTACGTTCAATACTTCAAGCTTGAGTATGAGCACTGTACCTATAGCGTGACTAACTCAGTTATTTCGTGTTCATCTTACTGTGACGAGATGGAAAGTGTTCGTAATTTCACCGGCAATTTCGCCCTTCAAATCAGAACAATGCACTAATAACAATACACTATTATATCCGTCATAATCATTAGATAATTTAAAAAAAGAACAATAGAAAAAAAAATACACTATGATCGAATAGAATTCAAACAAAAACGACTCCGTGTTCCAAATTCAAGTTCCACAGTTCGAATAACTTCAGTTCCAAATTCAAACACGAGTTTTATTCGCGATTTTTAAAACAAAGTCCTTTGTTTACGAGAGCGCGCGCGCTCGCACGAAACCCGCGAGCGACTGAGTCGTTCATTGACCAGCTGATCGTTTCGTACAAGTCTGATGGTTGCTAGCTGTTTTAGGATAACCTTGGTGTATGATAAATATCGTGAGTTCATTACCAACGATAGCTTTAAGATTAGATTATTGCATTCATTTTTTATTTTGTCAGGGTGACAAAGGTCGTGTTTTTTTATATAGCCATTTTCTATTATCTATGATTTTGATTACTGTCACATCTGATATTTACTTTATATGCTACTTCCCATAACTATGTATTTTAGTGCAAAAAAGTTTGTGTCACGCAAAACTACTGAATGGAATTGACTGAAACTTAAAACGTTAATAGTTTATGGCTGGAGTGGAGACAACTTCTGGTTTTCCAGGTGTCAGTCTACTTTTTATCCGAATAAACCACGGAAGCTGTTGTTATATAGCAAGAAAGAGTAAAAGCCACATTTCTCAATTTCACTTGACGCGGATTTGTTTAGAGTTTCTTCAAAAACAACAATTTATCTTGTTTCTGACTGAACGTCTCATGACTAACGAAGTTATTCCGAGCCGAGGCGATTTAATGCAAAAAGCAGACGATAGAAGTTCCTAATAATGTGGACGGGTAGAGTCAATCTTTATAGTTTAACTGCAATTCACATCGCAAAGCTGTCAAAAATGCACACTGACATAAGTGACAGATCTTTGACAATATAGTTTGCGTTTCTTTGTCGCTAAAAAACTGTAAAAGTTGCGAAAAATACAGTCGCAGTAACCACTACAAAGAAGTAAAGTGAAGTGAAGTGAAGTCTGAAGTGAAATTCATTATCAGGATATATATTCTACTAATAAAAACTTAGATTTCTTCTTTTTTTAATTTTACTAATGTAATGACTAATGATGACTAACAATGTTTTAGCTAAGAATCTGTCTTCGTATCATCATTCATCATCATTTCCCTGCCCTTATCCCACACTAGGTGGGGTCGGCCCAACAAGAATCTGTCTTCGTATGTTAATAAAAAAAACTTTTATTTCAACGAAATGATACAAACTATACAAAGTGATGTAGAGAAACTCTTTTAAATTAATAATGGCCCCAAAACCAACTGCGTAGTCGGTAAAAGAAAAAACAACTTATAATCACACAGAGCCTTACCTAACTTGGTGCGGGCATTCTGACTCACGGCCTCTTCGACCTCATGTTCAAAATAACTATAAACATTGTGTGCATATGACACTGACAACTACCTTATTGAACATTGAATTGATACCATTAGCCATGCATTTAAAAAAAATATTTTGTCTATGAAAATATGGATGATGGCCGCCGATATTTGTGACAGTAAATTGAAAAAATATGGACAGTTTTATTTTACACAGCGTCCTATTGCACCAACTAAAATAAAGGAATAAACTTGACTAAGCGCTTGTCTTGTGTCACCCACCATCAAGAAAAAAAAAGTTAAAGAGAAAAGTACACAGCAAAATTTTTTGGGAGTTGGAGAATGTAGTCATTTTGAAGAAATAGTTAAGTACCTACCTACTGGTTAAATAATTTTGCTTGCTGAATGACGTTACCTATGTAAGTACCTACCTAACTAATCTATCTGTGTTGAAAGTTAGTTCAACCCTTATGTTTAGATATTTTAGAAATTAGAAAGTGTGGCAATGTGAATTACTGGTGAAAGCGATAACACAATCAGTCTGCGCCGAAAAGAGGCAGTTTTGCGCGCCATTTTGGGCACTTTGTAACTGTCAATGTCAACCGTTATGCCAGATTCGTGTGTAGATAATGCTGCTGCTTATCAAATCAAAATAACTAAGTATTTTTATCATACAAACTAATACGATAAAACTATTATGATTTTATGATAACAAAAATGGCCTCATATCAGCTTTGTGCTAGGCAGGCAGACTTTTAGCTCTGCATAAACAAAATCCGTCGCCATCACGAAACCGTCAAATATGACAGTAGTTGTCAGATGTGACAGTCATTTCAGGCGGTAAACCTCGATTTCGCGACAAGTTATGCAATAGTCCTGTCTTTGGTGTAACAAGTAAGCACATAGTGGTGGCTCATGGGGGCTCAACATAGTGTCCCATAAGTAGGTATCAATATTTTAAAGATTTTCATACATATTTTCAAGAATGATATATTTTTAAACAATGTTATTAAGGGTTTACATTTATTTCCTATGACTAACGGTTTAGAAAAAAATCTTAGAATTTTTTTGCACAAAAATGAAGAAATAGACTGTTCCGAAAACAGTTTTATTTCTTGAAATAGGTAAATAATAAAAAAGTTTTGTTTCATAGAATTCTATTAGTTATCTTCACAGGAAAATCCACTACATATTAATCCGTAATTCCTTTGTAACGCGAAACATCGCGAGGTCAGGTTATATTGGTCGCTGGCTGGCACACCGCCAGTTCTGGGGAAATGCACTTTATGTCATCTCAATGATAAAGAAAACGAGAGTACGTGTATATTGGACTAGCTACGCCCTGCGGTTTCACCCGCGTAAGTCCCGTTCCGGATTATCGATAAAAAGTAGCCTATAGATATCACTTTCCACCCTTCAACTATCACCACTTTAAAAACCACGTCAATTCGTCGCTCCGTGTTGCCGTGAAAGATGGACAAACAAACACACACTTTCTTTTACAATATTAGGTTGTATGGATTTGGATTTTATGGCGTTTTCGTTTTTATGCATCGAGGCCAGGCGGGTTGGACGATTTCGGTGAATTTTGAGATATGACATTGACATTTGATTGAACGATGAAAGTACTGCAGCTGTAGATGAATTTTTTTTCACCCGTGAAATTCTAAGTACCTATGACTAAAGCTGTGTTATAAAAACAACAAGGTGGGGAGGATTGGAGCGAAATTATGTACTCAAAATCAAAACGTCGTCATTGTGATTGTGGTGACGCATAGTTTACGTTACTCACCAGCACATTACGAGCTTTAATACTTCCTATAATTATTTAAATTCTGTTCCTAGTTCAAATTATTCTAGAATAAAGAGAAAATTTTTAAATCTTATAAAACCGTCCTAACCAGTGGCAGCTAATGGCGGACAACCGAAGAGATTAGAAAACTCGAGGGGAGGCCTTCGCCCAGCAGTGGGACACTCCAGGCTAGGAACAACAACAACGACAACAAAACCGACCTAAATATTATTGATAGAAATGCACTCTAAGTATAGTCGACAAAGAAAAGTCTTTCTTTCTTTCTTTCTAAAATCACTCCTGAATTATTTTTAATGTTCTTGGCTTTCATTTCAAACGAGTCGGAATGCATCAAAAATATACATTTTTTCTATGCAAGTGACTTTGAGGGCAAGGGCGTATGACCGCACAAAGAAAACATCAAATTATTTAAATACATACTCAAGAGAAATATTTTTTAATGTCTTTGTTGATGGACATCTTAACCTAAATTAGGCATTTCTGTGACATTCTGTAGTAATACAATTTAAACTTTCGCGATCATTAGACATAATTTATATGAATATTACGGGACTTTATCACGTATTTACCTTATTATTTTATATTTCCCGACGTTTCGAGTGCGTTGCAGCGCTCGTGGTCACGGCACTCTTGATTCTGAAGGCGAATTGAGGGTAGACGTGGATTCTACTGAATTTTGAAAATGGAACGCTTAATTTGACTAGCGCCGTCTTCGCAAAGGGTTCGTTTCATGGTTTCTACAATGAAAGAAAGAAAGAAAGATAATGTATGAAAATATTCTTTGAAATGATGTAGATAATAACTTTTTAAGGAGTTGTTTTGGAACAGGCAATAGAGTCACCTAGTTTTTAAGACTGTACGTTTTTGAGCGATCCTTGAGGTCCTACGAAATAAACATATTTTTCTTTCTTTCTTTGTTCAAATAAATGTGGTTTCCCCTAGATCTACTTTCGAATTTACAAAATTAGAAATCACTTCGAAATAAAGTACGAAATAGCAGTTTATTTATATGGTATTTCTACCATAGAAACAAGCGAAGATATGAAAAAAAATCTTAAATTCAAATTTCGAACACAGAAGGAAAAACATTTGAATAGCGAACACCGGACTTAGAACTGGCCGAAGATAACCTTGAACTCTTTGACGGTCATCGACGAAAAAACATCGCGGTGACGTAAAAACCGGCGGGAAATAAGACGTATCAAAATAATTACAGAGTTCTAGTACATACAATTGAATAACGATCCAAGTACAAAATGATTGACGTAAACGTAACCTATGCTATGTCGCGTTAAAATAGATAGTCCAGCAAATAACCATGTCTTAACGCGGCACGTCTCGGCGTTCTTAGTTTGAAAAATTCTATGGATTTCAAAAAACAAAAGCTAGATAGATAACGTGCAATCTCTTACCGCGTTATGTTTTAAATGTGCTCAAGAATCGATCTCTACTAATTGTCTAAATTGTATCAACTTTTATCGAAACCAAACATAACATTGTATGTATCGAAATCTAAGGCCCGTCAGAGACTATACTCAAGCGTAAATCGTGTCTCAAGCGGTGATTCATAACTCAGTTTTCATAGAGAACTGTTAAAAACCGATGCTTAAACGTAGACTTAAGTTTGAGTGAAGTCTCTGAATACGAGCCTTAGTTTCGATACAACTTGATACAAGTTGTATTAAAAAGACGTGTGTCACTCGGGGACTGCCGCGGTAAAGCTATTGCATGCCACCTAGAGGCGAGTTGCTGAACTAAAGTGACAATTAGGTGATTTCGTTACGGAATTTCTGGATTCGGTCTCCACGCTCAAGGCCCGCGATAGACGCTATGCAATAGCTTAATAACCCTGGCTGGTACCTACCAAAGACAATAAGTAAGTAGTCAAAAGTCAAAAAGTCAAAAAAGTCAAAAGTCAAAATATTTACAAATACAAAATACAAATACAAATACAAATTTTATTTATTACCAAAACAGGTTTGTACAGAGATTTGCTGGTGGTCCCCGCACGAGGCAAGCCTGTATCGCGGGAGGCCGGTTTACAAATTAACGATTACTTAAACAGTGAAATGGCAAAATACATTACTATGAATTAACAGAAGAAATACCTACTACAAACATTTTAAAACAAGCAAAAATTTTAAAATAATAAAAGCTACTCAAAGAAGGAAACCTAATTTTTACTTAAATCTGAGAGTGGATTCAGTCACTTAAAATAACCTTTAATAAAACCAGTTATTGTGCGAGTTTTTGTTGTAGTTATGTGAGACAAGTGAAGGATGTAAGTGAGATGAGGAGGAGTCTTGTTCAAGTGGGTGTGTGTCTGTGTCATTGTGTTTAGAGATTAAGTTTGAGAGCGGGTGTGATGAAGCATGGCAGAGTAGGCTTGGAAAGGGGCAAAGATACAAGGAACCAACGTAGGACGTCGTGGGAGAGAAGGAGGGATGGGAGAGGGGGACAGGGCTGTGGCATTATGTTAACATTAGTTTTGAATGACAAGTAGTGTCTCAGTAGCATCATAGTCAAGTGTCAGCAGCCACTGCCTGATTTTTTCCTTAAAGCCATTTAGAGAACTTGATAAGTTGCAGTTTTTTAGCGCAAGACGATAAATGAAAGGGAACGAAAAGAATCTAAATCGTTTAGCAAAACTCGTTTTCATTTTTGGCACACTGACTTTAATTCGACGGCTGTTGACAGGGGGTAGCAGGGAAAAGGATCTATGATAAAAAGAGACAACACGATAGATGTACAGTTGCCGAGCAGATAAGGTTTGGGTTTCAGAGTGAAGAACAGCGGTCGGGTACCTAAAAGGCTTACGAAACATGACCTTGAGAACAGATCGCTGAGCTCTTTCGAGAGTGATCATAAAAGTTTTGGCAGCTCCACCCCATGCCGTGTTGCAGTAAGTATTTTAGTAATTTTATTCAATAAGATCATAAAAAAGACCACTTTGACATGTCACGTTCTTAAAACTAGGGGATTCTATTGCCTGTTCCAACGCGATTCCCTACACCGTAATTGTTGAACTACCCTACATTCACGGTATTGGACGAATCTACGACGAATTTATCTACGGGCATAGAAACTGCTTAGTTTCCTTTTCCTTCTTAAAACTATAAGGCTGATGCCAAACCGGATATAGCAACATCCTGCTTACTGTAATCATTTTATTTTGTTTAATCTACACTAATATTATAAAGAGGTAAAATTTGTTTGACGGAGGTAATCTCCGAAACTAATCAACCGATTTCAAAAATTCGTTTACGGATGTGTAGAATGAACTGTCCGGTTATAGGCTATATTTTATCCCGGTAGCTCCATTGGTACACCCGTGCGAAGCCCGGACGTGCTACTAGTCTACACTAATATTATAAAGAGGAAAACTTTGTTTGTTTGTTTGTTTGGTTGTAATGAATAGGCTCAAAAACTACTGGACCGATTTTAAAAATTCTTTCACCATTCGAAAGCTACATTATCCACGAGTGACAGGCTACTTTTTATCCCGATATTCCCGCGGGAACGGGACTTACGCGGGTGAAACCGCGGGGAGCAGCTAGTATTTTATAAATAGCATACAACTAATAAATTATTCTCATCATACACACAACAGATGTTTGTCAGTATTTCTACTTCCCTTACAAATAATGCCTTTGCATCTTTACTAGATGACTAGTAGCACGTCCCGGCTTCGCACGGGTGTACTTATGGAGCTACCGGGATAAAATATAGCCTATAACCGCCCGGACAGTCCATTCTACACACCCGTGAAAGAATTTTTGAAATCGTTCCAGTAGTTTCGGAGATTACCTCCGTCAAACAAACAATCAAACAAATTTTACCTCTTTATGATATTAGTGTAGATGTAGAAGTGTAGATTTATACAGCGTCAGGAGGCAATCTTTGCCTACACTTAACGGGACACTGTAGTGCCTGGGACATTGTTGAGATGGAATAGGCTTGTTTTACGTCAGCACTTTAGCTTACGTCAAAAGCAGTTCTTTATAGGACCTGAACTGAATCGCTTTTAACGGTCTTAGTAAGCCGCATGAATTGTCAACAAACCAGTAAAATTACTTCTTAACAGGTTATGGTCCCAAATGGCTGAACAATAATGCAAGCAGGCGATTGGGACTGCGGTCCCTTTTTCTTGCTGTTCCAAACGTCCTCATTAATAGCACACAGACTACTTTTATTCAGGTGTTGAGCGAAGCGCCGCGAGTCAGCTAATACTTAATAATTTAAGTTGATAAATCCGAATGCATTTCTCAAAATAACCGACCTCCATACCTTCCTGATCTCGTAAACTGCTCTAAATCTGTCGAGCCGTATCATATCTTTGCATTACTGGAGATTAAACTGATTTAAATTGCAGTAACATTACTCGTACGTACGTATTATACAGGTGGAGCAAAATTTTGAAACTTGGCCCTCTAAGACTCGACCATTTTTGCTTCTGATTAAAACTACCCCGCAACGACGAAAAAAGGTTAAAAGTACCTAAATTTTGAAATGTTATTTCCAGTGTTATGCTAAATTCGTCTTCACTGATTATTTTGACAACAGTAGACCTATTGAAATTTTTTTACGATATTGAATTTAGGTTTATCTATGTACTATATTCCCTAGGCAACAGTTGATCTTAAGATATCTAGGTCTCACTATATCAGTCCTGACCTTCCATCTACGTCAACACCATAACAGGCCAAGCAACTGTCCTTAGTACAAGGCAGACCACTTCGACATTATACACCGAACCATACGACTATACCAGTAATGTACTGAATGAGTACTTATTATGTCATGAAGATTGAGTGGAAGCCATTTTTAACTTACGAAAGAAGTCAATAACTAAGAAAGTTATGAGTGTGGATGGACATACAAGTAGAGGAAGGCCGAGGAAGAAGTGGATGGATTGTGTGAAAGAGGACATGAGTGTGAGAGGAGTGAATACGGAGTTGACGAATGATAGAGATGAATGGAAGAAGAAAACATGTTGTGCCGACCCCACCTAGTGTGGGATAAGGGCAGGGGAATGATGAAAGAAGGTTGCTAAATAAGTTTGAAGTGTATGGAAATGGATAGCCGATTTTCTATACTAATATTATGAAAAAGGTAATGTAACCAAAATTATCTCTCTAAAGCATTTCGCATTTTTAATTATAGTTTATTTAAAGCCAAATTGCAGTCAAATATCACAGAACAAAGGAAAAATTTATTTAAATTTTCTACCAATGGAATGACATAACCCAATTGGCAATAACAACTATAACACCACAACAAAAGATTCAATTTTAATTGGGACGTCACCTTGTGCAAGTCCTTGCATAAATTAAATGATACAGAAATAACGCGGGAAAATTTCTGGAAAGGAAATAAAGCGACCTTCAAAAGAAGGTGAGATATTTTTGCACGGCAACACTGGCGGTAAATCAGAACTGCTTGAACCATAAAGGTTTTAGTTGATGATAGAGTTTGACCTCCTTGGACGATGAAAACTGTAGACTTGTTACGTTGCAATGCAAAATTTTCCATTGGAAGGGCTATGATTCTTATTCTAGAATTGTATTTGTACCGTAAGTAGTTTTATATTTCTGAAAAGCTGTTTCCAGTCCACATTTTGTTCACCTTTACAAATGTTATTTCTATACATGAAAACCTATAATTGGCTTTTTGTGTCTTATTAAGTTTACTTATTTGTTATTTATGCTGTTGGTTTTCCAATAAATCTACAAATCTAACTCTATAAAAGCTATATTTGAATTTTTCGCTCATTCATTTTGTTTGTATTGTGTAACTGTCCTCTGTCTTTAGGCGGCCTAAAAACTCCGTCCCTAGAAACATATTTATTTTTTGTTTCCAAGTCGCGATAGTTTAAAATTTAAACTATCGCGACTTGGAAACAAAAAATTAAACTTTAAATAGTATTTTTCCGTCACTAGAGTTGGCCACTTACTTATACGAACGAACGATTGAACTACCAACCTTCGCTAGAGAGGCACCATGAGAAGCCTTTTTATCCAACTAGATAGTCAACAGGCAAACTACCATATCCAAGCTTTTAGCAAAACTGCGCAGTTATGAGCAGGTAGGTACCTCGAAGTCACGTGACCTCGTACCGGTCATAAACCCTGACACCTCCACAAGTCATAAGTAATGTCAATGATCTGATTGGAGTGTGGGCGGGGTTTTATTGAAGGGCTACGTCTTATGAAGTTGCCAGTAATCAAAATAAATAAATATCCATGGATATTGCACACAGCGTCATCTAGTCCCAAGCTTAGCAACTTAACGCTTGTGTTATGGTAACCAGATGACTGATATACAATGGTTAACCATGAATTAGCTAGTTTTATAGATTACCAGCGTTCGAGAAACCCTTTGTGAATATAGTAGACTAGTAGCACGTCCCGGCTTCGCACGGGTGTACTAATGAAGCTACCGTGAGCTACATAGCCTATAACCACCCGGACAGTCCATTCTACACAACCGTGAAAGAATATTTGAAATCGGTTGAGTAGTTTCGGTGATTACCTCCGTCAAACAAACAAACAAACAAGTTTTACCTCTTTATAATATTAGTACAGAAGTATAGATAGTATAGAAGTAAAGATATCAATCTTTAAGATCAACAAAACTGTCACAATGCATCTCTTTGTTGACCGCCCTTTGTTCGAAATTGCCTCATTAGCAAAATTTGGCCATGTCGCAATTTTTATAACGAAACATAAAAATATGCACACATTCGCGGCGACATCATTTTTACGGCGGCCATTTTTAATGTTATTATTTTCGGATGCAGCTGTTTTTGAACGAAATAAGCGTAAAAGGAGGTTTGAACGAATTCGTGTCGAGTAAATAATAAAGACATTGGTAAGGTATCTTTCTCCTTGAGAAGGGCTTGCCCTCTTGACTTCCACAAAATAGGTTTCTACCTACAACTGGTTCATTTGCCCTAATTTCATTGTCTATATTCGTAACAACTCTTTGAAGTTTTCTTATTTTGGTGGAAGTTTGACGTTTCCGTTTTATTTATTTTTGGTGGAAGTTTTTCATAGTTTTAGAGCCTGTGCCTCATTTTTTAAACGCACATGAACTGCGCGTAAATTACTTACTAAGAAAGAAAAAGAAAATCTGTAGGACCTCAAGGGTCACTTAAAAATGTACACAGTCTTATTTATAAGCTAGGTGACTGTATCTCTATTGCCTGTTCCAACGCTACTCGCTACACCAGGGAAAGAATCAGGCAAGAACCTGGTGGTGTGGCCGTATACAAACACGTGGCGTAGGCGTACTAAATGCAAGCAATGATACCATGCACACTACCCTCGCGTTTCTTAACACGTTGGGTGCCCCGGGCGCACTACCTCGCTGTGCTCAGTCAGACTCGTGGATAAATCCTCGATACTGGCCACTTGCTTATACGAATCAACAGTATTTTAATTGCAATTACTACGACGAAATACTTTACAGAATAATTTTTTTAATTAGCCATAAAATTCATATTTCAGGAAGGGCTAGGTTAGTGGGTACATTTCTACCTATTGTCCTTGTGTTTCCGATTATTTCTTTTTTTTGTACTTAACTACTTACTTGCTCTGTCCGTCTAGTCCTTTTTATGTATTTCTTCCTAATTGTGTGTGTCTAAATAAATTATTTTCTTTCTTTCTTTCTTTCTTTATTTCTTTAGCAAACTTCCACGCCAATATTTTTAGGTGTTACATCAAACATAGAGAACATCGACCTCATTTGACCGTCCGCATTGGCAAGGACGTTCTATTTTCAAAAAAATTGCGTTCGAAAACGTTTTGTTATTGCGGCGTGTTTACGATTGGCGGGAAAGGTAAACTTATAGGTCGAAAAGCAAGGAGAATCTAATTATCGATATAGTTAGTTCCTATACGTATACCTACATAAAACCTAGGTTTTATACATAAAAGAGGTAAGTACCTCATAGGCTACGAACCATTTCGAAAGCCTTTAAGATTTTGATTAACTTTGTCGCGCAGACAGTGGTGGCGGGTGGCGGGAATCAAACCTGTTACCTGCATGGCTTTCACCATGCAGGTAACAGGTTTGATTCCCGCCACGGGACTTTATGTTCTGCAGACATTTGTACCTGGGGGCTGATTGTGAACCGTTTTTTTGACAATGCCTGCTTTCAGTTTCCGTCAAATTTGACAAATTTACTATAGGAAATCTGTCAAATTTGACTGAAACTGCTTTCAGTTTCCGTCAAAAAAACGGTTCACAATCAGCCCCCAGGTCTGGATGTTTTTCAAGCTAAAATTATGTAGACTCTACATTGTAGAGTAGGTAGTACCTATACTTCATTTATTGAAACGAGCTAATAGGAAGATAAAATAAACTCACGTGATTGGTTGTCAAAGATAATTGTGTAGGTATCTCGTGATTGGCTAGATTGTCAAATCAATTGTCAATTGTCAAATCTAGCCAATCCAATTATTTTCGACGACCAATCACGAGCGTCTATTTTTTTTCCTATTAGCTAGCTTCAAGAAATGAAGTATAGGTACCTATATCAGTGAAATACCATAATACAAGCATTATTTGCTTAGCTTGTGACTAGATGGCGCTGTGAGAATTATCATGATTTATTTTATTACCTTACTTTTAATATATATGCAATCATTTTAACCCCCTACACAAGATTTATTTGACCTTGCATTTAATAGCAATTATCTTAAGCCCTTATGAAAAAAAAAGGGTGTAATTAGTGTGTAATTTATATATGAGTGCTTTATCCAAGTAACATTTAATTTATGTAATTAATTATGAAAACTGGGTTAATAGTGGCATAGTTGAGTTATTTTAAACTTTCTAGTGCGCTAGATGCCAACGGACTAAGAATAATACTCATTGCTCTTTAAAGAGCATCGGGTGGCGTAGTGGGGTGGAGTAAAGATTTTGTTAGGAAGGTGCAAGTTCGAAATTTTTTAATGATAACTGGTTGACATGAACTTTTAGTGAAATTTTTCGTAGATGAGACTAAACTTATCAGAATCCTTACTTAATGTAGGTACTTAAGTATGTACTTTTTTTTTTCCAATTTTTATCTGCGATCGGTCTTACGACCATAAGCGGATGCGTTGAGTGATCAAAGAAGTACTAAACTAAATAAGTACATTAAGTATATTATTAAGTACTAACTAAGTACTGAGAGAAAAAAAGAAAAGAAGAGAAAAAGAGAAGAGGCCTTTACCCAGCAGTGGGTGTTACCGGCTGGGTAGAATAGAATAGAAGTACTTAATAACAATTTTATCGTCAACAACATAATATTTTTCCAATTGATTTTTATCCAACCATTTGATCAGCATAATAATTATGACTTGCAGAATTGTAGTTTTAAATCTATAAGCACCAAGTACCTACATAATAAATTCACTATTTTTAAAGTTGTTCTTATAAAAGTTTTCCCGGTGGATATGCGCAATGACTTGACGCTTGACAGTTGACACCGGAGTAGGTATCCATACTTTATTTTATGTTTTGTACTTTCTTCGCTGCCTAAATTACTTTTGGTTACTTTTGGTTTGGTTTTGGTTGTAAAACTATTGGTCTACTCAACAACTGAATAAATAGGTAAGTACCTACCTAAGTAGGTAAGTACTTGCCTTTTACATATGCGGTTTATTCATTTTATTACTTTGTTTACATACTGGTTAAATATGATAAAAATGGTCTTTACAATGCCTGTTATAATATAATAGTGCGACAAAGCGACTCATAGGAATCTGATAAGAAATATTGTTTTATCTGATATAGTTTGGTGGATCGAATCGACTATTTTTTTGCCGAAGTTCGTCGTACTTATGTCTATCATAGAGTAGACAACTTAATTGTTTATTTTTTTACAATGGTTATAACGAGTCAAAGGTGTAACAACGTATTCTTCCACTTTTTTTTTAATCCTGAGAACCAGCTCATGCAAGGTTGCTCAAGATCGAATGAGGTTATCTAACTTACAGTTATAACAAAACTGCTGCAGTATAAAGACTACCGTTCCACACGATTACCTTCAATAACGTAATTAACTTAAGGAAACAGGTAAAAACACTAGAAAAACTGTAAATTCACTGTTTTCTCCGTTCCAAAAGAAGCACATAAAACACTCCACAAACACACTGTAATCCGTGAAAAGTTCTTGATGGCGACGCGAAAATGTTTTGCGATTGCGTTACGAATGTAAAACCGAAAAGATAATGAATAATTTTATAATAATTCAACTAAAAACAAGATAGTATGACAGCATAGAGCATTTGTAACTGACTTCCGATCGAAGGCAGGCAGGCGGCATGCATTGCACGATATCAGACACACGTCATCGAAACGAGACAAGAAGGAGGAGATAACGATATACGCAAGAACGAGACGGCAACAATCCGGCCATTTGCCGGCACAAACAGCTGTTGTGAAAAGAGTGTGTGCAACGCCATCTATCAACGAGTAGCAGAACTACAAAAAAAAATATAATTTACTTAAAATATTTTGTTTTTATTTTGTTGTAGCCCTAAAACTCAGAGCAATCATCTTCCTTCCCTAAAATATTAATTTTAATAAAAAAAGTAAACAAAACTACTGAAATGAGTTCTTGCAATAAAAACTTTAAATCGAACTTAAATAGTATGTAATACCATCAAGAGATGTCGCTACCTGTCCGAAAATAACAAATAAAACAAATTAACAAAACTGTTTCCATCATTTTAAAACAACTGGGAATATTTTTTATTTTTTGAGATTATTTATTAGTTGTTTGTTTTAGTATTTTAAATAACTATATATAACTAAGACGGAATCTCGCTATCACAGTACTTGCTTATTGCGCAATATTTTTTACAATTTGTCGTGTGTTTAATTTTAGATATGAGGTGAGCTATCATTATTGGTAGGTAGTTTTTTAGGCTTTTAGTAAGTCGATTTAAATTCTTTTGGTATGAAATCTCAAAGAACAGAGATGGTTGGAGGGAATTGGGGGAGACTTTTGCCCAACAGTGGGTAAGTAAGTAGGTACCTACCCATAGCCACTTTTGTGTTCTCATCATTGTAGGTACTGTTCATTATTTAACCAATAATAGGCACTACACGAGAATGTAATAAAATTTGCTTTGTGCAAAAAAATTAAACATATCTTTCAGACGATGCAAATAGGTAGGTACCTACTTATGTAAGTTGAATAAAATGTGTAGTTCCGGTATTGTCTAGCTGACATTGAAGTGATTAGTTTTAAAACTTGTTTGTAAGTAGGTACCTACTAAGTTTGGATCTGAAATGATTATAGGTACCTACCTACCTAGGTACATTACCTTGAAATATTCATGTAATTTTGGACGACCCTGGTTTTCATACTGTTTAACGATCGATTAAATATCATTCATTCATTACAAACTCGTTACGAGTAGGTACAATAGGTAGGTACCTAAGTTTAATATCGCTAGCGATAGTACCTAGCCACCAAAAAAAAGGAAGCTAAGAATTAAAAATTAAAAAAGATCTAGGAAGTAGTTATTGTAGTATTTTAGTTCAGATTAAACTAACGGAAAAATAGTTCAATCTGAACTAAAATAGAGGTTCTTGTATTCTGTGATTGAAGTTCTTTATAAAAAATACTTAAATAAATAAATAAATATCCTTTGACATTCCACACAACGTCATCTAGTCCCAAGCTAAGAAACTTAATGCATATTGTGTTAAGTTTTTACAAAGCCCACCACCAATCCTTTCCACTGCCAAGCCCTACTTTGCTAGGCTAGGCAGGGCAAATCCGCGACCAATCTTCACCTAACGAGATACTGTAGTGCCTGGGACATTGGCACAAACTAGCTTATAGCCGGGCATATCCACAGGAAAGAAAATGATTAATAAGTACGTAAAATTTCAGCGTGGCAATGCGGCCAGTGTCTTGGGCACGCTTCCGTCTGGCAGTGGTTTGGATCAGTAGAGCTACATATAGACCGTTTGCAACGGTCCTTAGATGGCTCAACTGGTTCTATTTGTATTTTGTACAGTTACTTAAGTATTAGTTTAGTTTCCGTGAATAAAGAAATTTAATTATTTAATTTAAATCGGCTTAATGAGTCCCAAGTATCACCAGTTTATATCCCTACCATCAGTTTTCGAGTCGTATAGTTAGGTAACTATCCTCGTTATCGGGTCAAGTATTTCAAATGGTGTGAAATTATTAGTTCATGCAGTTACCGGGGGCGGCGCTGCGCTGGATTCTTTGTTATATGTACTTGACTTTGCTTTCAAGCAATAGGTAGGTAAGTACCTATTTGATATTTTTTGAACAATGATTAAAACCAGCAAGTCCGTTGTTTGCAACTTGTATGGAAATGGTAGCATGTACCTCTCTACTAGGTACTTTATTTATAGGTAGCAAAAGACATCTAATTACTTACCTACGTAATAATAGACCATACTACGTAGGTTGCTACCTATTTGCTTGCCATAGTGTACCTAGTAACATTTTTTACTCAAAACAAGTTTTTGTTTGTACATAACTGCCGTCATTGGTTTAACAGATTAAGTAAGTACCTATAGGTAAAGTTTGAATTATTTTATGAAAATGCTGTGCAAAAAATATAGTGGCAAGGTACTAGTTACGGTCGCTCGTGGTCGCGTTGAAATGTCTCAAGCGATACGTATGTATTATGGTGATGAAGATAGAGTTTAAAATGAAATGACAATATAAACTGCGCACCGCTTCCCTTCCATCACTGTTAGTGTTCACCGAGTCGATCGAATAGTAAGAAAAATAAACGCACGTGATTGGCGTCAAAAACGGGCCTAGGGTGAGTTCACAAGAAACCATTATAGAAGAATACATTACCTACATAGATGTATTCTTCTATAATGGTTTCTTTAGAGTAGAGTAGGTACCTACCTATAATAGGTATACCTACCTTCGGCATGCTTCCGACTGACAGTGACTTGCATCAGCTAAGTATAGTCTGTTTTTATCAATTTTATGACTTAGCTAATTTTTTTAATCATTTATTTCTTTTCGCTTGTCGGTCATAGGAAAAAATAAGATACAAAGTTTATAATTTAATTTTTCTAAGTAGGTATTGAAAGTTTGAAACTTATAAAAACTCTATACTTAGCTAGAATACCCTAAAGTAGGTAGGTATTTACTTGGTTTTACCATAGACGAAGTAGAACTAGGACCTACTTTGTCTTTGGTTCTGTTTTTGTAATGTTTTCTTCTTATTTCATTTTAATTTCATTTCATTTTCATTCCTGTAATGTTTGAAAGGGGGCGGGGCGGCCGGCGCTGGGTTCTCATACATTTTGTAATACTTGACTCGGTATCGAGGATAGTATCAATACTACACAGTAAACTGGTGATAGGGCCTCTGTTTATTGTGCGCTGCCGTTCTTTCATTCATTTCTTCCTTCATACACTCATTTATTCATTCTTTCATTCATTTATTCATTTATTTACTCATCATTCATTCATTCAAAACACTTACGTTTGCGTTGTTTTTCTTCATCGCTGCGGAGAAGCACTCCGGTCCAGGACTGAGGCTTCTCATCTTCGGCATCACTTCTTCCATCGTTACCTGGAACAGAAGTAAGAAGTTAGAGAAAGAAAAATAGGTATGTTTATTTCTAACGCTGTAAAATCATCTAGTAAAGATGAAAAGGCTTTTTAATATTTGAAATAAGTTAAAAACTGATGATAATCATGTTTCCGATGTTTTCCATCACCATTTAGTAGTTGGCCCTTGTTACTGTAGTTCGCTATCGGAGATAAAGATTTGGTATCTACAGTTATCGAATGGTTTTTCAAATCTGTTGTTATCAACATGCGTAGTAGATAGTAATCTTTTTATGTAACTAACAAGTATTTGACAGTGCTTTGTTTGGTATTTATCTATGTATCGCGCCACGTAAAAAGAACGATGAGTGGAACGGAAGTGCTGGTTTAGCCGCCGGGCAGTGCCGGGTCACTCGCTCACCTCACGAACCAATAGCACGACAAGAGCTATTTTAGCAAGAGCGACACGTGATAGCGTAGCGACAACTTGGCGCGACGACGACATCGACAGGTTGAGGCCAATTATTTGAAAATGAATGAATGAATGACAAGCTTGAATCCTGTCGCCCAGTTTTGGATTGCTGTGAATGTATTAGCGAAGTGGCTTCAATAATTGTTTTATTATTAATTAAGTGACTTAAAGCGCTTGTGTAGAAGCTTGATAAGACTTGAGAACTACTTGAACGTTGAAGATTGAAGACGTTATCAGCTCAGCTCTTCCGTGTTTGCGAAGGAAGATTTTAAAATTGGTTCTTTTTTTTTTAAATAAGCTGCTCGGCAAAATTTGTTACTAGCGCCAAAATCAGGAGGTACCTACACAGTATTTACAGCGAGGTACCTAGTAAAAACTAAAATATGTATTTTTTTTATTTAATTTCTACTCCAGCCATATATTTGACCAATCAGTTGTTTGTTGTCATTGAAATGGTATAAATTTTCAAATATTTCAATGTTTTTGATAGTTGTCCATTTCGAGACAGTAACAAATCTAAATAAAGAAAAGACGAGTGGCACTCGGGGACTGCCGCAGTAAAGCTATTGCATGCCCCCTAGAGGCGAGTTGCTGAACTAAAGTGACAGCGTAAGGTGATTTCGTTACGGAATTTCTGGATTTGGTCTACCCGCTCAAGGCCCGCGATAGAAGCTATGCAATAGCTTAAAACTATAAAAATCGGTGCAGCCGTTCGCGACTTATGAATGTTTAAAAAAAACTAAATCTTGGTACCTATACCTACCTACATAAAACAAACAAAACTTTGTTTTATGTAGACAAAGATAAAAGTATTTCAAATTACAGTTTGCTACAGACTATAATCAAACACCGGTTCAGTATCTGATATAAATATTTTACTGATAATGGTGCCTCCAGACGCTCGGCGAACAGTTGCCACAAACAGCTAGGGTAGGGATATTCCGATACTTGTGGCCGAGTAGGTACTCGATACTTCTGATTTGAAACCAATTATTTATTGTATCGAATCAATTTTTCACCGGTTTCACCCGCGTAAGTCCCGTTCCCGTGAGGGTATCGGGATAAAAGGTAGCCTATGCCCCCTCCCCCCCGGCATCCCTTCCTTCCCATTCCCTTCTTCCATCTCGTTGCCATAGGAAAATCCCAACCCTAGCTGTTTGTGGTCGAGTTCGCCGAGCGTGTGGATGGCTGTTTGTGAAAGTCGACCTGTCATGACCTGTTTGTAGATGTGTTTGAAGCTGTTCGGGAAAGGTGTCGGTTTTTCTGCAAAGATCAAAGGGTGTTCGGTCACGAACATAGACGAAGTATTTCTTTCTCTGTCTACGGTCACGAAACATTTTGAAGCTAGTAGTACTTCCGGTCGCATAACAACTTTTTCAGGAAATAAAATTTGAAAAAATAATTCATTTATGCACAAACAGCATGCCAATATTATTTTCATATTATTTCTATAATTTCTATTGGAAATATATATAAAAATAAAGTTTATATTACAAAATTAATAAATATATATTACTGGAATGACCTCAAAAATTGTCTATGAATATTCAAAAAGAAAAGATGATCTTGTCTATGGTCTTTTATTTTACATGGCAACTTTCAAAATCATAGGGGATGTTCCGAAAGAAAGAAAGAAAAGAAAGAAAAATATGTTTATTTCGTAGGACCTCAAGGATCGCTCAAAAACGTACAGTCTTAAAAACTAGTTGACTCTATTGCCTGTTCCAATACAATTCCCCGATACCACCAAAGTATCGATGCCTACTCATTTCGATAATACTCAAATCTTTTTTCGATACTACTTAAATAAGTACTCCTAAAGTAACGATACTTACTGATATCACAGATAAAATATTAGCACTAGATGGAGTTACTTATTTTTGATTGCAGGCAAGATCTAAACACTGCTATGGGCGCCGCAAAATCAAACACAAAAAAATTGCCCGAAGAAAAACAGGAGTGATATTAATGTTCTAGATGAGGCATCTGTACATAGTATTATTTTATCTGTGCTGATATCGATAATTTTTAGTACTTTTATTTTGTTTTATTATTTCGAGGATGCTAACAAATAAAATAAATATCCTGGGACATTTCACACAGCGTCATCTAGCCCCAAGCTAAGCAACTTAATGCTTGTGTTATGGTAACCAGATGACTGATATAATACTTAAATACACTTTTTTTTTTGTAAATACATTACATAATAAAGATAGAAAACACCCAGACACGGAACAAATATCTGCAGAACATACAAACATTTGTCCCGTAGCGGGGATCGAACCCGCGACCTCCGCGTCTCAGCCGGGCGTTCACCCAACTGCGCCACAGTGGTCGTCCATCACAATGAACAATGAACGTTGAAAGACAATAATTTAAACAAAATTGGGAAGAAAAAAACTATATATTTATTATAAACTAGCTGCGCCCCGCGGTTTCAACCGCGTAAGTCCCGTTCCCGCGGGAATATCGGGATAAATAGTATCTATATAAGTCTATGTCACTCTCCATCCCTTCAACTATCACCACACAAAAAATCACGTTAATCCATCGCCCCGTTTCGCTGTGAAAGACGAACAAACAGACACACAGACACACACACTTTCGCTTTTATTATATTAGTATAGTAAAGTATAGTATGGATGTTTATTATACTTATTATTACAAAAAACTCTTCAGCATTAAGATTGCCCAAAAACAGTAACTGTTCAAGGTATTTTGAAGACAATCTGTTCCTTGTTTGAGACATTGTTGCACCGGCTTTGGAAAAAAGGCACTCGCTTGCGATCAGTTTTTGCTCTCTCAGTTCTTTATGATGCGTTCTCGGTTTTTTTTATTGTTTTCGGTTGTTTTGCTGATTTGATTCGATACCAAGTACTTCTGTTTCGATACCGAGTATGTCTCGCAAAATTGATTCGAAACAATAAAAATTTGGTTTCGAATCAAAAGTATCGAGAAGAATCGGAATATCCCTACCCTAGCTGTTTGTGGCAACTGTTCGCCGAGCATGTGGAGGCACCATAAAAAGAATTAAATTCGACAAAAATGATAAGGATTGCAAAGTATACTTCACGGTCTTTGATAGCAAAACATAACCTGTTTACCTTTGATTTAGTTAGGAAGATAATAAACAAGCATTCTCGTGCGGTTTCGCTCACGTAGAGTGGTACCTACTATCTATATCTGTACTAATATTATAATGAGGTAAAATTTGTTTGTTTGTTTGACGGAGGTAATCTCCAAAACTACTGGACCGATTTCAAAAGTTCTTTCACGGGTGTGTACAATGGACTGTCCGGGAGGTTATAGGCGTGCTACTAGCCTGCAATCAAAAATATTAGCACTAGATGGAGTTACTTATTTTTGATTGCAGGCAAGATCTAAACACTGCTAGGGGCGCCGCAAAATCAAACACAAAAAAATAGCCCGAAGAAAAACAGGAGTGAAATTAATGTTCTAGATGGACCATCTGTACATAGAATTATTTCATCTGTGGTCATAGTAAGCCTACTGATTTTATTTATTTATTTAAGGATCAGACATACGCAATAATCACGCTGTTGTATCGTGTTATCTTAATATTTGAACCTCGATGATTGGTCGTGACCATAATAGATAGAAAAAAACCCTGAAGTATGATCTTTAAGACCGCAAATAAATTAGCTAAGTGCGTGTCAGGCCTTTTTACATCTATACTAGATGAATTATACAGCGTCAGAAGGCAATCTTTTGCCTTCTGACGCTTTTTAAGACATCTTTTTGGACACTATAGTGTCTGGGGGTCATTGTTGAGATGGAATAGGCTTGTATCTAGCACCTAAACCACCCTCTCAGCTGTCACACATATCCACAGGAAAGACATGGTCAATGCGTGTGGGGCTGAGTAGCCGCGGGTTTCCTCACGAGTCACGATGTTTTCCTTCACCGTTTAAAGCTCGTGTTAAAACGCATAAATAGGTACGTCTACATATATATTTTTTTATGCACAGCCGGATTCGATTCCACGACCTTCGGTATAAAAGTCGAAGTACCAATCCACTGGGCCAACACGGCTAGTCACAATGGACACAATGGTAGTTAGTTTATGAGTTTAGAAACAACACGTGAAATATTATTTTGTACAAGAAAACCACAGCATCGTCAAAAATCGTAGACTTATGAATCTGCTAATAAAACATGATAATTTTTGACCAAGGTTCCAGGAAAAACATAACTTGAAAACAAACTTACGGACATTATCCTAAAGTTCAAAATTCATCATTCACTGCTGTTGCAATTTTAGTGACATTTAAAATATGTGTCATCAATTTTCTAAGAAAGCTACGCCCGGTTCCTATAACCAACTTACGGATGGCTGTACTTTTTCTGCCAAAACAACGTTTTTATGTCGCGCCACGTAAAAAGAACGATGAGGGGAATGGGAGGGGGTATGTTTGGTGCCGGGTCACTCGCTCACGAACCAATAGCACGCGTTACACCAATGGTGTTAATTTTCATGTGAAAGGAAGAGAGAGTTTTAAGCTATTGCATTGCTTCTATCGCGGGCCTTGAGCGTGGAGACCGTATCCAGAAATTCCGTGACGAAAAAACCTAACGCTGTCACTTTAGTTCAGCAACTCGCCTCTAGGTGGCATGCAATAGCTTTACCGCGGCAGTCCCCGAGTGACACACGTCTTTTTTTCACTGTTTTCTTAGGACGTTAAAATTATCCTCTGCAAACACTTTACAGACAACCAATTTTAATAATATTAATGAAAAAAGACGTGTGTCACTCGGGGACTGCCGCGGTAAAGCTATTGCATGCCACCTAGAGGCGAGTTGCTGAACTAAAGTGACAAGCGTTTGGTTTTTTCGTTACGGAATTTCTGGATTCGGTCTCCACGCTCAAGGCCCGCGATAGAAGCTCTGCAATAGGTAGCTTAAAAGTCTAACCTACCTATGTCCTTGAGCTTCCGCCCTTAAATCGATATCCACAGTCAATACCGATGAAAGTAGGTACCTACTATTTAAATGAATAAATTTATGAGCATAAAAGTTCCTATCAATTATATTGATCGTCACGTCACGGCTGTCTCTTTTATAAATATCCTTGGACATTCCACACGGCGTTATTAAATGTGTTGTCAATCATCATCATCATCATCATCATCATCAGCCTTTCTCATCCCACTGCTGGGTATAGGCCTCTCTTCGTTGTCAATAAATTTTGTTATTACCATGCTTCAGGCAAAATAAACATTTCATTTCATTTCATTTGGTACCTATGTAGGTATTTTGCGTGTAAAGAAACTTTTTACTTAAGGCAATGTGAACTCGCCCTAAACCCGTTTTCGACGCCAATCACGTGCGTTTATTTTTCTAACTATTCGATCGACTCTGTGAACAACAGAGTATTATTATTATTATTATTCAGCCATAATCGTCCCACTGCAGGGCAAAGGCCTCCCTTCCCTTTTTCCACTCTTCGCGACCCAGCGCGACCACAGGCCATGTGCTAAGGTAGGAGTCAAGTTCGTCGCGCCATCTCATCCTGGGTCGTCCACGTCGTCGTGTCGCGTTGAGTGGGGTCCACTCTGTGGTTCTCAGAACAGAAGTTATTGAACAGAGTATAGTAAGTATAAATATTTAGGTATATATTTACATTGTTTAAAGATCAAAGTACGTAAGTAAGTTATTTAATTAGTCATTATTATTGGAAAAACCAATAACAATCACAGGACAACAATTATTTTAACAAGTTTACTTTAAGGAAATTATAATACGTTTAAAGGTATCTAGACTTTTACAGAGTTTCACCAGTTTTGGACCACCAGACAATCGGGGGCCAGTAGTCCTACTATCAGTTTTCGAGTTGTAAAGAAAGAAAGAAAGAAAAATATGTTTATTTCATAGGACCTCAAGGATCGCTCGAAAACGTTCAGTCTTAAAAACTAGTTGACTCTATTGCCTGTTCCAAAACAATTCCCTACACGTATTCCCTAAAACAGTACCTACCTAATTATAGTTAATTACAGTGATTACAGAACTTATTAACCCTAAAAATCAATAAAAAGAAAGTTATTTTATGGCAGTTTGTCTACATAATTTGCTAATGGCTGAACTGTAGGTCAATTAAAGAGCCTTGATCATGATAGTCACGCTCATTACTAATCATTACTACATCCAAAACTATCAAATCATCTGTAATAATAAGCACGTATTAAATACGTCGTATTTTCATATTAGCTAAGAGTCCTTTAGAGTTCCGTAGTCAACAAAGAATCTAAATTGGGCCAATTTTAAACAAAAAAAAAATATAATTATCAGTCATCTGGTTACCATAACACAAGCATTAAGTTGCTTAGCTTGGGACTAGATGACGCTGTGTGGAATGTCCAAGGATATTTATTTATTTATTATTAAATTTTTCAGTCCGTCAACTTTACATGTAGTGTGATGGATGGCGGCGGTAATGAAACTATCTGCTAATATTTTGTAGTTTATTAAGTATTTAGATTGCCACCGGTAAACAACTTAATGCGGTGACGAACACTAAACTTCCTTTATAAACCATTATTATTTATTTATTTATTAAACCCTAGCACCACACTTTAGCAAACTTTCTCCATTTGCTATGTAAAGTCCGCTCAAACCAAAATCGCCATCTTGCCAACCACTGATTCAGTCTCTCACAACATTTTTTTGTATTAAGCTAGAAACCAACAAACATTTTGGATTAAGTATTATTAATTGTATTTATTATTTCTATTATTATTATTAAATTCTTTTTTATGTACTTATTTATGTTTAGTTAAGAAGAAGTTTGTGAGAGAAAATAAATAAATGATGATGATGATGATGATGACTGATAAATTTCGTTCGGAAATTTTATGTCTTTTTGCGTTTTGGCGGGAACTGAGCTTACCACAGATAAAAAATGGTTTTAAATTGGCGACATGTAGCCTTCATTTTCTTTTTAATGTGTTGTAATTGTAAAAGCCGCGTTAGCCAAGTAGATTGGTACCCTACCCAGATCGTCTTTCGTTCCGAAGGTCGTGGGATCGAATCCGGCCGTGCATCAATGGACTTTTCGTGTCGAAATGTTTATAGCTATAGGTACCAATGCGTTTTAACACTAGCTATAAACGGTGAAGGTAAACATCGTGAGGAGTCCAGTTATATTTCTAGAAGCGTCGATGGGCTTGCCATCACGTATGGAATGTTAACTTATGCAAGATGTGGGCTCGTAGGACCACACACAATATATTTGGATATGGGTGTCTTTGACTTTGTCAAAATCCATGTCTCGCTCGACCATATTCGAGCCCCCGACCTTCGGAATGAAAGTCTCACTTAGCCATCACGCCTTTCTCTTCCTATTACCTACCTACCTATTATCACAGCTAGAAACAAAGTAGGTAGCCTATGGACTTGTCTCTACCTACTCTACCTATCTTAAAAATATCAAAAGAACCGCCGAACGCAAACATTTGTATTTTTTATCAAGTTTTGAAGATATGCTTTTTGCATTAACATCTTAAAGTCAGTAAAAAACTCCTCATCAATTTGAGGAAATAATTTTGTCTACTTACGTAACAATTTTTGCACATGGCCGTGTTGAATTATGTTAACCAATCAACGAGGAGTAACAGAGATAGCAATAATGTGCTGTCAATTAGAAAGAGACGGACTTAGTTTACAATATTTAAAGTTCAAACAATATTTAAAGTGCAGAGGTCGTGAAGATTAAACTTAAAATAAAAATACGCAATGATCGATTATAAATATACCTAACGTCGTAGATAGGTACCTACGGTATGTATAGGTTGGTACCTACTTACTTAAAAATAATAAAATTAAAATATAATTGAAATGCGCAATATTACTTACAGATTATTGTGTACTAAAATCCAAAACAATTCACTTTAAACACTCACGAAAAGTTATAAAGCCAAATCTAGTTTGAAAACGTAAACAAATAAGTATAACCCGGGTAAGTTGAAAATCGCGAGAATCGAATGAAACGTTTGGAGGGAACGCACCACTGAATTCGGTAGGGTTACCACCGACCACAGAACTACGCGCTGCGAACGACTGATACTCACTGGGTGATAGCTAGACCATACAATAGCAATGACGACATTCCTTATAATAGTACGTTATAACACGATAACATATTATCGAAGAGTATTTTAACTGAAAACAGAACATTATGATTATCTGCATATTTTTGGTTCGTTTAGTTTCTTCACAAACTTATAGATGGCGCTGATTTTACAGGACCACAATTTTCCATGATGGCGGTAAATAAATATTTGTGTAAAATATTTATTAAGCTCTTTACTTGCACAATTGTTATGGAAATTAGCACTTAATTGGAAAAATAAATTCGTTCTGGGATGTTATTCGTTATGACCATACAAAACTTAGCGCGACAAACGATTAGTAGGTTTTGTAGAGATAGTGATGATAAGTGATGGTTACCTACCTACCCTATGTCATGTTTGTCATCAAATCTAAAACTAAACTATCATCATCATCATTCTCAGCTCCTTCCCTGAACGCCAAACACTTCTGCTTTGGGCCTTTTGCATTCAGGTCTTACCCTGTACAGCAACTATGTCGTCCATCCATCTGTATAAACTATAGTTGCTGCTTTGTTTGCATTTATTGCAGCTTCTCGGTGGCCTACTATAAGTTTAAGAAGGTACTATTGAACAAAGATATTTTGAGTTTTTGTACGCCAAGTGCTATCAATCGAGCGAGCGAAGCGAGACAAGCAAGATCAACGGTAGCTACACCCTGTAGGTACCGTTGATCTTGTCTCGCTTCGCTGTAGATTGTAGGCTACACGAGATCTCATTCGGGGCGAACCAGTACCTACCTAGTTAGTCTCCTTATCTCTCCTTCCGTGAATCCGTAGAAGGAATAGACGAAGTAGAGGCCATCTTTGTTATCATAAGTCATGAAAATCATAATAAATAATATAGGTAGGTATCCGAAATATTTAAAAGATAACGAAATAAAGTTAGCTTGATTTGATTTTATGATTACTTATCTTATAGGTTACGTAGGTAGGTACCTACACTAACTAAAACATGACTAAAACAGAAAGTTCTTATTTCGTTCATTTCAAAGTCCAAAATAAAATAACACCCTGTATAGAGGAATTAAATTTAGTAGCAATATCTTTTGATATAATAGTTATAGATTCACAGATAGGTCTATCACAATATAAGTACGTGATTGACTTCAATGAGTTACACTAAATGTACTCTACTCTTTTTGTATTGTCATGTCAAAAATCTTGAGTCATCATTTAGGTACAAGTCATATGAAATCAATGTGTAAGGTAAGGGTCTTCGCACACCAGGCGACCTCCGCTGGGAGTAAAAGAGGGCTGATTGTGAACCGTTTTTTTGACAATGCCTGCTTTCAGTTTCCGTCAAATTTGACAGATATACTATAGGAAATCTGTCAAATTTGACGGAAACTGAAAGCAGGGATTGTCAAAAAAACGGTTCACAATCAGCCCTCTGTTAGTTTCATTAGTACACCCGTGCAAAGCTGAAGGTTCTGCTAGTTGGTAGGTACTACCTAATTCAGAAGTTTATTCAACTTGTTATCCATTTTCATTTGCATCTTAAATCATTGCCTTCCAAAAGACATGCTAAAATATGGAGGTACCTACTACGTCTAGCTTTTTCCCGTACCTATGCCGTAACCAATAATGATAATGCTACAAATCGCTTGGCAAAAAATCTCAATCTGCTAGTAGGTACTTATTTTGTTTATCGATTATCGATTACAGAATTATGAAGTACCTACCTACCTACTTATCGTTGTAGGTACCTAGGTAATATTAGACAATTAGACAATTAGAAATATTTTGTACCAACTACGTCTCAGATCTAATCTGGTTTCGGTCGAATCTCTATCAAAACACATGATAAAATGTTAGGTACTCATTAATTTCGTTCATGTTTACTCAACATTTTAATAAAATGGTTCTTTTTAATATTGAAAAAGCCATCTATTGTCGAGTAGCTAAACTAAATTGAACGGAAGAATAGTCACATCATCATGTCAATCACCATTGCTTGAAGACTTGAGTGACGTCAGTTTTTCGTCAGGGAATTAAATTAGGATCAATCAAACTGACATGCATGACAGATCACAACAACAAAATTAATCAATAATTTTGTGCTTTTGTATAATGCAATGCAATCTTACTAAACTATGAACAAGAAACATAATACAATAAATAAATTTAGCTTTTGCTCGTGAATTCGTATTAATAATTATATTCCAGTGAAGATTGCTAACAATGGCTACATCAATGTGTAGAGTGTGTCTCGGTGGCAATATTAGATTAATTTCTGTAAAAAATAGTAAATTGATAGAAACCTACCAAAAACTTACTAGCACCAAGGTAAGAGGGCGCAGCTTACTGATACCCATCAATATTTAACAAGTTCTTTACCATTGTAGCTCATCTCTGGAGATTGCACATTAACTAGTTTTTGTTTTCTGGAAATCCATCATCATTATCATCATCATCACTTGCAGTCCGTCTCATCCCACTGCTGGGCATAGGCCTCTCTTCGCTTGTGCCAACCCTCCCTATCTTGTGCCAGTCTGTCATAATAATTATAATTAATTATTATTCACAGCTAAACAAAGATGGCGGGCCGGACACTCTCTGCTACATCTGTCACACACAGCTTATAAGATGCCGTCGGTTTGCAGACATGGCGCTTCAGTCTGAAGCTCACCTTAAGGAGCAAAGCAGATATGGAATAGAGGTAAGGACAATATTCTTAATAGCTTCAGGAAGGTGGAGATTTTATGAACTAATTTAAAAGTTTGTTAAGAAAATAAAAACAGATAATTTCTACTGGGTGGTAAATAGCTAAAGACACCCCACCTTGTAAAAAACATTTTAAAACAACGTGGGGTGTCCACCTTCGGCTTACTCGTGGTGCCGGACAAAAAGCCTATGTGTTATTCCAGTTTTACTAAGACATTCCAAGTTTCAGTAGTTTTGGCCTAAAAAGAAACAAAGTTACAGGTACATCTATACAGTACTCACATTGATTTATTAGTAAGATTATTCATATTATTTATAAGAAATTATTTCAAAACATAGTTTACTTTTTCAGATAAAACAAAAAACATCAACATTATTGGATCACAGCCGTGCCCACAACATGTCTGCACATCCCACCCAGCTTCTTAACCTCACCGATGAAGAAGATATCTCAATAAAACTTGAAGAAGACACAATCAGTTCCAATCTAGTCATTGATGACTTTAACAACAGTTTTGAAGAAGGCTTAGACTTAGATACTTCAGACTTAAAAGATACAGTCGGTCATACTGAATTTGTTGATGTTAAATTAGACAATTCCGATGATGAATATTATTCTGATAAAAACATAACGACAGAACCGGAGTATGTGTACTGTGATTTTTGCAATAAAAGATTCTCTTATAAATATAGACTTATGGTGCATTTAAGGATACATACAGAAAAAGCGAAGCGTTTTAAATGCACGCAATGTAATCAAGCATTTATGCATAAATCAACTCTTAATTTTCATATTCAAACTCACAAGTTTGAAAATGAGTTTTCTTGCAAAATTTGTTCTGAAGCTTTCGCAACAAAAGTTAAACTAGCAAGTCATATTTTAAGCCACACAGGTGAATGGCAGTTCCGTTGTGACATCTGTCAGAAATCATTCGCAAAATCAGCTGATCTTAAGCGTCATTCAACTCAAGCACATGCACCTAACTCGTTTAACTGTAGCGTCTGCAGTAAAGGGTTTAATAATCAAGTCAGTTTTAAAGCGCACATATCCACACACAATGCACAACGAAAATATGTATGTAATATTTGTGACAAATCATTTACAATACCCGCTAACTTAAAGAGACATATTCTTACACATCGGGAAGAAAGACCTAAGTACCCATGTACAAAGTGCACCAAAATATACTCACAGAAGCATCATTTAACGGATCACTTAAGAACTCATAACGGAGAGAAACCATTCACATGTAAGATCTGTGACCGATCATTTTCATACTCCGCTACGTTAAGGAATCATATGGTTATACATACGGGGGAGAAGCCGTTTGTATGTTTTAAGTGTCACACTCCGTTTAGTCAGAGTAGTACGCTTAATAGGCATATAAGACTTGTTCATGATACTAAATAATTTAATAAACCCAGGATAGAGCAGCTTAAGGGACTTGTTCTTGCGAAACTAGCGCCAGTGGCTTATTTATTTGATTACCTCGTCTTAAGGGGAAAGATTTGGAAATCCGTGGTCTAACCTATCCTTATAGGTAAGAGGTACCTAATTAGTACCTATGTAAGAGAAAATCTTAATAGACTCCGTTAAGAACAAACAGATTTGAAGTCAAATATATGTGGAGAGAGGTGGAGTAGGTATAGAGATCTCTTAAAGTTTAGGAAATTGATGTCTTCTACGAATCTAAAGTTGGTTTATTTTGTTAATTTTGCCAATTGTTGGTTTAGTTAGAAGTTGACTATTAATAGATCTAATTCTCGTTGTTATAATGTTATCTCACTAAAGGGAAATGAATTCATTCAAAATTTTAATGTCTATATTTTTATGTAGATTTGTTTGTATGCGGGTATTTTTGCTAATTATGTAGATCAGAAAATCTAGTCTTTTAGGAATAAATAAATATAGTACTTATGTTTACTACTGTTTTTTATTAAATTTGTTTGTAAAAAAAAGCCGTCAAAGGTTGCTTATTTTGAAATAATGCTCCTTTAGCGTCCTATGCACTTGTACCTATGCCCTGACTACTCCTCCGCATTAAACGTGGAATGTTCACTTAATTTTAAAACACATTGTAGTTCTGCTACTCGATAATAGATGTCGCTACATTAAAATTTTTTGCTTAGGTTGCTTGACAGGTGTGATTGGGCTTGATGATTTATTTCTACTATAATAATCAGTAGTTTTTTACTTTAATATTCTGTTCTCGAATCTACAAGAAAATACCTTTACGCTTGCCTTTACGTTTTTAACAACTTGTTTTACCAAGCTAGACCTTTTAAATATAATAATTTCATCGCTCACGTATGTCAAAGTCATTGAAACTTGACGTCGTTCGACCTTTCAAATTTCAATCAAACATCAATAAATTCATTTTTGTTGTGTTCGATTTCGATCACAGGGAAAATCATTGAAAAATACAGTTGTGCCACAAATCACCGACTATTAGTATTCACAAAATACGTACTATTTCAGTTTCGGTATCTTTATGTAGTTAAAGTCAGGAAAAGATGAGTTTAGTGAAGGAAGAAATGAACATTGCTCAGCTCTGTCATGGGTGTTTATGCTCTAATCGTAGGACTGCGCCCCTCGGCGACTATTCCGGATTATTTTTCAGCTTGATAGGACCTGTTCCATACTCTGTGCATGTAAGTTTATTATTTAGAAAGGAATTTATGTTTGTAACATTCAATATTAAACAGAATCCAAAATACAAGTCATATTATTCAATATCTTAGCACTTTGAATTATACCTATTACTGTTCCAAAATGACAGAAAAACCAGAAAAAAAGAAAAATAGAACCTCAAGGATCACTTAAAAAATGACAGAAAAACCAGAAAAAAAGAAAAATAGAACCTCAAGGATCACTTAAAAATGTAGGTAGTCTTACAAGTTAGGTGACTCTATTGCCTGTTGCAATACAACTCCCTACACCAAAGATAGAAGGTAAACATACCTCTGACTACCCCATTAGACATCAAAGGATCTAAAGAATTGAATACCGCACCCTGGGATACAGTCGTGATCTTATTTCATTTGAATGATGTATTATTTCCAGGGTCACGAGGATGTGAAACTGTGCTGGGAGTGTCGGGCGATGCTCGGCAAGTTCCTCAACTTTCAGAACCAGCTGAAGACAGCACAACACATGCTACTGCAGTTACTGTATCAAGTTGTGAGTAATATAATATAATATTTATAACTAAGTATATCTATCTATCTATCTACTAAGTCGGTAACACCCACTCTTGGTGATGTTGTGCCATCCGAATCCACTGCTCTCTTCTGACTGGCTTCCTGGCTTCTCACTGAAGCTTGACTATTTCGATTATTAAGGGATTGCTTTAAAAAAAAGCTAGGCCCAGACCACCAGGTTCTTGCCTGATTCTTTCCCTGGTGTAGGGAATTGTTTTGGAACAGGCAATAGAGTCAACTAGTTTTTAAAACTACGTTTTTGAGCGATCCTTGAGGTCCTACGAAATAAACATATTTTTCTTTCTTTCCTTCTTTCTCCTACCTAATTATATACGCGAAAAAATTAGATGCGCTTATGGCCAGCTTGCTGAGATGGTCTTAATAGATCGATTGTTTTTTTAAACTTTCACGATCAGTATACATATTAAAAGATTTCAAACAGGACTTTATATTAAACTAGATGGCGTAAAAATGACCCGATTCGAGATCGCGCTGACGAAAACGCGCGGCGCGGATTGATCTCCCCATACAATTAAACAAACATTATTATCACTTTATAATATTATATATTAGTAGAGAAAACAAGGTAATTACATTATGATCCGTTCGAAATTATTTAATAAGTGATCAAAGTGTTAATTATGTTCTTTAATTTGCAGGGCGAGGACATTATACCTCTCTCGAAACTCTCCATAACAAAAAAAGACGTTTTCGACTACGAAATTAATCATTTAGACACTTTACCCGGTACCACCAACCCATTCACTCTTATAATAGCACCACCAAGTAAACCAGAGTTGACTGACATTAAATCAGATGATTTAGAGAAGGTTGAACTGGAAATTGATTCAAAGGAGGTTGAATTACAGAATATAACCGTACTTACAACAGTGAAAGTTGAAAACTCATCGGACTCACAAGATCATGACTACAGTTTTGAATACAACGATTACTACGAAGTTAAAGAAGAAAAAGATGATATAAAGAAAGTTAGGAAGAGAGAGAAAAGTGTCAGTCTTGTTACTAAATATAGGAAGCATTCGAGACTTTTAAGATCGGAGAAGAAGGATTGGGGGGTCGTTGAAGATTATTTTGCTATGGGAAAGTTAAGTGAAGCTGAGATAGAGGAACACTTGAATCAGACGGACAGAACTCAACGCGCGTTTGCGAATACACGTTATAAATGTAAAGAATGCAAGAAAGGGTATATGAAAGTAGTGGACTATTATAGACACAATGATTTAAATCATCACAAGGTAATCCTACTTCGTACTAATGACGACCTCTGTGGCGCAGTTGTGTTAACGCCCGGCTGAGATGCGGAGGTTGCGGGTTCGATCCCCGCTACGGGACAAATGTTTGCATGTTCTGCACATATTTGTTTCGTGTCTGGGTGTTTTCTATATATAATTATTTAGAAAAATTATTTAGTTTTCTAATCGAGCTAATAGTGAGAAAAATAATCGCACGTGATTGGTCGTCGAAATTCATTGGGTTGGCTAGATTTGACAATTGACAATTGATTTGACAATCTAGCCAATCACGAGAAATACAATTATTTTCGACGACCAATCACGTGCGTTTATTTTTGTTCCTATTAGCTCGATTCAAGAAATGAAGTATAAGTATTATATCAGTCATCTGGTTACCATAACACAAGCATTAAGTTGCTTAGCTTGGGACTAGATGACGCCGTGTGGAATGTCCAAAGATAGTTATTTATTATTTATTATTATTATACTAATATTATAAATGCGAAAGTTTGTGAGTATGGATGTATGTTTGTTGCTCTTTCACGAAAAAACTACACATCCGATTGCGATGAAATTTGGAATATAGGTAGCTAAAGACCTGAAATAACACATGGGCTACTTTTTATCCCGATATTCTCTCGGAAACGGGACTTAGTCCGCGTTTAGGATGATCGCTTGCATCATCGCAGGTTCGAATCCTGCCGAGGTCGTTACTTTTTAATAATAATAATATTTATTTATTTATTGTGACAACTGGGTCCAATTTTGTTAGTAATACTTAGTATCTAGGGGTTAGTACTTATATTCTAATTTTGATTTTTTAATTCAATTTTTCATTTTCCAGCCGAACACACCGTACGAATGCAAAGTTTGCAAGACTACCCTCACCTCGCTATCAGAATTGTCCGAACACTGGCGCGTCCACTGCACTCTCTACGAGTGTAAGTTGTGCGGAGAGCACTGCAAGCCGAGATATCTCAAGAGGCACCTCAACCAACAACACACCAAGGTGTATGGATGTAGTGGGTGTAGGATGGAGTTCGGGTAAGATGATGATGATTATATCCTTTAAATAGTAAGGCTGCGCCAAAAAGAGGTCCTAGTTTGCACTATGTTCATAAAATTATATCCCTAAAATTATAAGGCTGCGCCAAAAACAGGTTTTATTTTGCACTGTATACATAGCACATAATACATATCCAAGAACTAAATACGACACAAATATTCAGACATTTGTCCCGCACACTCTATTCAAGAAGATGAAAAAGGCTGCGCCAGTTTGCAAATATTTAGGTAACAGCGTGATGAGTGGGTTATACCTCGGTTGTACATGGGTATACCTCGCTCTCACTGCAGTCTCTACGAGTGTAAGTTGTGCGGAGAGCACTGCAAGCCGAGATATCTCAAGAGGCACCTCAATCAACAACACACCAAGGTGTACGGATGTAGTGGGTGTAGGATGGAGTTCGGGTAAGATGATGATGATTATATCCTTTAATTAAATAGTAAGGCTGCGCCAAAAACAAGTTTTATTTTGCACTGGATATATATCACATTATACATATCCAAGAACTAGACACGACACAAATATTAGCAGACTATTCAGACATTTGTCCCGCACACTCTTTTCAAGAAGATAAAAAAGGCTGCGCCAGTCTGCATATATTTAGGTAACAGCTTGATGAGTGGGTTATACCTCGGTTGTACATGAGTATACCTCGCTTTCACTGCAGTCTCTACGAGTGTAAGTTGTGCGGAGAGCACTGCAAGCCAAGATATCTCAAGAGGCATCTCAACCAACAACACACCAAGGTGTATGGATGTAGTGGGTGTAGGATGGAGTTCGGGTAAGATGATAATGATTATATCCTTTAAATAGTAAGGCTGCGCCAAAAAGAGGTCCTAGTTTGCACTATGTTCATAAAATTATATCCCTAAAATTATAAGGCTGCGCCAAAAACAGGTTTTATTTTGCACTGGATACATAGCACATAATACATATCCAAGAACTAAATACGACACAAATATTCAGACATTTGTCCCGCACACTCTATTTAAGAAGATGAAAAAGGCTGCGCCAGTTTGCAAATATTTAGGTAACAGCTTGATGAGTGGGTTATACCTCGGTTGTACATGAGTATACCTCGCTTTCACTGCAGTCTCTACGAGTGTAAGTTGTGCGGAGAGCACTGCAAGCCAAGATATCTCAAGAGGCATCTCAACCAACAACACACCAAGGTGTATGGATGTAGTGGGTGTAGGATGGAGTTCGGGTAAGATGATAATGATTATATCCTTTAAATAGTAAGGCTGCGCCAAAAAGAGGTCCTAGTTTGCACTATGTTCATAAAATTATATCCCTAAAATTATAAGGCTGCGCCGAAAACAGGTTTTATTTTGCACTGGATACATAGCACATAATACATATCCAAGAACTAAATACGACACAAATATTCAGACATTTGTCCCGCACACTCTATTCAAGAAGATGAAAAAGGCTGCGCCAGTTTGCAAATATTTAGGTAACAGCGTGATGAGTGGGTTATACCTCGGTTGTACATGGGTATACCTCGCTCTCACTGCACTCTCTACGAGTGTAAGTTGTGCGGAGAGCACTGCAAGCCGAGATATCTCAAGAGGCATTTGAACCAACAACACACCAAGGTGTACGGATGTAGTGGGTGTAGGATGGAGTTCGGGTAAGATGATGATGATTATATCCTTTAAATAGTAAGGCTGCGCCAAAAACAAGTTTTATTTTGCACTGGATATATATCACATTATACATATCCAAGAACTAGACACGACACAAATATTAGCAGACTATTCAGACATTTGTCCCGCACACTCTTTTCAAGAAGATAAAAAAGGCTGCGCCAAAAAGAGGTTCTATTTTATTTGACGACCTCTGTGGCACATTTGGGAGAACGCCCGACTGAGACGCCGAGGTTGCGGGTTCGATCCCCGCTACGGGACAAATGTTTGTATGTTCTGCAGATATTTGTTCCGTGTCTGGGTGTTTTCTATCTATAATATGTATGTATTTACAAAAAAAATGTATCTATGTATTATATCAGTCATCTGGTTAACATAACACAAGCATTAGGTTGCTTAGCTTGGGACTAGATGACGCTGTGTGGAATGTCCAAATGTCCAAGGATATTTATATTTATTTATTTATTTTGCACTGTGATAAAATTATATCCATTAAATAATAAGGCTGCGCCAAAATAAGTTTTATTTTGCAATTTATACATATACAACATCCAGGCACGACACAAATATTAGATAGATAGATGGATAGATAGATTTACACGGCGAGCGATGAATATGAATGTGGATGGATACACTGGAAGAGGTAGGCCTAAGAAAAGATGGATGGACTGTGTGTGTGCAGATATGTGTGTGAAAGGAGTGAGTACTGAGATGACGAGCGATAGAGGGAAATGGAAGAGAGAAACGTGTTGTGCCGACCCCACCTAGTGGGATAAGGGCAGGGAGATTATGATGATGCAAACATTTGTCGCAAAGTGGGAATCGAACCCGCAACCTCTGACTGAATGTTTTTGTTTCAGATCACTAACAAAGTTCGCTCACCACTACAAGGAAAGCCACGGGACATTCATATGCGATTATTGTAATAAACATTGTAGTGATAAGAAAGTTATTGAGAAGCATATCACGTAAGTACTAGTAGCACGTCCCGGCTTCGCACGGGTGTACTAATGTAACTACCGGGATAAAATATAGCCTATAACCATCCCGACAGTCCATTCTGCACATAGGTGAAAGAATTTTTAAAATCGGCTGAGTAATTTCGGTGATTAACTCCGTCAAACAAACAAACAAACAAACTCTACCTCTTTATAATATTAGTATACATATTAAATGATTTCTAACGGGACTTTATCACTACTATTTATCCCGATATTCCCGCGGAACGGTACTTACGCGGGTGGCCTATGTGTCAATCCAGGGTATCACCTGTCTACATACCAAATTTCAACCAAATCGGTCCAGCCGTTTTTGCGTGAAAGTATAACAAACATACATACATTTTCACAAACTTTCACATTTATAATATTAGTAGGAAGGATAGGATAGGAAGTAGGAAGGATATAATATAGTAGGATAGGATAGGATAGTAGGATAGGATAGAAAGTAGGATAGTAGGAAGGATCTCTCTCTCCCAATTATTGGTTAACTGGAAGAGAACTCTTTTTAGGGTTAAGTTCGCCTGTGCGATTGCTTTTGTCTATTTTGTTTTTCTATCATTTTATGTGCAAAGTATAAATAAATAAGGATATTAGTAGGATAGGATATATAAAATCTATATTATTATTAGTAAATATATATATTTTCCTTTCAGCCGCCGTCACGTAAACCAGCATTGTGCGAAATGCAACAGAAGTTATAAAAACTACACAAAATACAGAGATCACCTCCGTCTGTTTCATCCCAAGCAGATTAACAAGAATGCCAACTTGGAACTGGCTTATTGCGTCGAGTGCGATAGACAATATCCGAGTGTCTATAAATACAAGATACATATCAAAGAGTCGCCTAAACATACGCCTAAAGTACCCGGAGATCCGTAAGTAGTAACACAGATAAAATAATACTATGTACAGATACACCATCTAGAACATCAATTTCACTCCGGTTTTTCTTAGGGCTATTTTTTTGTGTTTGATTTTGCGGCGCCTAGCAGTGCTTAGGTCTTGCCTGCAATCAAAAATAAGTAACTCCATCTAGTGCTAATATTTTTGATTGCAGGCAAGACCTAAACACTGCTAGGGGCGCCGCAAAATCAAACACAAAAAAATAGCCCGAAGAAAAACCGGAGTGAAATTGATGCTCTAGATGGTGTATCTGTACATAGTATTATTTTATCTGTGGTAGTAACTTGATAACTTTTAAGCTATTGCATAGCTTCTATAGCGGGCCTTGAGCGTGGAGACCGAATCCAGAAATTCCGTAACGAAAACACCTAACGCTGTCACTTTAGTTCAGCAACTCGCCTCTAGGTGGCATGCAATAGCTTTACTGCGGCAGTCCCCGAGTGCCACACGTCTTTTTTATTTTTAACAGAGAATATGGTGTTAATAATCAAAATTAGTTAACATTTATTATATGATTTCAGAATACCTTGCCCGGAGTGTGGAAAGACATTTTCTCGTAAAACCTATATGAATAACCACTATAGACATTCACATCTTAAAGTTACCAAGTATTACTGTGAACTGTGCAATAAGGTAGGTAAATCTATCATCATCATCATCCTCCTGCCCTTATCCCACTATGTGTGGTCGGCACAACATGTATTCTCCTTCCACTTCCCTCTATCAGACATCATCTCAGCCAGCACTCACACCTTTCTTACTCATGTCATCCTTCACACAAAGGTAAATCTATATCTATCTATACTAATATTATAAAGAGGTAAAGTTTGTTTGTTTGACGGAGGTAATCTCCGAAAACTACTGGACCGATTTCAAATACTTTCACGGGTGTGTACAATGGACTGTCCGGGTGGTTATAGGCTATATTTTACCCCGGTAGCTTCATTAGTACACGCGTGCGAAGCCGGGACTTGCTACTAGTATTGTTATAATTTCCAGTATTACGCGAATGGATATGGATTAAGACAGCATCGTGAAAGCGTCCATCTTAAACTGCCCAAGATGAAGGATAAAATATGTGATATTTGCGGACGAGGATTTCATGTGAGTATAACCATAGATAAAATAATACTATGTACAGATGCCCCATCTAGAATAATAATTTAACTCCTGTTTTTCTTCGGGCTATTTTTGGTGTTTGATTTTTGCGGCGTTTAGGCATCCGACTGCATGTATTTGGATTTACCTCTGACTACCCCATTAGACATCTTCAACGGATCTAAAGAATTCAATAAAGATCTGCGGGCTTACCATGACCGTTTATAGCGATTCAGTTTAGGTCCTACTACGAACGTAAACTAACTGCCAATTTCAATAACCTTTCTATCTCCGATTTTGCCTACTGTCGGTAGATATTTGACACATTTTGTATGGAAGTAATGTCAAATATCTATCCGCAGTAAGCAAAATCGGAGATAGAAAGGTTATTGAAATTGGCAGTAAGGCGCTGACGTTTTGATAGTCAGGCAGAACCTAAACTGAATCGCTAGACGTCATGGTAAGCCCGCTCTTGAAAGAAATGTCTACCGCTCCTAGGATACAGTCGTGATAATATTTCATTTATCTTCCCCAGACGAACGGTGTGTTGATAAAGCACCGTCGCACGCACACGGGCGAGCGTCCCTACCAGTGCGGGTTCTGTTCCGCGGCCTTCGCGCAAATCACCGCGTGCAAGACGCACGCGCGCACGCAGCATCGACACATGATATGATGGGGGGCCGCTATAGTGGAAATAGATCGTTTCTAGCTAAAAAGGGTGTTGCTAAAATGACTGTTCTAGTGAAAAGGGGGGTCGCTAAAAGTACTATTCTAGCTAAAAGGGGGGTCGCTAATAAGGGGGCGCATCGAAAGAAAGAAAGAAAGAAAGAAAGAAAAATATGTTTATTTCGTAGGACCTCAAGGATCGCTCAAAAACGTACAGTCTTAAAAACTAGTTGACTCTATTGTCTGTTCCAAAACAATTCCCTACACCAGGGGAAGAATCAGGCAAGAACCTGGTGGTCTGGGCCTAGCTTTTTTTTGAATCATCATCGACTCATGATATGATGGGGGCCGCTAAAGAGCTGGGTCGCTGAGATGATATTTCTAGCTAAAAGGGGGGGGGGGGGTCACTTTAAGCTGATCGCACATTTGTCAGCAACGTACGCGCCGTATTTTGAAATTTAGTCGCATATTTTTACGAAATGCGGCGCGTACGGTGCGGATATATGGGCGATCAGCTTTATAGTAGGAAGGGATAGATCTAGCTAAATGGAGGGTCATTGTGTAGCATATGATGGGGGGCCGCTAACGTAAAACTAGATTGCTGAGATAATGAGATTTCTAGCTAAAAAGGCTGTTGTAGTTAAAAGGGGGGTCAATAAAATGACAGGTCTAGCTAAAATGGGGGTCGCTACATAGCTAGACGGCAGATAAGCACCACTTAAAAAATAATAAATTATGAAATGAATTATTTCTTTGTAGTTAATTGTAATAAAAAGTTAATTTATTTTATAAATAAAAAACTTAATCAAAACTTAAAATGTTTTATTCGATTAAAATACAATGTATTTGTGTTCAGCCTTATCATAATAATCCTAAAACCTACTTTAAATATATCTATAGCTATTATAAATATTTACAATACAATCTATTTTAGTTACAGGCGAGAGGTCCTATCCTATAACAAACTAACGCCCAAATTCTATATTCAACGTACGGATGTCCGTAAGTCCATCATAGCAACTTTGTTATTACAACATAAAATGTATGAAACTTTTTGACAGATAACAACGTTGCTATGACGAAAGTCCTACGGACATCCGTAAGTTGGTTATAGGAACCGGCAGATAGTAATGGCCGTAGGACTTTCGTCATAACAACGTTGTTATCTATTTAACTTTCAAAATAAATAAAATTCGGTATCTAAATCGACAATATTTTTACGTGAGTAATTCCCGTTGTATTCATATAACGTTGTTATCTGTCAAAAAGTTTCATACATTTTATGTTGCAATACAAAGTTGCTATGATGGATCTACGGACAACCGTAAGTTCGTACACGTCCGTATCCCGATATTCCCGCGGGAACGGGACTTCATCATCATCATCATCCACAGCCCATAGGCAATTAATTAATTAATTAATCAAGGAACGGGACTTACGCGGGTGAAATCGCGGGGCGCAGCTAGTAGTAGTATATTTTTTTAATATTTGTATACTCTATTCACCGAGTCGATCGAAAAATAAAAAAACTAAATGTGTTGTCCATAAATTTTGCTACATAGGTAGGTATTTTGCTAACGTGTAAAGAAACCATTACAGAAGAATACATTACATAAGGCAATGTGAACTCGCCCTAGGCCAATCACGTGCGTTTATTTTTCTCCCTATTCGATCAACTCTGTGAACAGAGTATAGTTTGATGAGTTTGCTGTTAAATGTATGTGGGTACAGCCGCGGTGCGAAAAGGTTGACCGACCACCCTAAGATCTGTTATTGCTTGCTCGGGATTCATTTGATAACAATTTGACACAACATTAGTCTAATAGCAGCTTAAAAAGGTAACAAGTGCCTGCAACGCGTCATACAAATTTATTTTTAAACTGATCAACAATGTACAGTAGGTACGTCTATTCAAATTACAAAACGTTTGCAAACTTTTTTTATACTAAAGCTGAGATTATCAAATTTTTTTGGTATAAAATAAAATTATTCAAATTCTTCATTGAACTCAATATGCTTCAATAAAATAATTATTGTGTTAGGATTATGACTTCATAACAATGTATAAAAGTAATATAATTTCTGTGCATATTTATAAATTCATTAAGTTACAAATAGGTAAAGGTCGCACCACGTAAAAAGAACGCTGAGGGGTGACGCGGCGCACTTCACACATTGATGTAGCGCGTGCTATTGGTTCGTGAGCGAGTGACCTCCCACCAACACATACCCCCGACACGACCCTCATCGTTCTTTTTACGTGGCGCGACTTATATTATTATTTCATAATTTTCTGGTAAGTCACTGGATTTCACCTCTCATACATACAAATTGAATAAAATGGAGAAACATAGATAAAACTTTTGGGACTTCACATAATACATCATAAAATATTTAAAATGGCACCTATGTCATACTAAGTTGACAGAAAGAAAGAAAAATTGTTTATTTCTGTACCTCAAGAATCACTTAAAAATGTTGCTAGGTGACTCTATAGCCTGTTCCAACACAACTCCAGGGAAAGAATCAGGCAAGAATCTGTTGGTGAGGACCTAGGTTTTTAGCAACTTAGCTTTTTACAAACAAAATAAGGCATGTCAAAACAATTCAATCAACGTAGGTGCCTATTTAAACATATAAGTATGAAAAGCATTTCCTAAGTTCTTTAAAAGTCAATGCACTAAGTAAAGCTACTTAGTGCTTAGTTAAAACAACAATGGATTTGCAAGCAGTTTTTAACAACAGAGTGGTTAAGGCAGGTTCATAATAAATAATACGAGTATACATCTTAAAACACCTATTAAAGACAGGGCAGGGCAAGCTGCTAAAATAATTTTCTGTTCTATCAATTCATTGTTTTTACATTACTTTAGTACAGTCGCGGAATAAAAAGGTAGACCTTAAGATCCGTTATTGCTTACTATTTTGATAACAATTTGACACAACACTCTTGTCTAGTATAACTTCATTTCTTGAAACGAGCTAATAGAAAGAGAATTAAACGCACATGATTGGTAGTCGAAAATAATTTTCTATTCTCGTAATGGCTAGATTTGACAATTGACAATTGATTTGACAATCTAGCCAATCACGAGAAATACAATTATTTTCGACTACCAATCACATGCGTTTATTTTTGTTCCTATTAGTTCGCTTCAAGAAATGAAGTATAGGTATGCAGTTTAAATATATAACATGTGCTGGCAATGAGTCAAACAAATTTAATTGGAAACTGGTCAATCTTTTTTTTCCACGACTGTACATAATAGAATAAGAATAATTTCTGTACAAATAATGTTGATTTCTATATCAACAAATCTTCTTAGTTTTCTTATTAGGATCTCACATTATTTAGGTATTTTTATTCATAGATAGCCATTTTGAAATTTCTAAAATAAAGTATGGCCACAACTTATTCCCAAGAAGTAGTCCAATTTCAGACCTTTAGACATTTTAAAGCATTTGAACATGTCTAAGGGTAGTCAGAGGTATGTCCAAATACCTTTAACACACACATGCACCAAGCTATGTGTACCTTGCATTTTAGAATTTTCAAAATCTACGTATAGTACCATTGTGAGTATTTCAAACAAACATACAAACTTTAATATAGAACACATGTCAGTACGAAACGGGTGGTACATGCGGCATCATATGAGAATACACGCACATAGATTCTTGTTGCTTCATTTGATGCTGCATCGGTGGATGCTGTATCATCATCGTCGGCTGAATTATCTGCTGGACCTGGGGCTGCGGGGGTGGGGGCTGCTCCGGAGGCTTTTTATTCTTCTTCTCACACTTCTTAAACTTAATACCTAACTTATTCAATAATATTAATCTTAAAGATTCCTTACCGCCGGTGTAATTTAATTCGTTTCTCGCTGATGCTAATATTTTACCTAGAGTAGGAACTTCTTTTCGTATCGAGTAGCTGTTCACGATGCCGCGTAATGCGCATAGTTGGAAGTAGTCGAGTTGTACCTTGGTTTTTCTGATTCGTTTTTTCTTCGGACCCATCATTTTGGTTTGGGTCGCTTCTGCGCGTATGCCGTCCCTTTTTATACGTTTTATGGTGCTTTCTGACAGCCCAGTGGCTGCACACGCGCGTTTCACCACATTCTCGACTGGAAACGCGTAGCCTCTATTCTGTTTTTCGCTTTCAAAGAACTTGATGACTCTGTATATTACTTCTTTCGCTTGACCGTCTATGGGCTCTTTCTTCTTTTTTTCTAGCTTTATTGTGATCGGTTTCTTTTCGTCGAGGGTTGGGAGAGGCTCCGTGTTGACTGGCTGCATGTTTACGATCACAGGAACCTCTCCATCATGAAGCTGTTGGTGATGGTGTTCATGATCCAATACTTGCACTGGAGTAGAGTCCACCTGAATTGGCACTTCGTATATGATATTCATGTTCATTATAAGGCTGATGGTTAGATAATTCAGGCAGATATTGCGATAAAATTGTTTATTTACTAAAAATTCACAATAGAAGCATTGAATGAACGTAGAACGCCATTTTTGAAATCCAATCCATAGATAATGGAAATATTGGAGTTTTTGGAACGAATGACGAGACTGAATGATTGCAATGGTGTTGCCAACAAAAAATATGCTGTTCAGACATCAGTAATTAATAGTTTTTGATAGGTTTAAAAGTAAGTTATATTCGCGCTCATCAACGAAACACGTAGCTCACATAAAAAACTAACTTAAACTTTTGGTTGCGGGTGTTTGCGCTGAGTGTAGAAGATTTGGTAAATAAATATGTATTACACTTTCCCCATATGGCAACCCTACCTGATCTAGTTTTTGTTTGTTGATGTTGCGATTTTGCGATTATTTTATTGTTTTGTGTTGATTCTGTGCTTAATTTAATGTGGTATTATTTAAGAGGTAGTAAGCATTCCACGAAAACGTGTAAAAATAAGTTATCGAAGGTCTAAATTTATTCACAAAACAAAAATATTTCTCACCGATAAAGTAAACTTAATCGAAGCGCCAGTAACAAAATGTCACCCGGATTGTGTCAGTCTGTGTAGTTCAATAATTGGGAGCACTGGCTAGTTTTTAGATTTTGTATTTCATTCCAAATTTAAAAGTAAGGCTTGACCTTATCTAACTGTGGAGTGGATTAGCACCATACAATTTTAAGGTTTGTATTTATCTGTAAGTAGGTAACTTTTTCAATAGAATGCCTCCATGCCAAGCCAAATCATAATCCTTCCTATCCTACTTCCTTCCAACTTATAAATGTGAAAGTTTGTGAGAATGTGTATGTTTGTTATTCTTTCACGCAAAAACGGCTGGACCAATAGGTTGGGTATGTAGATAGGTGATACCCTGGATTAACACATAGGCTACTTTTTATCCCGATATTCCCGCGGGGACGGGACTTACGCGGGTGAAACCGCGGGGCGCAGCTAGTGTGAAATAATTAAAGGATTATTGTGAGTAGGATTATTTTCAATTTTCTCAGAAACTACCTATGTACTAGGTACCTACATATAAAAAAATAGGTACTATTTGGTACATATTTTCAACTACTTACCTAAGTAGGTAGGAAGACATGTTGGGCCGAACCCACCTAGTGTGGGATAAGGGCAGGGAAATGATGATGACCTAAGTAGGTAGGAACCTATTTGTGTAATATTTTAAATTTATGAAAGTATGTTTTTTCAGAAACAAAAATAGCTGTTTGGAAAAAGAACGTGTTACACGACCAATAAAAAAATGAGGTAATAAGTGTTGCCTTCTAATACCTATACTAGCGGCACGTTCCGGCTTTGCATGGGTGCTTAATGTGCTTATAACCACTCTGACAGTCCACTCTATACATTGGTGAGAGAATTTTTGAATCGGTGTGAGTTGTTTCGATTACCTCCATCAAACAAACAAACAGTGAACAGAGTATATAATAGATAGGTATCACAGATTACATAAGTACAGATACCTCACCTCATCTCGAACATTGATTGCACTCCTATTTTTCTTCGGGCTATTTATTGGTGTTTGACTTTTGCGGAGCCCCTAGCAATGTTTAGGTCTTGTCTGCAATCGAAAATAAGTAACTCCATCTAGTGCTAAGTAGCATGCAGTCGGATGCCTAAACGCCGCTACGTGACGCCGCAAAAATCAAACACCAAAAATAGCCGGAAGAAATACGGAGTGAATTCAATGTTCGTGATGAGGTACCTACTCAATAAATAAAAAAAAAAAGACGTGTGTCACTCGGGGACTGCCGCGGTAAAGCTATTGCATGCCACCTATAGGCGAGTTGCTGAACTAAAGTGACAGCGTTAGGTTTATTCGTTACGGAATTTCTGGATTCGGTCTCCACGCCAAGGCCCGCGATAGAAGCTATGCAATAGCTTAAAAATGATTTACTTTAAACACTGTTATCTTTCTTCTAGTTATGACACAGAGATGTGTGATATTAAAGTAAAAGTTGAGGTACAGACCTGTCATGGCTGCTTCAGTACAGACCGCCGCGTCACATCGCTCGGGGACATGGCAGATGTTTATTGGAAATTATTGCAAACCACACACATTGTAAGTAGACTATCCATACTAATATACCAAAAGTCAAAAGTCAAAAGTCAAAATATTTTATTCAATAAGATCATAAAAAAGACCACTTTGACATGTCACGTTCTTAAAACTAGGGGATTCTATCCAACGCGATTCCCTACACCAGGGAAAGAAGCAGGCAAGAACCTGGTGATGCGGGCCGCGGCATTTTTTTCAGTGATCCAATAACTGAGTTGGACCAAAAGCGAAAGTGTCTGTTTGTCCGTCTTTCACGGCAAAACGGGGCGACGGATTGACGTGATTTTTTGTGTGGTGATAGTTGAAGGGATGGGGAGTGACATAGGGTAATTTTTATCCCGATTTTCCCGCGGGAACGGGACTTACGCGGGTGAAACCGCGGGGCGCAGCTAGTATATTATATTACTAGCTGCACCCCGCGGTTTCACATTCCCGCGCGAATATCGGGATAAAATTAGACTGTCACTCCATCCCTTCACTCCGCTTCGTTTTGCAGTGAAAGACTGACAAACAGACAGACAGACATACACACTTTCGCATTTATACTATTAAGGTTGGATTAGTTTCCTAGTATCCCTGTAGGTGGCGCCATCAGTGCTGAAATACTGACCCCACCTAGTGTGGGATAAGGGCAGGGGAAATGATGATGACTTATACATAATGACTACTTTTGTTTCAGAAGGACTCTATACTTTTATGTTGGGAGTGTATGGCGGTATTACGAAAACTACACAGATTTCAAAACCAGCTTATAAACGCTCAAAACATATTTAACAATCTACAGATTTCTCTGTCTACTCTCACAATAACTACTAAAGACTATTACGACCAAGAAATAAATTCAGAATATGAAATAAAAGAAGAGAATTCTAAAATTGAAATGAATTTCGAAGGTTCATTCTTTGAAGAAGAGACTCATTCTACAAAAAAACCTGAGAATTACAGTAAAAAAAAAGATTCATTCTTTGAAGAAGAGACTCATTCTATTTCCACAGATACAAAAAAACCTGAAAATTACAGTAAAAAAATAAATAATTGGAAAAATATAAAGAAAGAATACAAAAGTTACGCTAAACATATAAAAAAAGATTGGAAAAAGCCGTACAGTCAATACTTCAGAAAAGTACAGCTGAATGAAGATGAAATAGAAGAGTATTTCTTGAAGAAAGATCGTAAGCGACAAGGATATAAAATGAACTTTAAATGCAAAAGTTGCTCGTTGATTTACGGAAGGAAAATTGATTTGGACAGACACAATAATCTGAATCATCATAAGGTAAATTTTACTTTATTTTATTTTACTTCAGTATTAAATACAATAATAAATAAATAAATAAATATGCTTGGACATTCCACACAGCGTCATCTAGTCCCAAGCTAAGCAACTTAATGCTTGTGTTATGGTAACCAGATGACTGATATAATACATAGATACATTTTTTTTTTTGTAAATACATACATATTATAGATAGAAACACCCAAACACGGAACAAATATCTGCAGAACATACAAACATTTGTCCCGTAGCGGGGATCGAACCCGCAACCTCTTGCGTCTCAGTCGGGCGTTCGCCCAACTGCGCCACAGAGGTAATACTATTATCATTACATAGCATAAAACAAAGTCGCTTTCTCTGTCTCTATATCTCTATGTATGCTTAAATCTTTTAAACTACGCAACGGATTTTGATGTAGTTTTTATAGATAGAGTGATTCAAGAGGTATTTATATGAATACTGAGCTGCGCTCCGCGGCTTCACCCGCGTAAGACCCGTTCCCGCGGGATAACAGGGTAAAAAGTACCCTATGTCTGGAATAGGCATTTTATAGCAGTCAAGTCCTACATTAGGTACGCTTTGTTCAATATGTCTGACTGATATCTAGAACCTTAAAAATTACGAAACAAAATAAGTAGGTGCATAGTCGTTCGTTCGTTCATATGAGCAGGTGACCAACTCTGGTGACGGAGTTTTTAGGCCGCCTATAAGCCTCCGTCATGGCTTAACGACTTCAAAAGCTAGGACCGACTATTTAAATAATAAATTAATATCATTCCAGCCCAAGACTCCGTACAAATGCGTCCACTGCAACTCCCTTCACACTTCGCTTCAACAACTGACCGCCCACTGGCGCACTCACTCTGTCTTCTATAGATGCACCTCGTGTGGCGCTCACGTGTTCCTATACACGCGTTGTATTGACTTTCATGCTGTTTCATTGATGAATTTGATGATGATGAGATAGACTAAACGCTAGTGGGCTGACATTAAGATTGCATTAATGTCTAAAACAACGACGTTTAATTAAATTGAATTGATAAAATATGGTTTTCGTAATTTAATAGACATTTTATTGTAGACATAAAATATGTATCTATTGAAACGAGGGTGGTCAGAGGCAAGTTCATTACGCTTGTATCAAAGTTGCTGATTGTTTCCCCCTCATTTACTTAGGCACACCTTTTGACTTTTCAGGCACAGAGACAAATACTTAACAAAATAAGTACATAACTAATAAATACCTATATATACTTCCAGCCAAACACTGCATACAAATGCGTCCACTGCAACTCCCTTCACTCGTCGCTACAAGAACTAACCGCCCACTGGCGCACTCACTCTGTCTTCTATAGATGCAACGCGTGTGGCGCTCACGTGTTCCCGTGCAGTCTCGCGTTGCATCTCAGTCGGAGTCACGTGAATGTGTATGCTTGCACGAGTTGCAAGCTTACTTTTAGGTAAGATTCTAGATTTTTTACTATACCTAACTGTTTTGAACATTATAAAAACTTAAAACGGGATGTTTACCATGTTTAGATTGAGGAGTTTCCTAATTTCGGCGTGAAATCAGATCAAAGATTGAACATATTATATATATGTAATATATATTATATAACCTACCTATACTATATTTGTTGATTCGAGCTAATTGGAAGAAAAATAAACACACGTTTATTTTTGACGATTGGTCGTCTAAAATAATTGGATTGGCTAGATTTGACAATTTACAATTGATATGACAATCTAGCCAACCACGAGAAAGACAATTATTTTCGACGACCAATCACATGTGTTTATTATACTTCCTATTAGCTCGTTTCAATAAATGAAATATAGTTTATATATTTTTGGTGAAAAATGAAAAAAATACTAAAAGCACATCTAAAAGTTTTGGGCTTCGACTGGATTCGAACCCGCGAAATACAAACGATCGTCCTCAAGCCGGACTGCCTTACCACTCGGCCACAAAGCGATTAGTGTTTTTACTTAATGCCGGGGGTTAAACATTTTTAATTCTACTATTTATTTAGGATTATATTCATAAAAACTTGACAATTTAATACAGGTTTATAGAACGTTGTTTTCTTGTCACCCATATGTCAACGAAAAGAGATGGCAACAGATTTAATATGCGTTTTAGCTAATACAGGTTTACTGGTCGAATATGCATAAGGGGGCTTTTACTTTGTAAAATAAAATTATGAATTTTTTAAATAAATCCTTATACATATTTCAGTTCACTCGTGTCGTTCAGTGATCACTACAACAAGAATCATCCTTTTGTCTGTGACTATTGCGACAAGAGGTGTGCGCTTAAAACTGTGCTTGAGAAACATATCAAGTGAGTACATTCTATAAAAAGCTAAGTTATTCAAAGCTATTTTATTTTTGTACACTGCCCTTTCTCTCTGTGTCACTATCCAGTCCATCCAAAGGTTGCCTGGTAGAGATAGCTTTTAGCTATAAGGCCGCCCATTGTACTTTTATTTCTTAGTTGTAATGTCTGTAATGTGTTTTCTTTTGTGTACAATAAAGTGTTCATCTATCTATAAAAATAATGAAGAATGTTACAATATATCATTTCTTGAAGCGAGCTAATAGGAAGAAAAAATAAACTGACGTGATTGGTTGACAAAAATAATTGTCTATATTGTGTGTCTATCGTGATTGGTTAGATTGTCAAATCTAGCCAATCCGTGAATAGACAATTATTTTGGACGACCAATCACGTGCGTTTATTTTTCTTCCTATTAGCTCGCTTCAAGAAATGAAGTATAGCTAAGAAACGTCATTACAAATCTAATATGGCGGACGACCAAGATGGTGGACAGGCTATTTGAAATGCAGGCAGCCCCACGTAATGGGTATCAAATGTTTTGTAATTTTTAGTTTATACTAAAAGCGTGTTTTTAAACTATTTTATATTATTTAGGTTAAAGTTCATAATATAACTTAAAGAACTTTCTTTCAGAAACCACCACACGCCGCAACACTGCACTGAATGCGATCGTCGCTTCGACAGTAACAAGTTGTACCTCATACATTGCCGCACACTACACCCGCAACTGTTGTCTATCGGTATGTATCCACTATATTAAGCTACTAGCAGCACGTCCCGGCTTCGCACGAGTGTAATGAAGCTACCGGGATAAAATATAGCCTATAACCATCCCGACAGTCCATTCTACACATCGGTGAAAGAATTTTTGAAATCGGCTGAGTAGTTTCGGAGATTACCTCCGTCAAACAAACAAACTTTACGTCTTTATAATATTAGTGTAGATGTAGATTTCATAGCTTCTATCGCGGGCCTTGAGCGTGGAGACTGAATCCAGAAATTCCGTAACGAAAACACCTAATTGTCACTTTAGTTCAGCAACTCGCCTCTAGGTGGCATGCAATAGCTTTACCGCGGCAGTCCCCGAGTGACACACGTCTTTTTTTATTTATTTGAAATAAAAAAAAAATGAAATATTATCACGACTGTATCCCAGAAGCGGTAAACATTTTCTTACTGGGGGGTTAATATGGCCGCTTCGAGTATTTCTGCCAATTCATAAAGTGCATTAATTTCATGAATTGTTTAGCATTTTCACCAAAATTTGGTAAAACGGATCAATTTGAGCCATTCTACTATATTTTGGTGAAAATGCTAAACAATTCATGAAATAAATGCACTTTATGAATTGCTAGCAGAAATGCTCGAAGCGGCCATTTTAAGGCCCCAGATCTTTATTTAATTCTTTTTTTTTTAGATCCTTTGAATATTTTTATTAATTTATTATTATTATTTCAGGTACAGAGCCGGCGATGTGTTACTGCGTGGAATGTGATCGTCAGTTCGCGAGTAGACCGCTATACGCTAAACATTTGAACTCAAAACACGCGCCTAAAGCTGTGGTCGTTAAAAGGTAAGGTTTTAATTATAATAGTTTAATTTAAATTAAATAAATAAATATCCTTGGACATTCCACACAGCGTCATCTAGTCCCAAGCTAAGCAACTTAATGCTTGTATTATTAACCAGATGACTGATATAATACTTAGATTTTTTTGTAAATACATACATATTATAGATAGAAAACACCCAGACACGGAACAAATATCTGCAGAACATGCAAACATTTGTCCCGTAGCGGGGATCGAACCCGCGACCTCCGCGTCTCAGCCGGGCTTTAACACAACTGCGCCACACCGAGGTCGTCAAAATAATAGTTTAATTAAAATTTTAATTCATAAAGCTATTACCTACATTCAATAAGAGAGAAAATACAAATTTCAAAAAGGGTTTAAGAACACTAAAAATATTTATTCATAACTAGCAGCACGTCCCGGCTTCTACTAATGGAGCTACCGGGATAAAATATAGCCTATAACCTCCCGGACAGTCCATTCTGTGTGAAAGAATTTTTGAAATCGGTCCAGTAGTTTCGGAGATTACCTCCGTCAAACAAACAAACAATTATTTATTAATTATTTATAAATATATTTGTTTCAGGAAAGCATGTCCTGAGTGTGGGAAAGCGTTTGCTAAGAACTCAGATATGTTATTGCATTACAACTTTACACACGTGAAGATAACCAAATATCATTGTGAACTGTGCGATAAGGTAAACTAATCAAATCATTCTACTATCCTATCCTTCCTACTATCCTACTTAATCCTTCCTATCCCATCCTACTTCCTACTCCTACATACATGGATATATAAGTAAGTTAGCGAACTTTCGATTTATAATATTAGAAAGATGGTGGACTTTATGTGACACATAGCGCTATTTGACAGTCGTGAAACGTAAAAAGAATGTTGAGGAGAAAAGTTGCGTAAGGAATGTAATGTGTGATGTGTTGTGTGGTGTCGCGGCGCACTTCACACATTGATGTAGCGCGTGCTGTTGGTTCGTGAGCGAGGGACCCCTCTCCAACACATACACACGACACGACCCTCATCGTTCTTTTTACGTGGCGCGACTTATATACAATTTTGTTTCCAGTATTTCCTGAAGCGCTACGGTCTGCGCACTCACATGGAGAGTGTTCACCTGAAGCTGCCCAAACCTAAGAACAAGATATGTGATCTGTGCGGGCGCGCGTTCCAGGTACGGGGTAGTTAGGGGCAAGTCTGTAATAGCACAGATTATACAAGTACAGATGCCTCAAAATTGATTTCACTCCTATTTTGCTTTGGGCTACGTCACGTAGCGGCGTTTAGGCATCCGACTGCATGCTACTTAGCACTAGATGGAGTTACTTATTCTTGATTGAAGACCTAAACACTGCTAGGGGCGCAGCAAAAGCCAAACACCAAAAAATATCCCGAAGGAGTGAAATCAATGTTCGAGATGAGGTATCTGTACTAATGTAGTCTGTGGTTTACGTCAAAAGTAGTTAAATATAAATATTTTTGGACATTCCACACAGCGTCATCTAGTCCCAAGCTAAGCAACTTAATGCTTGTGTTATGGTAACCAGATGACTGAAATAATAGTTATAATACTTAGATACATTTTTTTTTGTAAATACATACATATTATAGATAGAAAACACCCAGACACAGAACAAATATCTGCAGAACATGCAAACATTTGTCCCGTAGCGGGGATCGAACCCGCGACCTCCGCATCTCAGCCGGGCGTTAACACAACTGCGCAACAGAGGTCGTCAAAGTTGGACCTAAACTGAATCGCTACAAACGGTCATGGTAGGCTGAATTATTTAATAATACGTCATGGTATCATTTATTTCCAGAGTAAGTCGGTGCTAGAGAATCATCGTCGAACCCACACCGGGGAGCGACCGTTCGTGTGCGCCGCCTGCCCCGCCGCGTTCGCACAACGCGGCGCAATGATCATACATCAGAGGAAACAACACAACACATAATATACAATAAATATAAACAAACAAACAAACAACGAGGATAAAACTAATCTGTGAAGAACGTTGTGGATTATGTTCATAATAATTTGCTACTAATTACCTACTATTAGTACCTACCTAGATGTACTCAACATGTTTGAACATAATTGTTTGTTTTTCCTAATAAATTTAAAAAAAAGTCTAACTCAAACTACAAATATCTTTCTAGTTATGATCTTATTACAAACCACTTAGAAAAGTAAAGTTCTTAAAACTAGGGGATTCTATATTTTCTTTTGCCGTGTTCCAACGTAATATTCGAACCATAACTGTTTCCCGCCCTACTTTTATTTCCGGCCACCGGCCATCTTTGTTTATGACGTCACTTCCTATCCACGGCAGATGGCGCGTCGGGCTAGGCGATACCATAACTTTCTTTCTTGCATAGCGAGTCAATAATCTTATATTGACGTATAGCAGTCAATAATATTGACGTCTTGTTTCCCGCCGAATGCGGACGTGTCTTGCAAAGTGCAACCACGCCTAAAGTGCCCTGTTAACGATCAAATTTGTTTGACAAAATTTGTTTGTCAAACTTCACGTTTTTATCAAACAATAGCTTAAACGATCAAACCAAATATCAAACAAATTTGTTAACTTTCTAGTAGATTCGGGTTTCTCCTTTCGTGACGTGACGTCACTGAGCGTAGCGTCCTCCTGATGTCAATACAACGAGTGAGATATTGTTTGACAAACACCGCCGTTGACGTTCAAACCTGTTTGTCAAACTAGACATCAATCCAGATTTTCAACACGACAAACACGTAGATTGTTTGACAAACGCCTCAAACACAGCAGTACACTATCAAATAATTTGACAAACACGTAAAAGTTGACAAACAATTTGATCGTTTACAGGGCACTTAACATGTGCAACGTTTCGACACGACAAATGAAATATCTCGATCATGTCAGACTGCTCTAACGTACTATGTTAGAGCAGGAGATAATATTTTGTCGACAACGAGATGATTTCTCGTGTTTCACATGTTAAGCCGGCACGTCTTTTTTAAGCTATTGCATAGCTTCTATCGCGGGCCTTGGCGTGGAGACCGAATCCAGAAATTCCGTAACGAAAACACCTAACGCTGTCACATTAGTTCAGCAACTCGCCTCTAGGTGGCATGCAATAGCTTTACCGTGGCAGTCCCCGAGCGTCTTTTTTTTATTAAAACGCTGCTATTACCCGTGCAAAGTCAGGACAGGCTACAATAAAACAACATTTGGTTAATAATATTTATTAGCTCTAGCGTAGCACCCGGCTCCTCCCGCATTTTGTACACATTTACACATTTACAATGCAACACAACTCTGCAACAATTAGGAAGTCAAATAGCTATATATACTTTATTTATTGAAACGAGCTAGTAGGAAGAAAAATAAACGCACGTGATTGGTCGTCGAAAATAATTGTCTTTTTCGTGATTGGCTAGATTGTTAAGTCAATTGTCAAATCTAGCCAAATCACGAGAAAGACTATTATTTTCGGGACATGCTGCTAGTATCAAATAAAAAAAGTTTGTTTATAAGTAAAATAAGGTGTATTTTTACGTTTCTGCCGTGAAATGTGGGACCATGATTTTTTTATTGTTTTCGTGACTTTAAAACTATACTTACATCTAAAAACATTTGCGTAAGCCGTATTATACTTCATTTATTGAAACGAGCTAATAGGAAGATAAATAAACACACGTGATTGGTCGTCGAAAATAATTGTCTTTTTCGTGATTTGACAATTGATTTGACAATCTAGCCAATCACGAGAAAGACAATTATTTTCGACGACCAATCACGTGTATTTATTTATCTTCCTATTAGCTCGTTTCAAGAAATGAATTATAGTATCTAATTTATATTTCTGAGATTTAACAAATACGATTTAAAATGCATTTTATACTTTACCCACGACTTACACGAGCAAAGTCGAGTAAAACTAGTAAACGAACCAACATGCAAACTGTTTTAGCTCTATTATTTTTATTTGTTATTTTTTCAGGTATTGTATAGTCGACAAAGAAATTGGTTTACCACTTTTGATGACATCTCCCAGTAACATAATTATTCGCTAAGGATTACTGAATGACAGATTCTGACGTAGCAGGTCAATCTGTCAAGCGAAAATAGCCCTTGATGTTTTGTACGTGCAAATGATATTCAGCCTTAGAGCCTTATGCTTCGGCTACATTAGCGGGCGAAGATTCGTATCGTGTTGGCGCGACAAAAACATCGTGTTCGGGTATAGGCGATGTTCTTGTCTACATTAAGGCGGGCGAAGATTCGTGCCGAGTTGACGCGATGCATCGTGCCGTCGTTGGCGTTCCTGACTTAATCGATTTCTTAATTTTATTGAGATGGGCTGTACTTCTGTAGTATGCCATCAATGAATCTTTTTTCTTCTTCATTTCTTCTATTGTGGTAGGCCAACTGAGCATATTTTTAATTCGAATCCACGCATCATGTACCAAGTGTTTCTTTTTATGGTCGGGGTCACTAGGATTCCATATATGTATATGAAACTGAGAGTATTACAGTTTCATAAAATTGAATGAATTCTAACAATTTTTCGTTACTCCACTCCATAGTGTAAAAATTAAATGCACGTCCGTCTCGCTTCAAAGTCTGGACGACACTGAATTGACGTAGATGTAGCCACCTAAGCGAATATTGGCGCGACAAATCCCTTTGATTCGCGCCAGTTTACCGACAGCTCCCCGATACTACATCGTCTTCGCGCGAATACTACGCGATGACACGATGAACCCGGCCACATTCATCGCGTTTACACGAATATTCACCATAGCCCGCTAATGTAGCCGAAGCATTAGAGTGGTAAACCAATTTCTTTGTCGACTATACCTACTATTTACAATATTCTTTCCTGTGGATATGTGTGACAGCTGAGAGGATGGTTTAGCTACAAGCCTCCATCTCAACAATGTCCCAGGCACTACAGTGTCCCGTTATGTGTAGGCAAAGATTGCCTCCTGACGCTGTATAAACTATCTATACTTCATTTCTTGAAGCGAGCTAATAGGAAGAAAAAAAAACGCACGTGATTGGTCGTCGAAAATAATTGTCTTTTTCGTGATTGGCTAGATTGTCAAATCAATTGTCAATTCTCAAATCTAGCCAATCCGAGAATAGACAACTATTTTCGACGACCAATAACGTGTGCTTATTTTTGTTCCTATTAGCTCGTTTCAATAAATGAAGTATAGTAAACTTTCTTACAATAAAATTAAACATGCCCAGAATTATTGAGTTAAACGAGATTTCTAAAGAGATTCTTGTATCGGTCTACAATTTATTGTACAGTCGCGGAATTAAAAGGTTGACCACCTTAAGATCTGTTATTGCTTGCTACCATCGACTTAATACCCAGAAGCAGGGGTGCCTCACCTCGAACATTGATATCACTCCTATTTTTCTTCGGGCTATTTTTTATAAATATGAGATATATAACATTAGCGGTCAACCATCGCTTTATAATTGTTAGACTAAAATACAATCTAGATATTTTGTTATTTGTATTATATTCTTTTATTCTTGAAGCATACATTTACATAATATAATCTGTTTATAATTTATGATTATGTATTTCTCATATATATTTCTTCTATAATATAATAGCACTAGAGATTTGTTAGAATTTATAATTTACAGTCATAACTCTTACTGCTAGTCTCAATAGCCTACCTATCTTTGGTTCAGCTTACTGTGGGTAGATATTTGACATTACTTCCATACAAAATGTGTCAAATGTCTACCGACAGTTAGCAAAACTATACTTCATTTATTGAAACGAGCTAATAGGAAGAATAATAAACACACGTGATTGGTCGTCGAAAATAATTGTCTTTCTCGTGATTAGCTAGATTGTCAAATCAATTGTCAATTGTCAAATCTAGCCATTACGAGAATAGACAACTATTTTCGACGACCAATCACGTGCGTTTATTTTTCTTTTTATTAGTTCGCTTCAAGAAATGAAGTAAAGATTACTTTTAATTGTTCTGACATGCCTTACTTTGTTTGGCTTCTTACTGAAGCTTGACTATTTAGATTGTTAGGGGATCGCTTTAAAAGCCGCGGCCCACACCACCAGGTTCTTGCCTGATTCTTCCCCTGGTGTAGGGAGTTGCGTTGGAACAGGCAATAGAGTCACCTAGCTAATAAGACTGTACATTTTTGAGTGATCCTTAATGTCCTACAGAATAAACACATTTTTTGTTATTTCCAGAGATAGATAGGTTTTTGAGACTGGTTGTTAATCTGTCAACAACTTGTCACTTACAATTTTTATTTGTTAGTTTACGAACCATTAACTGCAACGATACTTAAATATTTAGGAGCGTGTTAACTTTAGGACGCTCTTACATATCAGATTTGTATTGACAAACGTCAAATGTCATATATAAGCACCACTTATATAACCACTTATTGTAGCTTTTTAGTATTTGGTGTATAAACACATTATACCGAAGTTCCGTTCACGTCGTCGAAGTTAAGCAACGTTCTGCGCGGTCACTACTTGGATGGGTGACCGCAAGGGGCATTATCAACTGAGCGCTTCCGTGCTTCGGAGGGCACGTTAAATTTTCTGCCCCGGATCTTAAAGTCGTTAAGCCATGACGGAGGCCTTTAGGCGGCCTAAAAACTCCGACACTAGTCTAGTGACGGAGTTTTTAGGCCGCTTAGAGTTGGCCACTTGCTCATACGAACGAGCGAGCGAGTTAGTTCACGGAACTTCGGTCGCGTAATTTCGGCATAAACTTAACGTCTATAGCTGAATAGGTGCACTTAGTGTCCCGTTGTCTTCCTGACGATGTACCGATGTATTAGAGATCCGTTTCTGACGCTTGCGTGTCCAGCCAATGTCGCCGGCGACTCTTAGTCGAATCATTCTGAAATAAATATAATAATGTTTATCGAAATTAAATGAAACAGAAAGAAATATGAAATACTAGCTGCGCCCCGCGGTTTCACCGCGTAAATTCCGTTCCCGCGGGAATATAGGGATAAAAAGTTGCCTTTGTGTTAATCCAGGGTATCAACTGTCTACATACCAAATTTCAACCAAATCGGTCCAGCCGTTTTTGCGTGAAAGAATAACAAACATACATATTTCTCACAAACTTTCACATTTATAATATTAGTAGGAGTAGGATAGGATAGTAGGATAGTAGGATAGGAAGGATAGTAGGATATTATCGATCGAAGTAGGATAGTAGGATGATCACAACTGTATCATAGGGAGCGGTAGACATTTTATTACATTTAACAAATAAATTTTATTTATGACGACCTCTGTGGCGCAGTTGAGTGAACGCCCGGCTCAGACGCGGAGGTCGCGGGTTCGATCCCCGCTACGGGACAAATGTTTGTATGTTCTGAAGACATTTGTTTCGTGTCTGGGTGTTTTAGCTCACCTTATGTTCCTTATGGCTTGTTTTGTCGTCTCGCCGCATGTTTGTCTGTTTGTTTGTCTGTAAGCTGTTCGCGTGGGCGATTGCTATTGCTTCCTTAGCTGCTAGCACCTCCTGTTCGAAAAATATATAAAATTAGCCAAGTGCGAGTGTGACTCGCGCACGGTTTGTAACAGTCTGTAATATTTTAGGCCTCAGTTATTTAGACATTATTTATGTACAATCTCTGTCTATCCATACTAATATTCTAATGTGAAAGTGTGTGTGTTTATAACAATATTCCAGCGGGAACACGACTTACGCGGGTGAAACCGCTGGGCGCAGCTAGTATATTATAAATGGGAAAGTGTGTGTTTGGTTTGTCCGTTTCTCGCGGCAAACCTGTGTTTTTTTGTTGCTTGGACCCTGTGTTTCCTCACGGTGTTTTCCTTCACCGTTTATCTCGATGAAGACATACCTGCATCATAACGGCTGCCTCCATCTCCGCCATGTTGAAGTTTCCCACCGATTTTGGTATTTCATCCTCTTCTATGTCTGTAACAAACATTAAAAATTAAAATGACGACCTCTGTGGCGCAGTGGGCGAAAGCCCGCCTGAGACGCGGAGGTTGCGGGTTCAATCCCCGCTGCGGGACAAATGTTTGTATATTCTGCAGGTATGTATTTGTTCCGTGTCTGGGTGTTTTCTATCTATAATATTTACAAAGAAAATCGTATCAAGTATTATATCAGTCATCTGGTTACCATAACACAAGCATTAAGTTACTTAGCTTGGGACTAGATGACGCTGTGTGGAATGTCCAAGGATATTTAAACTACATACCATGATATGTGAAGAGATCTGGTTTAGCGTGCGCTCTTAAGGCCACCGTGTCAGCTTTAAGCGCAGCCGCGTGTCGCCGCAAGCGAGCCTCGCTAGCACGATCCCATGCACCCGGGGGCACTGAACTGAAACACAAAAAATACTTGGCTTTTGTTTCATTTAATACGCTTAGGAATGTATGGCAATATAAATAATTGAGAGTGAGTGAGGCGAAAGAGGTATGTCAGGATCGTAGCAAGTGGAGATCCGTGGTCTCTGCCTACCCCCATGGGAAAGAGGCGTGATTATATGTATGTATGTAGGAATGTATGATCGTAACACTTTTAAACTATCGCGACTTAGGAACATATTTATAAACTTGCTGCGCCCCGCGGTTTCACCAGCGTAAGTCCCGTTCCCGCGGGAATATCTGTATAAAAAGTAGCCTATTTCATGCTCCATCTTGTTGTGACGCGGCGCACTTCACACATTGATGTAGCGCGTGCTGTTGGTTCGTGAGCGAGTGACCCCCCACCAACACATACACACGACACGACCCTCATCGTTCTTTTTACGTGAAGCGACTTAACCCCGGTTCCTATAACAAACTAACGGATGTCCGTAGGACTTTCGCCATAGCAACGCTGTTATCTGTCAAAAAGTTTCATACATTTTATGTTGAAATAACAACGTTGCTATGGTGATGGACCTACGAACCTCCGTTAGTTTGTTATAGGAACCGGGGGTTAAAGTATATAAAGGTCATTCTACATACGGCGTGTGTAACTAAGGCCCCGGCGACAGTAAGGGCGAGCCCACACTGTTTATATTTCATAATTTTTCAAGTTCCTTTCTGTAAGTGTGCAATTAAGTATTTTCATTCATTCATTCCCCCATCGTTCTTACGTGGCGCGATAGGATAAAATATAGCCTATAACCTCCCGGAGAGTCCATTCTACACACCCGTGAAAGAATTTTTGAAATCGGTCCAGTAGTTTCGGAGATTACCTCCGTCAAACAAACAAACAAATTTTACCTCTTTATAATACTAGTGTAGAAGTGTAGATAGCAATAAAGTTGTTCTATCTATATAAAGGTTATTCTACATACGGCGTGTGCTGCAGCCAAGGCCCCGGCGACAGTAAAGGTGAGCCCACACTGACAGCGGTGGGTGCTGAGTCGAGCCGCGCCAGTAGCTGACCCGCTATCAACTCGGCCGCCTCTCTCTGTAATAACAATTATGTATTAAGCTATCTACACACCAAAGCCGCCGGCCCGGCGGCACGAACCCGGCGACAAGGCCGGCGGCCTGATTTTGTACGACCAAAGCCAAAAAAAAACCCGCCGGGTTCGTGCCGGGCCGGGCCGGCGGCTTTGGTGTGTAGACCGCTTTAGATATTATATTTTTATTATTCTGTTAAACCACACATTGATATTATTTTTAGCCTGATGTATCCCACTGGGCAAAGGCCTCCCCTTTATGATGATCTCTCCAATTATCGTGTTTCTTTGCCTATGCTGCAGAAAAATTAAAACATCTTAATAATATAACCAATTAAATTATACAGACAAAATACAGGGTGCAACAATATTGAGTAATAAAAACATAGCCGTGGACTTACGTATATCTATTGTTTTATTTATGCAATTTATGTTGTGTTACCTGTCTGTGTTACCTCGGTACAAACATGAGTTGCCGCATGCCGGTATACTGTGTAACCTTTCGTATAATAACCAGTATATATCGTTACCTCAGCAGTGTTCATCTTGGACTCTGTCTCAGCTAACGCCAACAATACGTCGTACACTTAGAGCGCGCGGTCGGTTAGGTACCTGTATATGGCGTTACCTTAGCAGTGTCTGTTGTGTTACCTGTATACTGCGTTACCTCACCAGTGTATACTATGTTACCTGTATGCTGAGTTACCCGTATCCAGCGTTACCTCAACACTGTCTACTGTGTTACATGTATACTGCGTTACCTCAGCAGTGTCCATCTTGGTCTCTGTCTCAGCCAATGCCAGTAATACATCGTACACTTCTAGCGCGCGGTCGGCGGCACGTAACGCAAGACACGCGCCGACACAAGCTGACTCGCTCACTGAACACGCTGTATAATATATAACCTGGTGACATACATCACATCACACTCGCCAACACACGCGGCAATGTGTATGTTGTGTTACCTCAGCGGTGTGTACTGTGTTACATGTATACTGCGTTACCTCAACACTGTCTACTGTGTTACCAGTATCCTGCGTTACCTCAGCACTGTCTACTGCGTTACCTCAGCAGTGTCCATCTTGGTCTCTGTCTCAGCCAGCGCCAGTAATACATCGTACACTTCTAGCGCGCGGTCGGCGGCACGTAACGCAAGACACGCGCCGACACAAGCTGACTCGCTCACAGAACACGCTGTATATAACCTGGCGAATAAAACATATATAATATATATAATATTATAAAGAGACAATGTTGGTTGGATTGTATGGAGAGGTCATTCCGCGCCGCGCGTTTTCGTCAGCGCGATCTAGAATCGGGTCATTTATATTAGCGCCATCTAGTACTGTAGGCTATATTTTGTCTCGTTAGCATTGTTAGTACACCCGTGCAAAGCCGGGACGTGCTGCTAGTAACATATAGGTATTATATACTAGACTAGCGGCACGTCCCGGCTTCGTACGGGTGTACTAATGAAGCTACCGGGATAAAATATAGCCTATAACCTACCCGACAGTCCATTCTACACATCGGGGAAAGAATTTTTGTAATCGGCTGAGTAGTTTGGAGATTACCTCCGTCAAACAAACAAACTTTACTTCTATAAAATATTAGTATAGATAATATTTCTCTTTCAAAACTATCGTGAGTTGTACTAGACATTATTATAATTACACGGGATATTACTTAAGTAAAAATACAAATAAAATACTGTCGATAATATATATATCGCTTTATCGTCCCGCACCGAGCGATACATCGCTCGCAGTGTGAAACGCGCCCGCGAGTAGTGACCACACTCATACCCAGATGAAGATTCTCCGGAAGAATCGAAACATTGTCGGTAACTAAATCGACAGTATTTTTACGTGAGTAATCGTGTGATTCTAATAGAGTATAGATATAGATCTATGTATATTGTATACCTGTGTGCGGTGTCTGCCGCTCTAGCTAGAGCGCCCTGTAGTACCGCGCAGTCCGCCTGAAGTCGAGAACAACGCAGGCGCCACGCTCGAGCTCGAGCGTTCATCGCCTCACCTGGGAACGAATTACACATACACCCATTGTTCTATTGGATAGAGATAAATAAAGAAAAAGACGTGTGGCACTCGGGGACTGCCGCGGTAAAGCTATTGCATGCCACCTAGAGGCGAGTTGCTGAACTAAAGTGACAGCGTTAGGTGATTTCGTTACGGAATTTCTGGATTCGGTCTCCACGCTCAAGGCCCGCGATAGAAGCTATGCAATAGCTTAAAATTTGTTTATTTTGTAGGACCTTGAGGATCACTTAAAAACGTACAGTCTTATAAGCTAGGTGACTCTATTGCCTGTTCCAACGCAACTCCCTACACCAGGGGAAGAATCAAGAACCTGGTGGTGTGGACCGCGGGTTTTAAAGCGATCCCTTTTGCAAAAATCACCTGAAACACTGAAATCACTCCTTTTTTTCTTCGGGTTTTTTTTTGATGTTTGATTTTTGCGGCGTCACCTAGCTATACTTGGGCCACGTTCGATGTAGAATGTTTGTAAACAAACTGTCTATACTTAACCTAAAAAGAACTTTTTTGTTAATGTTTATTATAGTTATTTCTCAATTTATGGGGATCTGTGACCACTCCCCTGTATATAAATTACTTTCAACTTGGATAAATAACAAATAGTTACGAAGCAATGAAACTTTACGAGTGACAGTTTGTTTACAAACATTCTACATCGAACGTGGCCCAAGTATAGTATATTTCAATGTTCGAGATGAGGTATCTATACTTATGTAATCTGTGGTATAAGGCTGTCTTACCATCGTTGTTAGCCGCTACTAATGCTTCCCTTAAGTCAGCTTGTGCGCAAACATCCAACGCTAATCTTTCCGCCGCTTCTGTACACCACGCCTGACAAACAAACATATATTTTATATATATACTAACTAGTAGCACGTCTTGGCTTTGCACGGGTGTACTAATGAAGCTACCGGGATAAAATATAGCCTATAACCTGCCGGACAGTCCATTCTACACATCAGTGAAAGAATTTTTGAAATCGGTTTAGTAATAGGCTACTTGACTCATATCAAATTTGACCCAATAAATTAGTATTTCCTGAAGTACTTTCCTTGCAAAACCAAAATATAATAATTTCAGTTAATCAAAGTCCATGATGCTTGCATAATTTCAATTTAAAAAACGGTTTCTTTTTTTTTTAATTGGAACGCTGAAAACGCTACGGCCATTATGGTGACGTCATTATTATCGGAAATAAACAAATGTCACATAACTAAAACCAATTTACAGTAATGCCAACTTTTCAAAATGTGCATGTTCCCTAGACGTAAATCACGAAAATTATTGTTTTGGTTATGAATGACGTCACAGCACAGACAATTCCATAGACCAATATGGCGGTAGCGTTTTCACCTGTTTTTGAAAAGTAGAACTTTTAAAATAAAATTTTGCGGTTTCTTAGGTCCAAAAAAATATGGTAGTATTTTTTTTGGTCTTAAAGAACAATTATTTATCATATAAGAGCTACATAAAATTAGAGTCAACTAGCCTATTTCGGAGATTACCTCCGTCAAACAAACAAACTTTTACCTCTTTATAATATTAGTATAGATGTAGATAGATATAGAAAACACCCGGACTCGAGACAAATATTTGCAGATCATGCCAACATGTCCCGCAGCGGGAATCGAACCCCCTGACCCTGAGGTTTTCGCCCACTGCGCCACAGAGGTCGTCTTACCTCGTCATTAGAATTCTTGCATTCAATTTCCTCGGTACGTTTGAGTTTGACCCGCGACGCTAGCTTTGCTTGTCTCGACTCACACCGACCTGAAATTATAACATTTCTCTTTAGATTTTGTCATCAGCGCCATCTAGTCCCAAGCTAAGCAACTTAATGTTTTGTTACCACTGTTTCTCAGTAAGTGATTATTGTACGTATTTCATCATCATCATCATCCGCAGCCTGATCTCTCCCACTGCTGGGAATAGGCCTCCCTTTCATTCTGCCATGTCTCACGGTCCTGCGCTTGCCTGATCCGTACGTATTTACTAATACATACATACATACATATAATCACGCCTCTTTCCCATGGGGGTAGGCAGAGACCACGGATCTCCACTTGCTACGATCCTGACATACCTCTTTCGCCTCATTCACTCTCATTACATATTTACTAATATAATATCAAAAGTAATCTTCGTTATTTATGCCCCATACTTTAAATTTTTCTCACTATCCATATATAGGTTGTCTGGCAGAGATCGCTTCTTAGCGATAAGACCGCCGATTGTATGTTTCTGTTAATTTGTAAACATGGTGTGCAATAAAGTATTTTCTATCTTCTATCTATCTATCTACGTAATCTTTTTGAAAAATGAAGAAATCTTAAACCGTAAACAGTAATTTTTTATTTTATTTATAGTACGAATGTTATACTGACCAGGCGAGGCTGTATACACAGGTCTCGCGTCTGTAGAGCCATGTTCTCTCTCACAGCTGCTGCCACCGGCTTCTAACACCTCGCAACATCTACAAACAAACAGACAATAAATGGTCAAGCGCGAGTCGGGCCACGCTAATGTAAAGTTTCGAAGTTATAGACTAGTAGGTAGGTATTTAGATTAAAACTGATGTTCAACAGTCAAAAAACTACATTGAAGCACAGATAAAATAATACTATGCGCCGCAAAATCAAACACAAAAAAATAGCCCGAAGAAAAACCGGAGTGAAATTGATGTTCTAGATGGTGTATCTGTACATGGTATTATTTTATCTGTGATTGAAGTAAGAGTACCTCGTGATTTTCTATAAGTAAACTATAATAAATCAAAAGTTCAAAGCTTTTTCAAGATATTGTGAGTGGTTTAAGTATAAGTTTAAGTATAGTTTAAGGCTAACCTTAAGTAGGCGTGGATTGTTATAAGATCTATTTATCCAATGTGTTATCTGAAAGCGTTAGCCCTATATTAGGTGTCTACTGTGTACTAAGTCTACGTTTAAGGCTGACCTTGTACTAAGACAGACGTCTGAGTCGCGCTCAGATAAGTTGAGGCTCAGGTCACTCTCAGGCATTGCTTCCAAACATGGCTGCTCCAATCTGAAAATCATTAAACACATTCAAATTTGTGACTATTTATCTACACTAATATTATAAAGAGGTAAAATTTGTTTGTTTGTTTGACGGAGGTAATCTCCAAAACTACTCAGCCGATTTTAAAAATTCTTTCACCGATGTGTAGAATGGACTGTTGGGAAGGTTATAGGCTATATTTTATCTCGGTAGTTTCATTAGTACACCCGTGCGAAGCCGGGACGTGCTACTAGTGTAATATAAGGCGGAAGAGGTGTGTCAGGATCAGGTGGAGATCCGTGATCTCTGCCTACCCCCATGGGAAAGAGGCGTGATTATATATATGTATGTATATAAATGTGAACCTTATCTGTACATCCCGACTGCTGGTCGTGGTATCATCAGGTAATTCCACCTTCTCCTGAGGAGTCGGCAGCTCGCACGGACTGAGGATTGATGAGGATTCGTTCTGAAACAATCATCAAACACGGTAAAAAATAAACAAAAAAATACAAAACACATCCATCCATATCCATACTAATATCTATACACACACTACTAATATCACAGACAACAGTCTAATGAGTATGTGTGTGTCTGTCTGTTTGTCCGTCTTTCACGGCAAAACGGAGCGACGAATTGAAATGATATTTTAAGTGGTTATAGGGATGGAGAATGATAGGCTACTTAGTATCCCGATATTCCCGCGGGAACAGGACTTACGCGGGTGAAACCGCGGGGCGCAGCTAGTAAGTAATTAGCTTTAAAAAAAAATTTACCCCTTCTTTTCGTCGGTAGTTAAATATATACAAACCTGTTCTGTCCGTGATCTGTCAGCGTCGTTATCCAGTTCACCAGCCGGCTGTGTTGTCGACTCACACTCGTCTGAAACAACGAATACATATTAGCACAGATTACCTACATAAGACAGATACCTCATCTCGAACATTGTTCATTTTTCTTCGGGCTATTTTTGTGTTTGATTTTCACGGCGCCCCGAGCGGCGTTTAGGTCTTGTCTGAAATCAAAAATAAGTAACTCCATCTAGTGCTAAGTATCATACAGTCGGATGCCTAAACGCCGCTACGTGACGACGCAAAAATCAAACACCAAAAATAGCCCGCAGAAAAACGGAGTGAAATCAATGTTCGAGGTGCACAGTGATATTCGTTAACTAAATAAAGTAATCTAAAGTATGTTACAAAAAAAATATTATCTAAGTATCATAAATATCATAAGTATCATATCATAACTAAGCAACTTAATGCTTGTGTTATGGTATCCAGATATAAATCATCATATCTGGTTACCATAACACAAGCATTAAGTTGCTTAGCTTGGGACTAGATGACGCTGTGTGGAATGTCCATGGTCTCTACAATCTTCCTACCTGATACTTCCTCCTCAGGTATGGCCCCCGCGTGTTTGTCCTGCGCTCTCCTCCTCACTAACTCCGCTATAACCCCTTGCAACTCGGCGAGCCGCGTCTTGCTTATACTACTAGCAGGTTTGAATCCCAGCTCGATACTTTGATCTATAGATAAATCTTGATACGTCCTGGTACTTAACAGCCCACACTACCAGGTTCTTGCCTGATTCGCGTTGTAACAGGCAATAGAATCACCTAGCATGTAAGACGAAGTCACAATCCTTTCATTCTAACCTGTTCCTGGCCTAGTTACGTCGTCTCCAACGTGGACCGTAGCGCTCGCAACTAGAACACGTGCATCGTGGGCAGTGAACGTGATTGTGTATCCACTGACTAGCTATGAACAACATCATCATTCATTTACCTGCCCCTATCCCACTCTATCGACGACATTGTCAAAACAGCAGGTCGTACATGGGTCAGACTGGCGCAGGATAGGGAGGGTTGGCACAAGCGAAGAGAGGCCTATGCCCAGCAGTGGGATGAGACGGGCTGCACGTGATGATGATGATGATGATCCCACTCTAGGTGGGGTCGGCCCAATATTACAACCATCTCACCTGACACTTCCTCCTCAGGTATGGCCCCCGCGTGTTTGTCCTGCGCTCTCCTCCTCACCAGCTCCGCTATAACCCCGTGCAGCTCGGCGAGCCGCGCGTCGTGCGCTCGCGCCGCGCTCGCCGCGCGAGCACGTTCGCCGGCGAGCGCGCGCGCGAGCGCGTCGCGTTCCGCACGCAGGGAGGTGAGGTCGTCACCGCGACTGGTGCTTTGGGTGGCCACCTGGAAGGAGGCCTAGTTTCAAAACTGAGATTTTTACACCGATATTAGTGGGCATGGACTGTTATAAGATCAATTTTTATAATGTGTTATCTGAAGACTTGTTATTGTTAAGACCGCAGGTCGGACTTGGGTTAGATTGGCGCGGGACAGGGGCGAGCGAGTGGCGGAAACGAAGAGAGGCCTATACCCAGCAGTGGGATGAGAAAGGATGATGATGATGATGATGATGATGATGTTATCTGAAGGCGTTCGTCCTTTATTAGGTGTCTACTGGGTATTATGTCACTGGCTATTGCTTAATTGTTCGTGATAGGCTATTGTCATTACTTAATATGTTTAGTCAGAATCTTCTTTCAATACAAGATACGCCTTTAGAGTCAACTAGCTTTTAAGACTGTACGTTTTTGAGCGATCCTTGAGGTCCTACGAAATAAACATATTTTTCTTTCTTTCTTTCTTTCTTTAATACGATGTTCGCGCCATGTTAAAAGAACGTTGAGGGGAAAAGCTGCGCAGTAGGCGATTTAAGGAATCTTTGAACCGATTGGTTGTGGTGTGGTGACGCGGCGCACGTCACACCATTGATTTAGCGCGTGCTATTGGTTCGTAAGTGACCCGTGCGCAAACATACCCCCAACACTTCCCCTCATCGTTCTTTTTACATGGCGCAACTTATACCTACCAAGCTCAATCCATTCTGCCCCGGCATCGGCGGCGCCGTCACCGGCCGCAAACTCGAATACCTCCACGAAGAATCCCTCGATATCTCCTCCTCCCCCACATTAGGACAGCAAAGATACCAGCTCCTACTCCTCCTAACTCCACTCTCCAACTGAGTCAAGGGTAATCTCCCAACAACTTCCAACTCAGCCAACAGCGGTTCCTTTTCCTTCGGCTCCGGCATAGGAAAGGTACCAGCTGTGGAATAGGTCTCTCCTTTTCTAGAGTTTTCAGGTGTACTATACTCTGGTAAGCTCCATTGCCTGTCGCGGAAAGGTGGCACTTCTCTCGCCGGTAAATCGTTTACGACCTCATTGGATAAAACGTACTCGCTTAGCTCGTTTTCGGGTGACTTTCGTTTGAGTCGTTCGAGATCTGCGTAGTAGTAGGCGGTGGAGCGGGGCGGTTCTGATGATAAGGTGCGTGTGCCGGCCATGATGGCATTGTCGATCAAACTCCTTTTTGTGAAACTCTTTATTGATTATTTTTTGGTAAGAAAACTCTTTTTGTAAAACTCTGTTCTCTGGATAAGATGGTTTGTTAGTGGTCTGTATTTTGATTTTGGAATAGTGATTTACCTGTATCAGTCATTGTTACTAATAATTTTTTGTTTGTTTGTTTGATGGAGGTAATCTCCGAAACTACTAAACCGATTTCAAAAATTCTTTCACTGATTTGTTGGATGGGCTGTCTGGATGGTTATAGGCTATATTTTATCCCGGTATGTTCATAAGTACACCCGTGCGAAGCCGGGGCCGGTCGCTAGTTGATTTTATAATTTAATCGTCATTAAAAAAACAATCCTTCAGTTATTATAAGAAAACC